>OX438881.1:1789593-2314593 GCA_949315895.1 Anania crocealis | reverse complement strand
CCAGCTGCGTTGGTGGATATTTTCAATATTGCATCGTTGAAGTGGCAGTGGGCGGGACACATAGCGCGGAGAACCGATGGCCGTTGGGGCGGAAAGGTTCTCGAATGGCGACCGCGTACCGGACGACGTTCCGTGGGCAGGCCCTCTACAAGTTGGACCGAAGATCTGGTCAAGGTCGCAGGAAGCCGCTGGATGCAGACAGCACAGGACCGATCGTTATGGAAATCCTTGGGGAAGGTCTATGCCCAGCAGTAGACGTCGTTCGGCTGATATGATGATGATATACTCGATGATTAAAATAATCGGACCAGTAGAACCAAATTGGATAGTCACCAGTTAGTAAAAGCACCTACGAGAACACACTAATGCCCAAGTAGATTGTCTACATACACATGAATATGCACAGCAATATAAAATGTTAGTTTGGTGGTCGGTAGACAGTAGAGGATGATTAGTATTTTATGTTTAGAGAAAGGAACATTTCCAGATACATTGAAATTGGCAATTACTGTTCCAATGTTCAAAAAGGATGACAAAAAGCTTTTAAAAAACTATCGCCCTATTTCGTTAATTTCAATATTTTCAAAGATAATAGAATACATTATATATAAAAAATTCAACAGCTTTTTTGAAACCAATAGCATATTTTCAAAACATCAATACGGTTTTCGGAAAAATAAATCAATAAATATGGCTATATACAAATTTTCGGAAAAGGTCGTTAAAAATGTTGATAAACGAAATCCTACAATAGCACTATTTATGGACATGTCTAAAGCATTTGACAATATTCACCATGGAATTTTACTTGACAAACTGGAAAGATATGGAGTAAGAGGTAACGCCTTGAAACTAATTGAGAGTTACTTATCTAATAGAAGACAAATTACACATATAACAAAAATTGACACTAAGAATGGTGAAAATAAAATTTATAGATCGAAAGAGAGGCCAGTGTATTATGGAGTACCACAAGGAAGTGTACTGGGCCCTCTTCTTTTTATTGTGTACATAAATGACCTACCTAATGTAGTCAATCATCATATGACTATTTTCGCTGACGACAGTACCGTTTTATTTACTTATGATGATCAGGAGAATATCCACATTGACATAAATAATACATTGACATCTTTAAGTAAATGGTTGACATTAAATAATTTGACAATTAACTTGACGAAAACTAATTTCATTAACTTTAAACAAAGAAACAACGATTCTTTGAATTTTGACATCAACTACTCTGGAAACTCAATCAAAGAGGTAAACACTAATAAATTCTTGGGTTTGACTATAGATAATAAGCTGACATGGAAACCTCATATTAATGATGTAATAAAAAAACTAAATCAATTTTCTTATGCTCTTTACAAACTAAGGCAGGTTTCTAGTGTTAAAACGCTCCTGACAGCCTATCACGGATATGTCGCATCAACCTTAAGATATGGAATAATGTTTTGGGCTAACACAACTGATAAACAAAGTGCCTTCAAAGCGCAAAAAAAATGCCTTAGATCTATGTTCGGTCTAAAGAAAGATGACTCATGTAAACCTTACTTTCGTAAATATAAAATTCTGACACTGCCATCTATGTATGTATGTGAGGTTGCAAGCTTTATACGAAATAACCCAGAGTACTTCGAAATGAATACTGTCGGCAGTCGTCGTGAAGGCACACTGAAGTTTACCCACCGATGCAAAACCCTTCTCCGAAGAATGAGTGTAAATTGCATATATTAGATTAATTAATGATAAAAATAGATTTAAAACTGCGCTCAGTGGCTTCTTAGCTGAAAAAGCTTATTATGATATTAGATCTTTCTTCGATGACAAGATATAAAACAATTTCAAGCTTTCATTTAGAATTAATTTGTAAATTTAAATACTAATACTGTAATATTTGTGACAATAATTAAATAGAAATAAATGTACTTAATTTAGCATGACAAATAATAATAATCCAATATATTCATATACCTCTAAGGTGAAACATGGCTGTAACTAAAACATTTGTAACTAACATCTTATAATACCCTTGTTTATGGAATAATAAATGAATTGAATTGAATTGAATTGAGTATTCATGAGCACCATTCCGGACCGAGTGCCTGCCCATCACGGAGACACTGGACGAACTTCCATATTCTCATCTAATCTCGATATCACCTATCTGGACAGATGAGCGCATTAAAAACCAGTTCGATCTGACGGAGACATGGCGTTCGGAGTGGGACCTTTTTGAACATTAAGAAGCTTGTAACTTTGACGACCATTAGGGTTAGCGGTAGTAAACGCTGCTTCTGAGCCATGGGTCGCGGGTTCGATCCCCGCACAGTACAAATATTTGTGTGCATGAACATGTCTGTTTGTACTGGTCTGGGTGTTAATATAAGTATGTATAATACTGATAATAAATTAATAATAATAATAATAATAATTTACAAAAAAAAGTATATACTTATGTAAGTTTATCGGTTGTCTAGTACCCCATACGACAGGGTAATAATAAAACTGACCCCACTAAGAAGCTGCCTGGTTTTGATACTGACCGCAAATCCTGGACCCGACTTAACCGATTCAGTTCCAATCACGGAAGGACTAACCACCACCTCCACAAATGGGGATTAAGGGAGTCAGCACAGTGCGACTGCAGAGCACCTGACCAAACTCTTCCCATGTGGTAAACGAATGCCCACTTCGCAGTTTTCCTGGTGGAATGTCGGAAGTCCACAAATGCACACCTGCTGCTGCAAGCTGGCTGAAAGACTTGGACATTGATGTGTGATCCACGCAGGATGTAAGCCATACGAAATGATGATTAGCATCATTTTAAACAGCCTATAATAATTCACTGCTGGATACGGGCCTCTCCAACAGGAGGATTTTGCATTAATCCCCACGCTTGGCAGTTCGCAGTTTAATCAATGGTAGAGAACCGCCTTATAACTAGTAAGATTTGTGACACGCAATAAATAATTTGAATTTGAATTTGAGAAAAGACGCTGCTGGCAGTGGCGTAGCGTGGGGGGTGCAGGGCGATGGCCCCGGGCGCCATACGAAAGGGGGCGGCGAATAAGGATTTTTTTTTAGTAATGCAAACAAAAATGTCCCTAAGCAGATTTGTTGTACAATATGCGGTCAGAGTCAAGTTTGCCTTCTAGCGAAGACATACAATCGACTACGAACTCACGGATAAGTTTGCCACATGTAATTGCAATATAACCTTCCTTTTTAAACGGCGACCTCCAAGGCGGAGTTGTGTACACACCGGTTTTCAAGGTGACGCCTGCTCCGAGGTCCCGGGTTTAATTCCCGGACGGGTCAATGTAGAAAAAAAAGTGTTTTTCTACATTTTCTCAGGTCTGGGTGTTTGTGGAACCTTCGTTGTTTCTCTGAAGCAGTGCGTGGTAGTTTATCTAGACTTCCAATAAGATGTACGATGTAAGTGCATGAGATCCATTCAGTATAATATTTAAACTTTAAATGATTTCAAGTTAAAATAGGGGGCGGCAGATTTTCGGTCGGCCCCGGGCGCCAAAAAGCCACGCTACGCCACTGCTGCTGGCCGTCTTTTTCTGGCAGTACTTCTTAAGCCGCATCTTACGACACCCAGACATAGAAGAGATGCTACTGTTATATGCAGAGTGTTAGGTAAATGGTATAACAAGCCGTGACCAGCCTTATAAATACCATTGTGAAGTCAAAAATTTGATATGATCATTTTTGATAAAAATATTTTCATACAAATTGGAATCTAAAAAGTTTTGATTTGTATGAAAATGATATAAATTAAAATTATGGTATCCAATTTCTGACTTCACTATAATATTTACATGCATAGGTAAACATGGGCTAATTTAAGCTTGTTATACCATTTACCTAACACTCTGTATAAGTAGTAAAATTCTATTGGTGTGCCACCACACGACACTTATTCACATATTATTTATAAGTAATAAGTTATTAATATTGTTAGCATAAAATTGGCCCTAAATATATGAAATTAACTTTTAAATTTTAAATGTATAAGTGTAATAATAAGTTTTATGACGCCATCCTCTCTGTCTACTAACATTAATATTGTTGTGCCCGAACAGGGTCTATAATGAAACTATATTTAATACTTGTAACACCTTTATAACATTATGGAATGCAATAAATTATTTGAGTTTGAATTGATTATTGTAGAAGCGGTAAAGTACTCACTCTCCTTACTCCCAATGATAGTCATCGTCTCTATATCCTCAAACATCCTAGGGTCCAGTTCTTCATGGTGCGGTTCTTGCTTGAGGTCCTCCCTGTCTCCGTGCAGGTACGTACAAGCCGCGGTGCCGTTGCCCGCGAGGTGCACGATGTACTGGTTGTCGGCGTCGATCAGCGCTTGCCGGATGCCGGCTTCGTAGCGATGGCTCATCACCAGCTTCAGTTCTGAAGATATTTGACAGTTGCCGTTTATAACATTACTGTATGACTTCACTCTATTCACAATTGTTTACAATGAAATGAATTCATTGACTGATTCGTCTGTTTCCCAGCTAGGAATTGACAGTGTTATTCAAGTAGAGGGTAGGGAGGTAACCTTTGAGTGATATAATGACGTAATTCAGTGTTTATCATCTTTGATAACGACTGAAATCTTCTAGCATCGAGTGTACAGCCAAAATACTTGTATATGCGGAGATGGATTCAAGTTTACGACCGGCATCCCACAGATTTGCGGGTTTGGCATATAATTTTTTATTGTATCCTTTTTATAAAGACAGTTATGTAAAAAAGGTCGGCAAAAGTGAACGAGTTTCTCGCGGTTCTTCATTTTGGCACTACCCTACATTTGTCTTAAGGCAGTGATAGGTTAAGTATTGGAAAGTGTAAAAGTGCTTCCATGAGCTTATTTGTATAGATAAAACTGATTTTAATTTCTACGAGTAAAGATTCACTCTTTACTCGTAGAAATTAAAATCAGATTCATCGGCAACTATTAGAAGCTATCATTTTCATGGCAATGTAAATTTAATGATGAAATCCTTTGCCCTGCAGTAGGATGATAATAAGCCATTACTAGTACCATATTCTTCTGGGATGTCCGGATGCTGCGAAAGCGTCGGGGCCCATCTTCACCGATACAGTCACCCCTTTCTGTTGGACTACTACACAGTTGGGTATAATACCATATTCCTCAGGGAAGTCCGGATGCCGCAGAATCACAGCGCCGTCGAGGCCGAAGCTGACGCAACCCATATTAACTAACACTGTCACATCTCTGTTAGACGACGACAATATACCATATTCCTCGAGCAAGTCCGAATGTCGAAGAATCACAGCGCCGTCGAGGCTGAAGGGGCCAGACTCCAGCACGAGGCCCATCTTCACTGATACCGTTACCCCTTTCTGTTAGATAACGGCACAGTTTGGTACATACCATATTCCTCAGGGAAGTCCGGATGCCGCAGGACGACGGCGCCGCCGCGGCCCAGCGTGAGCGCGGCGCGGCGCCCGCGGGCCGCGCGCACCTGCCGCAGCTCGTGCCCGGACTCCACGACGGGGCCCATCTTCACCGATACCGTCACCCCTTTCTGTTCGATAACGACACTAGATAGTGTTAAAAATACAATTCCTTGAATAAATATACAGGCTGAAATTTTAACAGGGTGAAAACAAATGACGTATTTTTTCTTTTGGTATAGCCCAGTACAAAAATGTCAAGATAAAGCACTTAGAAAATGTCCGCAAAAAATCTAAAAGTTTTGATACGGCTGCCTAGCAACACTTTTTTTACGCGATTCGCATCTTATTCATTTATTACGATACTATTCATAAGTTTTTGCTTTTCCCTTTTTACCTCATCAGGCCTAGGACCGTAAAAGTTGAAAACTATATTGCGAAAAATATTTTCGGGTAAAAGCTTGATTTACATTTTTTACTTCAATAATGGGCTTTAAATACGATACTGAACGCCTATAAAAATTTTGGAAAGTGGTTAAAATTTCATCCTGTATTATTTAAATTATTTTGTTTTATATTCTTAGTGTAGGACGCCCCCAGGACAGGTAGAGTGATGATTTGCGCAAGATGGCTGGCAGGAGCTGGATGCGGGAAGCCGAGTATCGACCTAAGTGGCGTGCAACTGGAGAGGCCTATGTCCAGCGGAGGACATAGGCCTCCCCATATAGGTGGTATATCTTTTAAATACTTTGTAATCAATAAACAGTTATATGAGCACGGTACTCTTCGATGTGTCCTGAGATTATATTGGCGCCATTTTCAGCTGTTACACCTCTAATTTTAACCATCGTACATTTTTATTATTTTTTCGATAACCTCCATGGCGGAATGACCTACCTACGCACCGGTTTTCATGGTATCGTCACGGGTTCTATTCCCGAAACGTTTTTGTCTCGTAGATTTTAGTATTAAGGCATGGTGATTAAAATTTCATTCTGTTTAAAGTGCTTGTCCTTACATCGCCCGTGAGCTTCAGCACGTGCACTTTGGTCGTGAGTATCGTATTTAGAAGAGTAGAGTGCCTTGAAAAGGTCGTGGTTGGTGAAGTGGAAGGCAAGAGAGCGCGAGGTCGTCCGCCAACTAGATGGTCTGACCAAGTGAAAGAAGCAACCTCCTCAAGCAAGTTTCATCAGGCGGTGAGAGCAACGATAGACCGAGACCGGTGGAGAAACTTAACAAAAACCGGTGATCGTGATCCTCAGTAATGAGGGATCCATTAGAGAGAGAGAGAGAGAGAGAGATCGTATTTAGAGCCCATTTATGAAGTAAAAAATGTAGGTCGTGTTTACACCCGAAAATATTTTACGCAACAGTTTTCAATTTTTACGTTCCTAAGCCTGTAATGGTAGGGAAAATCAACAACTTATGAATAGTACCGTAATGAATGAATGAGATGCACATCGTGTAAAAAGTCTGTTGCGAGGAAGCCGTAACAAAATTTTTGATTTTTGGCGGACATATTCTAGATGCTTTATCTTGTCATTTTTATACTGGGCTAAACCAAAAGAAAACATACGTCATTTGATTTTTGTCTCGTTGATTGTTGTATTAAAACTTGATCCTTTATAAAGTACTTGTCCTTACATCTCCCGTGAGCTTCAGCACGTGCACTTTGGTCGTGAGATGCGGCACGGCCAGTAGAGTGTCGCGGGCGGCCAGCGGCGTCAGCTGCGCGTACGGGCCCTGCATCTTGCCCGCGAACTTGTTGTCCTTACCGGTTTCCGCGTTTATGCAGATTATACGTTCACCTGTCAGCAGGAATGTCGTTCGATTTATGCTTTCATGGTCACTGTCATAAGAGTTAGTTGAAATGAAAGAAAATTTTACGAATTTAGGCCGTACGATAAAATTTGCACCATGCCACGTGCGCCCGTGTCTTACCGCGCCGCTAGTACAGTTTTGGCCTCGAGCGTGTACAATTGTTCGCGTAAACTGCTGTTATGGACTATTTAGCTAATTTATTATTTTTCGCAAATAAACATCGGGAAACAAAGACGACAAGTGCATTTTCGTGATAAGTAGGCACCCGGCTCACGCGCTCGCACCTTATAGCTTTCCTCAAAATATTTTCCGATACACACGCTTGCGTGCTACCAAGCGAATTTTATAGTACGCCCTTAAGTCGCGTTTGTTAAGGTTAAATAAGGTTTCATATTGTGTTTTGGTCGAATCCAAATCGTATGCGGTTACAGATAGACTGATATTTTGGCACTGTTCAAGAGAGTACTGGAAGAATGCCCGTAACAACCCTTAGAAATGTTCTCAGTAAGCCACGTACCAATGGCGTATTTGTCCGAGAACAGCACGAGGCTGAAGCAGCGCACGGCGTCGCCCACCGGCATCAGCAGGCAGTCGGCCAGCCCGCGGCCCAGCTCCGCGTAGCGCACCAGCGACAGCTTGTAGTCTTCAGTCAGCTGCAGTTACATTTTATAATTATTTTGTGTTCTCTCTGGTAAAAAATGTTCTTGCGTTAATTATCATAGTTTAGTTTAGATTGTAACTTGTTGTTTTTTTTTTGTTTTTCTGTTTCGTTTTAGTCGGGTGACATGTTCAGAAACTTGTGTCACCCCAAAACCTCACGAGCGCGATCGCAGGTATAACGAGAGAGAGAGACGGACCGATCTCCCGTCTCATCTCGAGCGCTGCCAGTCATTCCGTGAAACTTGTCACGCGGAATCCTCACGAGCGGAGGCTGGCATAGCGTTCGAGTGAGTGGACCGATCTTCCGTCTCTCTCACTCTAGCGGCATACAAACGAATGGAGATTTTCTCGTGCGGTTAAGTTTTCGTTGAATGTTTAAGATGTAATTTAAAATTTGAAAAAATTGTTATCTTCATTAATTCCTTACTTCCCAAAAACTTATATCACCAATAAGACGTTATCACGTAAACATCTCGATCGTAAACCTACTTTACAAACAACCAATTTTTTTTCCTCTTGTATCTGTTTTAAAATAAAAATAAATGTTTGTTTCTTTCTTTTTTCTTATAAAGATCACTAATGACATTCCGAAATTCAATCTCCTTCATGTCACATGATAATCATCTAGTATAATAGCTCAGAACATGGAAAAAAGTTAGAAAGGCTGACATGCGCCATTTGTATGAGATGATGTCGCCGCTTGCGCCCCACTACATACCTATAAACAAGTTCAAAGAACGCCAATCAAGCGAATTCTTTTAACGTCACTTGACCAATACGGTATATAGGTCATTTATTATCATAGATTTAATATAGATGATAGATTGGCAATTGAATCCTGAAAACGAGACCAAAACTAGGTTACGCTAGTGTGCATAAAGTGAGCATGTGCGTGAGATAAATAGTGCAGGTACAGCATTGTCTGCTTGCTTTCGATATCGATTCCATCGACATAGTTTACGTTGACGCTGGTGACTTATTTTTTAGTATTATTAAAAGAACGTCAAAAAACTGCAAGTAAATACCTAGATATGTTTTTTATTTTATAATTACTTATCCCCGAACAAAATCAATTTATTGTAAAAAAAATCGTAGGCTTTACTTGCCGGTATTTAACAATTTTGCCTCATTTTGCGATCGTGATCGCCAAAGTTGAAATAAAAATGATATTTATTTTTCAATTACACATTACAAACGTACACTAAATATACATATATTTAATGTTTAACTAATGGAGATTGATGGGGGCTTGAACAATATGGACATTGATCCAGAGCGTAATTTTACAGGCTGATCGCCTCTGTGTTAAAAACACTTAGGGTCCAAATGTAAACTGCAAATGCTCGAATATTTATTGGGCGAACATTCTTTTCTATTAGGCAATTTCAACCTTTTCTAACGTATTTTAACAATTTAGGCTGTAGGCGGTTTACAATGTGAAATGTCAGCTAATAAAATGTCGATAAGATATCATCGACAACGTCAATCACTAAAATACAAAAGTGACGTTAGTAATTGCTGAAATTCACGTATTTGATATTATTTTTAATTGAATTCATATGCATTTAAATCCTTGTTCTGATGAAATGCCCTATCAATAAGTATACAAAATTTTAGTCAAAGCTCTGAAACATTGCATTTTGCTGCTGGTAATCGCGATTGTGTGTTGACGTGTGAAATGTACAATTATGTTGGTTCCCTTTTTTAGATGAGTAACTTCCAGGTACTGAACTTGTAACCATAATGAAAATACATCAACTCGACACTTTTTTACAATAATAAAAATGAAACTAGTAAAACTAAAGGGAATATTGTGTTGCGCGTGACAGACGTCAGAACTCAGAAAAACGCTACGGGTTCTTAGCGTGTACGTGAACGGCCTTGTGATCTATCTCGTTCTATCGTATAGCTGCATTGTATTCTGTCTCTTTTCATTGCCAATCTATCAGCAGTATATTAAATCTATGTTTATTATTGTGCGGCATTTGTGTAATATCCTTTTGTACACATATGCAGATACACACAACCTGTAAACCCGTAGACGCCGTACATATTTCCATATTGCTTCTGCAATTATCGGCGAATTAAATATTTGCACTGACTTCCGGCACCACCACTTTAGCACGGCACTAAGTTTTTCGACATTTATTTTTAATCATCTATACACTATAACAAAGCCGTACATTAATAATTAGTCGTAATTCCTCATTTGTACCTGAGAAATTCCACTTACTCACGTACTCACCTGTACCGCTCATAAATGACGGCATAGTGCTCAGAGTTATTTTCTGATATAGTAACAGCCTTCTAAGCGTTATTCACGTTGGTTCATTTCACAGGTCAATTTTTTCCAAGGGCTTGTAGTCTATTTGACGACTATTTGGATCAGCGGTAGTTAACGCTGCTTCTGACCCATGGGTCGCGGGTTCGATCCCCGCACAGTACAAATATTTGTGTGCATGAACATGTCTGTTTGTACTGGTCTGGGTGTTTTCTATGTATTTTAAGTATGTATTTACAAAAAAAAAGTATATAAGTAAGTTTATCGGTTGTCTAGTACCCCATACGACAGGGTACTTAATAGTAGCTTAATTTGGGACTAGATGGCTTTGTGTGGCCCAGTGAGGCATGGCTTAAAATATTTATTTATTTATTTATTTATTATTAAGCCCAATCAAGGCAGGTTATAAAGTCAATAAGCTTACGTTTTAAAAAAGGGGTACCTTCATTATAAAGATGTGTCCGGCGGACATAGCAGCGGCGACGACCTCCCTTCCAGTGGGCGAGAAGGCAACAAGCGACACGATCTGGTGCGTGAGGCACATGCTGCCCACCTTCTTCAGTACCACCTTCCCTTCATACTCCTCTACCGTGGCGAGCATCATTCCGTAGTTCGGGCCCACTTCGCCGAATATGATAAGTAACGGCTCCACTGGACTCGCTTCGAAAGATATGTCGTTGCCTTCTATGGCTTTAATCGCAACCTGTTGGGAATGGCAGAATTGTCATCGAGTCTTTAGGGTGCACGGTAAAGGGTAGTAGACTCAATTAATCAATTGATATACCTCTGTTATGATTTGAAAACAAAATTTCATCGATTTTATAGCGCAATAAGTAGAAAGCTGTGTCGTCATGCCGTACTAAGCTCAGCTGGCTACGACTTAGTTACTTCAAAGGAAATAAAAACCATACATTAATATCACAAACATTTAAAATATATTATTTAAACCAATGTCGGGTTTACTATCAACATTAAAACTAAAGAAAATTCTAAAATTCTAAACTTTTTTTGGTAATTCTACAATCTATGTGTATAAACAAAATTCATCTTTAGTCTATACTTCAGATATAACACCATATCATGTTGGTTGGATTATATCAACATGTAGAGGAAAGGGCATGATACTTGATGGACTCGACTTAACCACAGATAATAGTGACTTAACTAAGCACAATCATCATAATACTCACGATTTTAGCAGTGAACGCGTCGTAGATGCACAGAACACCAGAATTGCTTATGGTCGCCACGTATTTGTTGTCGGGAGCGATCAGTTGGACCTTTATGATGTTCCTGAACGACAAATGTTAACTTCACAAAACTTCGTCAAATAGGGAGAGGGATCAAGAAAGTTGAGTACACCGCAGTCTGAGTATGATCAGTGACGCGAAATGTCGTTGGTTAAGATCATGTTTCCGAGCTTCTTTACATGGTTCATCAAAGTTGAAGACCCGGTTGGTGTGGTGATTAGGTGGTCCGCCTTCTAAGTAAGAGTCTCAGGTTCAATTCCCGGGTCGAGTCAATTCAGGAAATGATCTTTTTTAAATTGGATTGGGTCTGGAAGAGGTGGAAGATTATAGTCATTGTGGCCACTTCCATCTCATTGAACACCAGGCAAATCTCCACGTCGCCGCGTCGGTCTACTTAAAGCCGAGGATAATGTTTCAGTATAGCCTCTCTAGTTACACTTACCCTTGCTAGTAAATGATCATCATCTTCATCTCTTTACCTAGATACCCCTAAAATTTTGTGGCCAGACTAGTGTCTCATATTATGGCAGCCATTTCTATCTTGTTGGATACCAGGCAAGTTCCCACACAGGCAGCTACTACAGTGTCTCAAATATGGCGTTTAGTCAGGGCTCATAAGGCCACTCCGCAGTTTAGGTATGTTTGTACGGCACGCCTCCCGGGGAGGAGTATGGCATTGGGTGTAGTGATGTACAAACCTCAAGGCGTCGAGTTCTGCTTTTGAAGCCTCGAGGCGAATTGGCAGGACTCAGTGAGCTTGGTAGGCTCGTAGTGCCGAGCCTAGCCGAGACGCAAGTTCTCTGAGCCATGCTTCAATGCTTTAAAAGAGTTCGAGCCTTCAAAAGAGTTCGAGCCTTCAAAAGAGCTCGAGTCTTGAAATGAACGCTAGCCTTCACAATAAAAACTAAAATTTATGTTTCTGACTTTAATTTCACGTTAATAAATAATATATTAAAATAGTGGTGTACATGATTCAAATTACAAGTTACAGAGCTCGAATCTTTTGACGGATTGATCGACGACTGCGAATTTAAGAGACCTTTTTAGCGTAATATTAGAGCTCGAGTCTATTTTTGAAAAAGGTTCGAGTGCTGAAATAGCTTCGTGATCGATCGAGCTCTCAAAAAGGCTCGAGCTTTCAAAAAGGCACGAGCCCTGAAAAAGACTCCCGAGTCGTCGAGCGTTATAAAAATAAGGCGAGCCCTGTAAGCGGCACCGAGCTCTAGCCAAAAGGACTCGGAGGCCTCGCCTCGAGCCTTATAAGTTACTAATTGGGTTGTCGCTCGGCTCGCACGCGAGATGCGTCGGTCGTGATTATTTACTAGGATTTTCGCAACGATCAATGACTTCTATCTAAACATTATGTAGTTTATTTAATATATAAACTTGAAAAATTTTAAAAATTTTGTCTCAGACGGGACTCGAACCCGCATCTCCTGCGTTGCGGGTTCGAGTCCCGTCTGAGACAAAATTTTTCAAGTTTATATACTGATATTATAAGTGCAATTAAGTTGCTAAAGTATCAAATAAAGTATAGTTTATTTAAATTAAGTAATACACGCAGCTACCTTTATTGATTTACTTTAATATTTATCTATATCACCGAATAACTAATTGTACTCGGCAAGTGGAAACCCTGCGATGTTGCTGCCATGCCGGTTTCGGAACAAAACCGCATTGTTATGGTTCATTCAACGGAATATAAACGCTCGTCTCAAACATTAAGTTTCAATTTTGCGTGCATTTAGGTAACAAGTGAGCCTTCTGTACGCAGTACTATTCAGTGGTTTAGTCATACTTACCTCTGTTTGAATGTGAATATTTTAACTTCCAGCTTCTCCTCAGACTCGCCGGTGATCTTGTAACCTAATCCGGTGCCGGTCCACATGGCGGCCGCGTCGCACGTCGCGTTCGACACGAGGCGGGTCACCAGGTCTTGAGGCTGGTAGCTCCACACCATCTTCCATTTGTTGTCGGCTTTCTTTAAAGCCTTTTGGTAATGGAAAGGAATACTGGTTTAAACTTTTATAGTCCGTGTTGTAAGAGTTAGCTGTCTCAAACAACTAGTTTCGAGATTTCTACCATGTACCTTGTTTTTTATGAGTTTCCGATATTTCGGCATTGTTGCAAGAGCCATGATCGCGGAAGAACTGACGTCACCGCGGGTGGGTGGTTGTTACGAGTAGATAAATCGATCTACCCTCCGTCGTAGTCTTTTGTTGCACTATTGCGCATGCGCACGCAAAAATTTACACTTATAAAAAACAAGGTACATGGTAAAAATCTCGAAACTTGTTTAAACTTCCATGGTCACTATCGCATGGTCATTAAGGTTGCCATCGCTTAAATGCAGTGCGATTGATTACTGAAACCTCGCTCTGAAGCTGTATTGCGGTAAATAAAAACACTGAAATATCTACTAAATCTAAGTGGAAATCTACTAAAGTAAAGTTTTTTTTTATTGTAACTACCCTTTTCTTGGGTTTTTTTAGTGTCCTAGTAATTAACTTTCATTTCACTGTTAATCGTGGAACATGTAAAGAATAAGGTTAGCTACAGACACGTTCACTATACAAGAAAGATCAGGGTTTCAATATTATATTACCAGTATTATCTTATCTATGATATTACTTATGGTCTTTGAAGATGACTTACGCGAAGACATTTGTCAGGGCCGTAGATCAGGAAACCGCTTCCGAAGGCACAGATGCACGGATCAACAGTTCCTTTCAAATTATCGGACCATTCAAGATTTGTCACCATGCCTATGCCATCAGATAGCACCTGAAAGAAAAAAGATTTTAATTTTAAATGGGTTACACAAGTACCCTGGCTCCATTCCTTTAAAACATGTTATCATATGACTGAGCAGAATTAGTATGAATAACGGCCCAATGACTCTTGGTAACTAGGTATATGTAAAATGGTTTCAGGTTTAAACCATTCTAAATAATTATACCTAGTTCTTTAAACTTCAAGGAATAGCAGACGGCGCATAAAATTCAATGTCTGCCAAAAATATAAAATTTTGGATACAGCAACTCTCTTTTCACGCAATGCGCATTTCATTAATTGACAACGATACTATTCATAAATTGCTTACTTTCCCTTCATACCTTCATAGGCTGTAAAAATTTAAAACTAAACCTACATTTTTTACTTCATAAATGGGCTTTAAATACATACGATGCTTAACGCCATATATACTCGTATATGAAATACCTACAAATTCATTGCTATGTGTATTCCATGCGTTGCTTTAGAACGACCACAGCAACAAGTGGGTTAACTTGGCCACCGCCGGCCCGGAG
Organism: Anania crocealis; assembly: GCA_949315895.1. Classification (NCBI taxonomy): domain Eukaryota; kingdom Metazoa; phylum Arthropoda; class Insecta; order Lepidoptera; family Crambidae; genus Anania; species Anania crocealis. The sequence continues at coordinate 2,299,828 of OX438881.1, read as the reverse complement.
CCCCAGCCCTGGCACGGCATGTGGGTGCGGCTAGACCTGGGCGGTGCTGGGCCGCTACTCTACTCACACTGTACAGGCTCCCGCCGGGGTCGACCGCGTACAGCTGCCCCTCGCCCGCCCAGCACACGGCCACTAGCGGCGGCTCGGCCAGGCGCCAGCCCGCCGGCTCGCGGGTGCCTCGCTGCAGCATGAAGCTGCGTCGCGGGTACTGAGCCACCTCCCACACGGCCAGCCCCGAGCCCCAGCCCTGGCACGGCATGTGGGTGCGGCTAGACCTGGGCGATGCTGGGCCGCTACTCTACTCACACTGTACAGGCTCCCGCCGGGGTCGACCGCGTACAGCTGCCCCTCGCCCGCCCAGCACACGGCCACTAGCGGCGGCTCGGCCAGGCGCCAGCCCGCCGGCTCGCGGGTGCCTCGCTGCAGCATGAAGCTGCGTCGCGGGCACTGAGCCACCTCCCACACGGCCAGCCCCGAGCCCCAGCACTGGCACACCAGCATGTGGGTGCGGCTGGCCCTAGGGAATGGGGAAACGGCTTTAAGGAAACATATACTATAGACTTGCCGAAATAGCTAAGTGCTAAGATCTCCCCTGTTCTGGCGAATTAGCTTTGAGCAAACGTATTATGGAACACCGACTCTAATATATGCTACAGACTTGCCAAAATAGCTAAGAGCTAAGATCATTTCAGCTCTGACTAACCAATTCTAGGATCATGCTCAAACGCACTTTAACCAGGAACGGAAATAAGGGCTGGGAGAAAGATAAACTTTTGCTTTTGAACATTTTATGTATCAAGTCTTCTCTTCAACATTGGCCAAAGTGCCGTCGCCAAACCACCTTCAACGTGGATATTGTGGCATACGACATTTTAGAACCCTGTCCAGCTGTGGATTAATTAAAATATTTATTAAATTATATAATAAAAACGGAGGGCTAGTATTAGGGCAAATATGTAATGATAAAGCCGCCACTCACATGTAGATCTGCTTCCGTCGCACCACGCCCGTAGGCACGGACACGAGGCGCTGGTGCGTGCGCCAGTTCCACACCGACACCAGGTAGTCGGGGAAGCCGCTGAAGCCCGCCACTAGCTCGCACTCCATCATGCACAGGCCTTTGTATCTGTTCACGCTCTTGTCTGGAAATTTGGTATTCTGCCTTTATTACCCTCACTGCTGAGCACGGGTCTCTCTCCTTTTTATGGAGAGGGTTAAGGCCTTAGTTCCACCACGCTGGCCTAGTGCGGGTTGGTGGACGGCGAGGGCGACGCTGTGGAAACATCACGCTGCTGTTGGATGTGCCTCAAGCCACCCGAAAGCCTCCAACAGGGCCTAACGACTATTATCTCGTGACAACAGCCGGGGCCGACCTATTATTGCGAAATCGTTGCAGGAACTCCAGGTATTGTTGAGTAGCCAAAATGAATCCTCCCGACGCATCGGCCTTTGTATGAACATGGACAAGACGAAAGTCATGTTCAACATGCTTGTCATTCCCGGGCCGATAACTGTCGATGACGTACTTCTCGAAATCGTCGACAATTACGTCTACCTTGGACAAAACCTGCAATTAGGCAGAAACAATTTCGAGATGGAAGCCGATCGGAGGATTCAGTTGGGCTGGGCGGCATTCCGGAAGCTACGTCATGTTTTCTCGTCGCTCACAACCCAAAGCCTAAAAACAAAAGTTTTTGACCAGTGCGTCTTACCCGTGGTGACATACGAAGCCGAAACGTGGACACTGACGGTAAGACTGGACTGGCAAACGTAGTGTTGGACGCCCCCCTGCTAGAAGGAGCGACGATCTGCGCAAGGTGGCTGGAAGCAACTGAATGCTCAAAGCTCAAGATCGAAAAAAGTGGCGTGCTTTGGGAGAGGCCTATGTCCAGCAGTGGACTGCCGTAGGCTGATGATGATGATGATGAATGGTTTTTGTTATAGGTTGTACCTTTCAACTCTGCCACGATAACGAATGATGGGTAATTGACGATGAATATTCGACCATACTGAACTTTCTCAGCAAACGCAAACGTATTGCTTCTGTGACCTGCAAAAGAAATCAATGTTTTTTATTATTATTGTGAAAATGATCAGTTCAGATAAAATACTTTCTATCTAAAATAGAACTTGAAAAGTAATGAAAGAATGGGTGAAGTCACCAAGTTTTTGGAGCTGGTAGGTACCTACTTAAATTTCATTGAAAAAAGCAATGGGGTAAAATGTTTCATCATTTTTGTTGGTCTTAAGTCTTATTGGTACAGTTTTTCTGTAACATATCCTTTCTTTAAATTAGTTCGGAACTTTTATATGTGACTAAAAGTACTTATATACTTCCTGAAACATTATTATTATTATTATTATTTATTATCAACCAAACTTATGACTATCATTACAGGTTTGAACCTAATGCGATAGCACAAATACCATCAACTATTTTTTCCGTAACAGATTGTGAACATTGCAACTCTTGTAAATTCACTCAGAGAACAACTAAAAAGGTCTACATCGCTCGCTAATGTGTCGCGTGGCGCGAGTGAGTGGCGCTTCCTTCAGTAGCTTAGTGCGCGCGCGCGGCTCCGCGATATAGGTAGCTATACCTACTGTTAGGTAACCTACTAGTAGTTAGAGCTGTAAAAAATATATGTATGAAAATAGTAGTAGGTAAAACATATTTTTATTACTAATACCTGCAATAACATCCACTCCATCGCCAGTCTTATGGCTGTTGGCGAGGTACACCAACTCAGAGTGATTCTTCAAGTTAAAGAATATTATGTAAATGTCATGGGCTATGATGAAGACATCTTTGCCCATGAATGTGACAAAATCAACCCTGTTCGGCAGTGTCCATCTAAAACACAAACATTTTTGTCACATATTGTATGGGAGATGTATATCAGGATCAGGTGTTAAAATATTTTAAACATGTATTATTATTATTATTCAATATCTATGTACTACGCATAGGTCGAGTGTGGATTCCCGGTCGGGCTAGTTTTGCGAAAGCCGTAATAGTCGCTGCAGGTGGCCTGTAATACGCGTCTTAAAAAACCCTAACATAATATTTTATAAACATAATATGTAAGTAGCCACATAGTTTTTTTAAAATATTTTTTACACCTGTATATGTTTTGCCGTATGCTTGTATTCCATTTTTCAATAAATCTATAATACTCTAAAAATGTCCTAATAACTCTAGGTTTAAGAACTTCCTTTATTTGTTAGTCAGTTCAGTAAAAACTAGCTTATATCAGATACCAACCTTACTCTTGGTTTATATTTGAATTCTGCCTTCTGATGAGCTTCTGGGTTATTTTCGTCCATTATAACAGGTAGGTACTATTCACTAAAAGTTAAATACCTACAGAAAATAAATTCAGTTTTCACATATTTATCTTATTTTGCATTACAAAATGGTAATATGCATTATCTAAGTACATTAAAATTTATAATATATTTAAATGCGCGCCAAAAAATTAATTTGTATCCAACCTTACAAAGCTTAGTTATTTGTCATAGATAGGTAAGGTACCTTACCTTTGTAAGGAGGACTAAATTTAGTTTTATAACAAAGAGGGATTATGAGAATGATTATGTACTAGACAAAAGTCCTCGCTAAATTTCATCCAAATCTGATTAGTTCAAATACCATTTACTTAAAATATTTACGAGCAACAAACATATCATCTTAGGATGTTTAAAATATCTAAATTAGGTACTTACCTACCTTCGATCTCAAATAATAATTCTCAAGTCAATAGCACTTTACAAGTAACTACTTAATTACCTACTATGTTTTTTAAAACAATTTCAATAAATAAAATAGGTATCCTATTAATTATTTCCTAGCAACCACTGAAATACGTTTATTAGCAACCACAGAGTATTTTATAACAACCAAGGAATTTTTGTTCAAGCTAGCTAGCAATAAAATTCAACAAAATAAATAAAGAGAAAATACAAACAATTCAAACAAACAATAATGTAAAAAGCATAAATAAACGTAGCTATATCTATGGCAAAAAGCATTGAAAAACGATGTTTTTAGAATGTAAGTAGATTTGTGATGCAATTTGCAAAGCCAGAAATAAAAGCGTAAATATTATATTTCAGATTAATAAATGATTCATTACATTTCCAATTAAACTTTGTCGAGTTTTACAGTTTTACAATTAAATGAAACCGCCATTACCGCCATCGAACTATAGATTATGTATGTCGTCGTAATCACAGAGTACATTGTAAAGGTGGCCATTGACGATCATTTTTTCACGTCAGTTGAACTGACATCGCTCCAAAATTTGATCGTCAGTAGCGAAACATCGCTCCAGAGTTTTAACTGACGTCGCGCCCGGAAATCCAGCCCGGCGTCACGCCAAACTGACCGTCAGTGTGTAAACCCACATCCACAGCTTCAGTTCGCTCGCTGCGCCAACGGTGAATGAGCGTGTTGAGCGCGGTGAAAGGAACGGACAAAAATTATATGAATCGATCGTATGCCACTTTGATTTTATTATATTATTATAATAATGAATCTGTTTTGCTGCTTTAGGCGGCATACGACCACGGCTACAGAATAATGTCATAATATCATACAGTGTAAAAATATATCTGAGGCGGGACTCGAACCCGCATCTCCTCGCATGCCGGGCGCGGCGCTATACCATTAAGCCACCGAGACCTCATGTGTCCAATGATAACTAGTTTAGAAGCTATGAGGGAACAGATGAACATACATACCCACATACATACATTCATATATACATACATACATACTAGAGATGGTAAATATATCTAATATAATCAGTATATAAACTTGAAAAATTATGTCTCAGGCGTGACTCGAACCCGCGACCAAATTTTTCAAGTTTATATACTTACTGATATCATAATTGCAATTAAGTTGCTGAAATATCAAATAAAGTATATCTATTATCAGTTAAATTTAAGTAAGTAATAAAAAAATATAACATTTATTCAATAAACATTATTAAACTTATCGATTAACAATATTATTCGAGCCGGTGCTAATGAAACGCAACTAAAAGTTTTATTCGTATACATAAATCTAACCGATTGATAAAATTACTTAATGAATGTTTAAAACGCTAGTCCGCAATGAATAAAAATATCATATCCAATCTTTCTTATAAATTTATACGTTTATTGAGTAAGTTAACTTAAGCATTAAGTAAACGCATTAGAGCTTAAATTTGCGAGTCAAACAAGTAGTACAACAGAAGCAATGAAATTAAACTCTAATACATTAGCTTAAGGAAGAATGATGTTACTCGGCGTATTAAACAGCTTTCTTTTCGATATATTATTATTGTTATTCAACTGAGTCTGTTAATTTATGTGGATCGATGCATTTTTTCAAGTTATAGTCGGGTAAAAAGCATACAAAAATACACCCGTACTAGCAACCCGGCCGCGGCCGCGGCCAGCCGAGAACTGAGGGGCCGGACTGACGCTAGTCAGTGGGGGAAATCGAGTTCAAATTTTCATCAAGATTAAATTTTGGAGCGACGTCAGTTCAACTGACGCGAAAAAATGATCGTCAAGGGCCACCTTAAGTATAAGTCGTAATCAAAACTTTGAGAAATAGAAGAATCAAAATCACGACCGACAATGACATATTATTCATCATGCCTTGCCTTAGATCTAAAGATGGGCATTGACGGTCAATTGAACTGATCAGTTTTTAGAAGGTGATGTTATCTTGCTATTAATAATACTCCAGTGTTCAGTTCAGAAGGGAAACTTAGCCTAGTATATACAAAATATTTACAACTAGATAGTGACTAAACTAAGTAAGCATAAATCTAATATTAGCCAATAATGATAGAATTGTAATTATGGTGTGATTATTTGAGAACACCATATATTGTTGCATAGCTCTAAAGTGTGCGAGCGAGAGAGAAACATTTTTCTGCGTAGCTCACACGACTATAAATATAATATATTTTGCTGCGAGAAACAAAGAGTGGTATTACTATTTATACTTTGTAGAGCGAGAGTTTGTAGATGCTGCTACAAGTTGAACTGACTTCCATCCAAAAATTGATCGTGAGTGTCGAATCATCACTCCAGAGTTTTAACTGACAACGCGCCCGAAAATTTTCTGTGACCACCGTAAATCCAGCCCGGCGTCACGTGACCGTGAGTGTGTGATCGTCCATCCAATGGTGTCAGTTCACTCGCTCGCTGCGCCCGCGGTGTATGAGAGTGTTGTTGTGTATAGATTTTGTTTTCAAAGTGGCAGCGTCGCGCGTCGGTATCCTCTGGAGGTGCCGTGATGACAGAATTTATTTAAAAATATTGAAAATTCAGAATGTTTGTGGAAAGTAACGGACAAAAATTATATTAAAAACTAAAACCCGACTACTAAAAACACGCTCTGAAAAGTACGAAACAAGGAAATATGTAGTCTCCGCTGAACTTGTTATGTAGCCATGATCGTATGCCACTTTGATTTTATTATGTAGGTGGCATACGACCACGGCCACATAATAATTTCAGTGGAGACTTTTTTCCAGTTTCGTACTTTATAGAGCGTGTTATTAGTAGTCGGGTTTTAGTTTTTAAACTTTCTTTTTACTTAACTTATTTTGGAGTTATGACAATTCGTGAAAGGCATAGAGGCTTCCAACAAGCAACGACACCTCATTTGTCCAATGATAACTAGGAGTGTTCGCAACTACTACATATTACCATCTCGTTATAACGTTATGCTATTATTAAAACGCCTATTATTTATTCTGCAATAATATTAGTTTGATAATATAATTTGTAAAACGAATAGGTAGGTACTGCGTGAAGGACAATTGATATATTTTAGCCTGTTATTTATTATAGCTTATTACTTAGCGGTCGCGTTGCGCTGTCGTCTCGTTGCAAATATGAGATGATATTATTTAATTTATCTTATAAACTTATTTTATTACGATATGGGCTGGAAAGTCTTGCCAAGTTCAACTTTTTATTTTTATAATTTACTAGCGGACCCCGCGAACTTCGTATCGCCGCAGATATTGCATTTTGACGGCTTAAATGTCATTGTCATCAAATATGGCGGGGTTGGCAAAAATTGTTGATTTTTGACTTTTTTTAGGCAATTTAAAAAAAAATCTCTGCTTAAAAACCATCCTCGTACTTTAAGGAATATTCTAAAAAAATAATTAGCGATATCGGTTCAGCCGTTCTCGAGATTTGCGCTTAGCAACACATTCAGCGATTCATTTTTATATTATAGATTTACGGACATGCTTTATTTTGATTAAATAATTTCATCGAACATTTTTTCGTAATGACAGTACATACTTTTAAATTTAGGTATGTGTACTAGCCGTTGCCCACGACTTCATATGCGTGAAATTAGGCAAAGAAATATTTTTTTGGGATACAAGGTAAACTATGTGCTATTCAAGCATGTAATCTATCTTCAAGCCAAATTTCCTGTAGTTCCGTTCAACCTTTCAGGCTTGATTGAGTAACAAACATCCATCCAAACCATATAGTATTAAGTAGTAAGAAGAAATAATTATGTAAGTAATATTAACAAACATATCAGGGAGGCAATATTGTTACTAAATATATTATATTATACACACGATACATATTATTAACAGTTTTATCGAAGAGAAAATAAAAAACGAAAATATATTTCCTAGCCTACGCGCCGTGAAATCGCACTATCACAAAGTCAGCGAAATTTCTTTCAACGTTCTAATAAATATTAGTTAGAAAGACGTAGCTATAATATTTATGATGATTCCATCCTGCTCTACACTATCCTGTTTGAACTAGATGCCGCTACGCTAGTGCTACTTACAAAAAGTAATCTTCGGCACTATTTTGTCTGTATCATAATTAAGATTATTGTACTGTATACTTACCTTTATGACTGTCTGTGCCAAAAAAAAAGAAACAAAAAAAAAAAAAAGACGTGTGGCACTCGGAGACTGCCGCGGTAAAGCTATTGCATGGCATTTTTTATCAACTTATGCAATTATAAAACTAAAAACTATCCCCAATGTGCCGGTTGGAGTGGGGGGGGGGGTTAGGTTATTTTCGTTACGGAATTTCTGGATTCGGTCTCCACCCTCAAGGCCCGCGATAGAAGCTATGCAATAGCTTAATAAAAAAGCAAGAACCATCGCAGTTATTTCTAGCTAGATTACAACAGATGGCGCAATTTGCCCTTTACAGTCTACTCGTCATAAAAATAATATTTGATGCAATGTAATAATAAATATCACTATATAAACTTGAAAAATATTTTTTTTGCGAGGAGATGCGGGTTCGAGTCCCGCCTGAGACAAAATTTTTCAAGTTTATATACTGATATTATAAGTGCAATTAAGTTGCTAAAATATCAAATAAAGTAAATAAATATCACGTGGGCCATATATTTTAATAAATTCTAATAAATGAATACACAACGTGTTCCTTTTGATATCCCATAACTCTAGAGTAATAAACAGACCATGGTAAAGAATCAAATTACATGACACATGAATTATTTTGGTAAAGAATCAAATTACATGACATATTGTTATGAATGAACTTTTGAATAAAAACGATTTACTCGTACCTACTTATCAATGAAACACCTAACACACGTTAATGTTTTTTACAAGTTACGCTCTTCCACTACTTTACTACTACACTTTAGTGTTAGTTTGCCAACGTCTCGTAAAACTAAAGATTCGCCATACTGGTTACATATTTTTTAACAAATTTAACTAAAATTGATGTTATATTCGAAACTATTGATTTTTGAACCACATGTTCTAGGGCGTTTTTATATTATTTTTACTTATAGAACATAACCTTAGAGTTATGGGATATCAAAAGGAACACGTTTTATATGTATTAACTAGTGGCCTGTTACGTGCTTCGCTACGAATAAAGTGAAATAATAAAAATAAAAAAATGAAATGAAGAACCGCTCGATTAAACAGAATTCCGTATGACGGATGTCATACGTAATTCTGTTATGGGGCTCAGTGGCAGATATTGAGTCTATTTTTATATTGCAAAAACGTGCTGTGCGGGCTATTTACGGCCTTAGACCCCGTGACTCTCTAAAAGAGCTATTCAAAGAGATCAACATGCTAACAGTTGCATCTTAATACATTTTCGAAAACATTAAGTACGTCCGTAAAAACCAAGAATTTTTTGTCAAAAATAGTGACGTACACAATTTCAATACCCGAAATAAAGATAAACTTGCCGTTCCAGGATTCAGACTGCGGAAAGTGGGTAATTCGTTCATGGGAATTTGTATTCGTATTTTCAACAAATTACCACTGTCAATTGCTGACCTCTCTGTACATAAATTCAAATCATATATCAAAGTTGTTTTAATGAAAAAGGGCTATTAAGCTATTAATGATTATATAAATGATAGGAACTTTTGGCTTTAAATTGTATCAGCTCGCACTGGCATATATCTTATGTAAACATGTTTATTTAAAAAGAGGCTGACAATAGTGACCGAGTTTCTTGCGCTGCTTCTTCTCGGCACTAGCCCACATTTGTCCCGAAGCAGTGGTAGGTTAAATATTGGGACGTGTAAAAGCGCCTCCATGGGCCTATTTGCAGAAATAAAACTGATTTTAACTGATTTTTGGTTTGGATAGGTGAGCCAGTTCTTGAGTTATATAATTACAACGAAAAGTGGCATTGATTTTTATATATTTAGATATTACTAATGATAACTAGTTTAGAAGTTACGAGGGAACAGATGATCATCCATACCCACATAAATAGATACATACAGGTCAAAATCATAACCCTCCTTTTTGTTTCGCCATAGTCGGGTAAAAAGTATACAAAATACACCCGCACTAGCAACCCAGCCGATCGAAAACTGAAGAGCCGGAGTGACGCCAGTGAGTCAATCAAGTTATCCTAAAACCATTTGGAGTGACACCACAGTTTTATGACTGGACTGACGCGAAAAACTGATCGTCAGAGCCCACCTAAAGATTCATGCGCATTAATTTTTTTTATGTTGTGTTGTGTCTAATATTTGGATTTTTCGATTCACTAGTAGCATTTACCCATTTATAATTAACACATTATACCGATAAGATATAAGATAGCTTTGTAATTAAAATTTCAGTTTTTAAAATCATATTACACTTTATAAGGAATAAATGTGTTTGTCTGATAATGTAAGCTTACATAAAATGAAACAACGGGTTGGAACTGACAATTTTTTCCTAGAAATAGGGGAAACGGCCTAACCTTCTGTTATGCAAAAAAATAATCGTCGTGGGAACGTGGGTCAACAATAAATGATATTTCGTCGTAGTTAAACTTGTGACTGCAAACTCTCAAAGGATAAGGCCGCCCCCACACTAGCGTCTCTCGAGCGTCGAAGTCGCGGCAGCGTCCAATCAGCGTTAAGTAAATGATGCCGTTGCGCAGCGTTGCGTCAACACTGATTGGATGCTGCCACGACGTCGACGCTCGAAAGACGCTAGTGTGGGGGGTTTCTAAAAGTCGTAGTTAAACAACTCAAAGGATAAAACTTGATGATTATTGTTTACGGACGGATAATACCACAAAAAGTCACTTATCAGACATTCAAGCGTTATTTGTTAACCCAAGAACTCTGTAAGTTTGAATAAAATACAAAGTAAACGTATTAAATTTTAAAACCCTGCTGGTTTTTCTATTTAGATTTCTATACATTTTTCAGGAAGTTAGTTTTGTCAAGATGTCAGTATGGGTAAAAGTGTTTTTGATTATGGCAACCCTGGAACAGCCAGCCAGCTGTCAAAAAAGCTAAACTACGTACGGATGAACGGGAGTGATAGTGATTAATTGATAAGAAAAGAAACAATTAAAAGCTTTAGGAAATGCAATTACGGCTGGGATTGTTACATCCCATTAGTAGTGTAAAATGTAAAATATATCAGTGATCTATTACAGTAAGAAAATGTAAGTCGGACCTCCTGCGTAGCTTTGTATCATATTGGTGTTTATGTCTTTAAATTAATATTAGTCACAAGAGTTTTATTGTTGTTTTTGTTGATAAAGTGTTTTTGCGTTTGTTCAGGGATAATATCAACGGAACTGTGGACGACCCGGTGGCCCAGAGATGGAATTCATCTCTGGACAGTTTCTCCGAAATAACGATAGATCAAAACTTCGTTCTATTGTTGGTGTCCCTCATATCGGCTATGGCATGGATTGTTTATATAACGTACTACAACAGTCGCGTGCTCGGCTATATTCTGACGCGACTAATAAACAAGTTTTATTTCCAAGATGAAAACTTCAAAATTGGTAAGTGTTCTATCTGAATGTAACAGAAGAATTCTTATACTTTTGTCAAGTGTTAAGTTATCAATTACAATTGGTTGCTTATTACATGTTTTTTTGTTGAAATTTTGTATTCACAATTTACTATGAATGATAAACTTGATAGAAATTTCAACTTAACACTATCATATTTTTGATTATTTTCAAAATATTAAGTAATAATCCAATCCAAGTATGAGTGGCTAAATATAGTGTTCAGTATGTTAAAAGATAGGTCTAGGTTGAATGAAATCAAAGAGCACTAAAAACTCCTTTCACCATCAAGCACAATTACATGCTATTTCCTAAAGCAAAAATTACCTATTTCAATACTGTCTATAAAGATGAAGTTTTTGCCTATTGTACTTTTTATAATCAACCAATTGTTAATAGGTTTACTTTCATTAATTAGTCAGCAAAGATAAGACAGAGATTATAAGTGAAAACAAATATGCAAAAAGTGAAACTCATCACACTATGTGATATATTATATATTCTGTCTAAAAAAAAAACTTTTAATGCTAACAAGAATTATTTCCTCCGCAGGCTCCTTCACACTCAATGCGCTGTCGGGCAAGATCATGTTCCGTGACATTGTCTACATTAATTACGACTACACTCTTCGTATTCAGGACGGCTACTTGATATTCAGGTGGTGGCGTTCCTATGTGCCCAAAGATGTATCTGAAGGTAACAATAGCATTTGTTAAACAAAGTAGGTCTTAATTATCATACTGCCAGCTTTCTACTATATGGGTGTAAAAAATTAAACTGGTTAGAATAATTAAATCATGCTAATTAAATTGTTTAATGATTAGATTGTTCTTATTAATCACTGTAATGAATAGATTGCTAAATATAGTACCTACAATCAGAAACAAAAGTTAATGTGATCTAAAACTTAACTTTTATTTTCATCAAATTCATTAATCATTAATAATATTTCCTCAAGATAATTTGCTGTATAACTTATACTTTTGTGTTGTCATAAGGTCTTAGATAGTACGGTCGTTAGAGGCAGAGGCCACATTGTTTGGATATTCCGGAATTAATTTACTTGTTGAGCGATGATGTGCCAATACCTTTTAATAATAAACCAGAGGCCTTATTCAGCTATTTCAATCGCAGTTCGATTGTGATTGAATTGGACGATTTTGACATTTAGCCCTTACTGGAACTGTCAAAAACCTGCTATTCAATTACGATTTGTGATACGATTTGGTTACTTTGGTGAATTAGAGGCCAGTAGTTTGATTGTGCAGCCTTGGGCTGAAATTACATTGTCACTGCTCTGCAAGACATTGCTCTGGACAAAATTTTCCTTATTCATGAGCAATCCAAAAGTAGCATTAAAAATGAATTGAATGTGATAAAATTTAATTGGTTAATACTATTCTAGCAGTCCTTTTGTCAAATAATGTGAAATATCTACAAGAATAGGTTCACTATGTATTTAAGATTACGTAATATTCATTGTGATTTTCAACCATGAGGGTCTCATGTATAAATAATAAATACCTACATTTATTAATTTTGAAGATTTTATGGTTTTAACGCTTCGATGTTCAAGCGACAGCTGACTGACGCGATAAAAATTGATTTTAATTATGTCTGGAATAACTGAGCATCGAAGGGTTAATAATAAAATTCAATATTTAAAAACCGAAAATATTTACTAGTATTTAGCATTGAACTAGTATTGATACTTAATACAAGTTAATACTTTCTTTAAAGAATTTAATCTTATTATACTTGAGAAGTTCTTCTCTTTAATAAATATAGGTACCATATTTTTTCTTATTTTTCAGATTTATCACATTCTGACACTCGTCTCTCTATAATGTTAAATGGTTTTGAACTTCACTTCTACAACAGATGTGACCTTTACAATGAACTAGAAAAAACTTTCGGCATCGACCCTGTTATAAAACAGCAGAATGATGATGATTCAACAGACAGAGACAAAGCCATGAACGACGCGAACGAGAAACGGCGGCGCGCGCAGGACACCGTGCGCTCCGAGGCCGCCATGGCGCGCACGTGGCGCGACCTCATCCCCGTCATCAAGACAGACATCTGCTCTGGCCGCGTCGTCTTCGGCAATCGCCTTGTGCCCACCACTTTGTCCATAAGCGTCGAGGAAGCGCATTTAGTTTACAGCACCAAACCACCCGCGTCGAGCTTAGACCATCTCATGCACTTCGTGAAAGTCAAAGCCGAAAACTGCAAAGTCATATTAGCACCGAGTCCCAACTACACTGCTATGGTAGACGAGCCCCCGAGATATATGGGGGAAGGGTTTGTCGTGATGAGTTCCAACTACATTGAGGTTTATTTCTACATGGATGAGCCGGGCCTAGTGCCCGAGCAGCCGGTGCTCCTCCAATTAGCCAACGGCGATATCGTCGAATCCGCACCTCCTATCTGGGGTGTCGATATAAAATGCGGCAAGGGCACAGATTTCAGCTATGGCCCGTGGGCAGACCGGCAAAGAGATCATCTATTCAAATTTTTCTTCCCACCGAACTATAAAAACTTAGAGGTGACACCACAGCCGAAGCCCGGCGACAGAAGACAAATGCAGTCTTTTGATATACGGCTGTCGACGCTCAATGAAGCTACTATAGATATCCTATTCACAAAAAATAAAGAGACCAATGCTGTGCACATTAACATTGGTGCGGGGTCTTATTTGGAGGTGACGCTGCCGTGGATCGTGCTGCAAGACGGATATACCACAAAAATTACAGGCCAGCTCTTACATCTGGAAGCAACGACGAGTTTACAATACAGAAGTTTAGCTGAGAGTGAAACTCTAGAATACACAATTAAATGCCACTATCCTCTCGTGTGGAACCATCATCAGTGTTGGCAACTGGGATTGACGGGATGTAAGGCGACAGTCAACCTTGTATATACTCACATAGATTTCTTTCAGGATCTAATCAACGATTGGGCTAGCAAGGTGCGTCCTGACATTCTGCACTTTGTGCCTTACACTTGGAAAATAACACTTTTACTGAAAGAGTGTGAAGTAGTGACTGTGAGCAATCAGTACAACTGGATCGATTGCAGCTCTACAAACCAAGAAAACAATCATGTAGCGTTCTGTGGAGACCTTCTGGACGTCTCTTTTGATTTGCCATTTGTCGATTTCTTGCCTGATGTAATACCCCTAAAGATATGGATACAAGGTGAAGCTGTCGATATGAGCCTGTACTTGCCAGAAGTGAATACGTCCAGATTGCTTTTACTTTCTATAGACAAAAATATGAAATTGGTACCCTGCCGATTAAAAGCCTCTAAATGGCGAAGAAAATGCGTTAAGTCTCAAGGTTGGGTGGATTGTTGGTCCGTCCCTATCGTGGCTTTGAGCGTGCGGTACAACTACCACCCGATCCCACCTCTGGGGCCTGAGCCTCAAGCAGACATTACGACACCAGAAAAAGAAGAAATACTGCTGTCCCCAATGAGGATACCAAGGATTAGGAAACAGCCACAGATAAATTGGCCCCTGGATGGCAACAAGTTCGACAGAACAACTCTTGCCCCAGATAAAGTGAGTGTTGAACTTGAAGTGGGACCTTCAATATTACTAGCATATGGAACCATCATTACAAGTTTCATGAACTTACTAGAGAACATATTCGGAGAGGACCAGACTTTTACCGATATGCAGAAGACACCTAATACGGAGACATTTCACTGGTCAAACGAGAATTCCACTAAAGTAAATGACAAAAGTAGTATCAACCAAAACACTGATGTATCGTTTGATGATTCTACAGACGGAAACAAGGGTCCGTTTGATCCACGGAAGTGTAGGCCTCTGGACGTGACAGTATCAATAATTATTCACGATATCCAAGCGCATTTAGTGAAAAATTGTAGTGAAAACGAACCACCGTGTCCTGTGATCTTAATCGAAAGATTTGGATTTGAAATGGACAAAAGTTTCAGAGAGACAAAATTACAGCTGTTGTTGAGTCCTTCAATATTGGTGTCGTCAAATAATTTATCCAGATCTAACCCTGTCAATTCTGGAGCCCTCTATCAAGGGCACCTGATGCTCTCCTCATTTCAACTACGAGGGAATGGGTTTTTTAGCGACTCCAATCGATCCGTTGAGGAAGACACCATTGAATATGCGTGGATGATGGAACTGCAACTAGGGCAACTAACGGGTCGTTTGACTCTGCCTCAATTGTACCAAATCATTTCGTCATTAGAAACTTTTTTGCTACTGATTTGCGACAGTGAAAATGAACTCGTTCCTCCAAATCCTATCAAACAATGTCATCACGGACTTAACACTGTTATGTGCCCTGAAACGGACGGCATATTAAAATATCGATGTCCGACCCCAAATGAGATCAAATACAAGATGATTCGTGTGGCGATTGATTTGGTAGATATCTACATTGCCGATTCAAATACCACATTCCAGACATGGCTATCGCCGGTAAGACTGAGTTTCTGCAACCTGCACGGATCTGGTTTCGGAACCGGTATAACGGGCCTGTTGCCCAACATAAAACTAGCTCTCTACACGCAAACAAATTTGCAAACGAATACTCATCATCACTCCAGTGGCAGCAGCAGCAGCCAGAGTAAACTGCCTGATAGTGAAAACTGGGTAGGGGTAGGTTCTGCCTCTCTGGGTCCTCTGTTGATCGAAGCGGCGTCCTCATTGCCCCAGAGCCCTAAAAACATCCATTTAGTACAACAAAAGTTTCTCAAACTTCACGATGAGAAAACAAAACGACTCTGGTTCCTATGGCCAAATGAAGGTAAATCGTCTCATTGTGGCTGCACGGGAGGCTGCGCTTTCTTCGGTTCCAACAGAAATGGGCATAATTTCTTAAAACCAAGTTCTGCCGATCTCAATGAAGGGATCAACGTGGCTATGTTCAATATCATCGAAACCACTCCGGGAGAATATGGATATGGTCAGAGTCTATTGCACCCAGGACAGCTTGTGTTCCATACACCGCCCTATAATAGCCTTAATGTCTGCTTGCAGCCTACTAACGTTGCTACCTTGATACCGTCTCCCTTACCGCAAAATTTGAACAAGTCTCCTCAAAGTGTGGATCGAAGAAGTTTGACGCGTAGGTTCTCCTACACAAGCATGGGAAGAGGTAGCAACAACATTTTGGTTTCGAGCACAAAGAGCGATGTTCCGTACGCTCGTCTCGTGGACTCCACGGTGCCATTAGGAAATGCGAAAATTGACAGTGATTCCAAGCTTAATAAAAGTATACTAAATGTACCTCAGATGGAAAGCAGCGTCTCAGATTCTAAACTGGCGTTAAACTGCGTCGTGAAAGACAATTCCAATGTAACGACTAGGAAACCGCCCCCGATAGAAATTGATGCATTCGCTGTGCCCAAAGTTCCTGCTCGTAGTGTGGGAGTGTCAGAATCGCATTACTCACTCAATTCACAAGTACCTCATGACGACTCCGTATTGCATGAAGTGCAAAGAACGATGTCGATAACCAGCGAAAATCATTCGGAAGCTTTCTTCTCCGCAGACGAAGATATGTTTCCGAGTCGATCATCTAGCTTGAAGCATTCCTTTGGTAGTCGGCATAGTAATCCTAAAGATAAAAGTTCTTTTGGAATCAACGACATAACTAACAATGAGAAATGGACCAACTCAATCCCCAGGTCTGAAGTTGGAGAAGGGCCTGCAGATACAATTAGCAATTTGAGCACCGGCGCTCAACCAGACTCAGAAAGTGGGTCAGTGTCGTCGACTTCGTTTATCTCAGCAATATCCTCTCAAGAAGACATGACTCTAGTGAACCTTCACATGCAAACTAACAAACCTATTGTTGAATCTCCTCTGCTGATGGCGAGCTACATGCAGAATTTGCCGCAGTATAAATGTTCCAACTGGAACACGTGCTCGCTGCCCAGTGGTAGTGATGTGTTTACATTGCCTCTTTTCAGAAGAGCCGAGGACGGGAGCCTTGTCTACGTTGGGCAAAAATACCTCCCTAATTTCGAACAGTTTGGGAAGATAAACATTTTGAAATTGATTGCAAAGAAAGAGGGCCATAACAATCAGAATCAACACGGTCCCTATTCTAACCTGACGCCGCATTTTAATAATCAAGTCAAGGCTCATCCGTATCCACAAGGCTGGTGGGATATCCAGCAAAACGTCCAAGACAACCAAGAAAATACCACAGATAAGAGTACCACATCCACAGCGACAACAACGAGCGATAGCAAAAACGGTTTGTTCGTGAAATTGAAAGGAGAAATCGATATTATGCTGACGCCATTGGTTCTCGAAAGTACACAGAAGTTTGTTGAATCACTAACTCCTGTATTGGCAAACATACATCCGATAACGGTCATCAACCACTTGCGACTTCTTTGCATTTCGTCAGTTGAGAGTGGAAACATCTTAAAACAAAAGCAATACGTCCATAACTGGTTGCCACAGATGCAAGCGAGAAATCAATCTAACGCGATAACAGACAAGGATGATAAATGCAAACTAGCTACTATACCGCATTCCAACATTTATGAAGAGACGATCTGTGAGCAACTTCAAGCGACGGTGACTGTGCCCAAAGTCAACATGGTTTTCATACAGTCATCTGTCGTAGAAGATATGATATCATTTTCGGCTCTGGACAACATTCAAGATCTGACATGTGTGTCGTTATTTGGTGTTTCTGTAGAGAATATAATAGCCAAGTACGTCAGTTCCAAGAAGACACTGGAGTCGGTTCAGTTGTATTACAGGCCTACTCTACGCGCTCTGGGAAGCAAGAAGTCCTTTGGCATAATGAAAGGCCCCAGGGCATTAATATCCGCGCAGTCCTCTGGATCTGGTAGGAAAAGAGGACCAGAGAAAGGCGAACCGGTTTTCATTGAAACTTCTCAGCAGCAATGCGAAGATACCACTATTACTTTAAACGTAGGTGAGTAATAAAATGTTCCATGTGTTTTATTTATATGAAATGTAATTACAAAGTTATAATTATGTGTTTATAATTTTGATTGATGTGTTACAGGAAAAGTTCACGGTCAACTGCGTAGGATCCGCAATGAATCTTCACAACTGAAGGACGCAACTATCACGGGTATCCCGTGCCAACATTCCAAAGTGTCTTTTAAATTTATCAGGGTCGATTCATGCTCGAAAGGCTGCGAGTCTATGGTAAGCCGTTCAGACTTATGACGATTCAGTTCAAAGTAAATTATATCACATCTATTGCTCCCCAACGAATCATCAAGTTAAAATTAACATTTTGAAAGTATAAAAAACTTAGCTTACCCAGATACGCTTCACTAATGCGGTTGACTGTAACGTAGTCGCTGCAGTCTGCAACGTAGCTTGTAACGCCATTTTGATAATTATAATAGGTTGACAAGTTGAAATGGTCTTGGATGCTATACTTGATAACTTTTTTAGTTTGACAGCTCTATTTATTTACTGGATACGAACTAACGAGTTTTTTTAACGGTAATGTTTGCAGTGTTCCCAAAATGGAGGCACAGACGGCCAAAAAGACAACGCAATCGGCTACATCATGTTTGAATGTGGACTCGAAGGAACGTCCATCAAAGTGTCTAAACACTCGCAGTCCCACAAGTCTAGCGAGGAGAAGAAACCGATCCGGAACGATAATGAAAGCTGCAGGGAATCTGTAAAATCAGCCGAGGAGTTGAAGCCTGACAAGGAGAAGAGTACCAAAGGAAGATCTTCAGGGATCGAAGATCTTTTCAGGAAGAGGGATTCTAGTTCGAAGCCGAGTACCCCCAACCTGGGGACGGCTCAACCGCCGCCCGTGCCCCCCGAGCCGTCTACACCAGGACCTGAAGAGCCGTCGAACAATGACAGTACCACGACCATGGTGCCCGTGAAAGACAATGGAAACACGTCATCGTGCGCTATCGATTTGAAAGTGGTCTGGTTTAACTTCGCTGCCCCACCTCGTACGCCGATCACAAAGAAGATTGATTACACAAGGTAACTTATAAATTGGAAAATCAAAACTTTGGCCTCAAGTTATACATAAAACTTTGTATTATCTGTAGATTATCCTAAAATTAATTAAAGTTTAATTCAACTTTAGATTCAATTTACAATATATCTAGGTAGTTGTTGGCATAAGTATCGTAATCTCTTTTATTTTTCTGTACCCATTAAATTTTATTTGTATGTATAATATATTAAAGGCTAGATAAGGTAACAACTATTTTCTTTTAACAGGTTTGATTCAAATTGCATCAAATTAACATGGCCAAACCGAGCCAAAAAACTCAAACGGCTATTCTAGTCTAGTATGTCAGAAATCTAAAATCAATCATCATTATGAATGAATTATAAAAGTAATCATTAAAGTTTTTACAACATAGTTTTGCAATACATACTTTTTGTCGACAGACTGGACTGGAATCTGCTAAGCACCGCGTCGCCCGCCATCAACGCGTGGATGAACCCGTGCAACCGCCTCGGCATCCGCGTCGTAGCGCTATACAGAGCCCACGCCCGCCGCCTCACCGCCACCGCCGCCAGCCTCATGGCCGCCGCGCTGGACCTCGCGCCCGTGCCCACCCCGCCCAAGGTACTGCCCCCCCCCCCAAGGTACTGCCCCCCCCCTAAGGTACTGCCCCCCCCCTAAGGTACTGCCCCCCCCCCTCACCGCCACCGCCGCCAGCTTCGTGGCTGCCGCGCCCGTGCCCACCCTGCCCAGATTACGTTTACGTTGTTTTGTGATTAATTAGTCCATGGGGTACCGTGTCTTTATTACGTTACTCTTGTTACAGAGTCGTTATGGCCGTCACACGCCGATGGCCCGACAGCTGCGCGAGGAGCCGTCGCTGCAGCTGTGCGGCGTGCTGCTGCGGCACGCGCTGCAGGCCGACGCCGCCGCCGTGCAGGCCGACCTGGCCGCCCGCCACCTGCCCGCCCTGGCCACGCTGCGACAGGTGCGTATGTGCAGCCGCCTAGGCACAGGCCGACCTGGCCGCCCGCCACCTGCCCGCCCTGGCCACGCTGCGACAGGTGCGTATGTGCAGCCGCCTAGGCACAGGCCGACCTGGCCGCCCGCCACCTGCCCGCCCTGGCCACGCTGCGACAGGTGCGTGTGTGCAGCCGCCTAGGCACAGGCCGACCTGGCCGCCCGCCACCTGCCCGCCCTGGCCACGCTGCGACAGGTGCGTGTGTGCAGCCGCCTAGGCACAGGCCGACCTGGCCGCCCGCCACCTGCCCGCCCTGGCCACGCTGCGACAGGTGCGTATGCGCAGCCGCCTAGGCACAGGCCGACCTGGCCGCCCGCCACCTGCCCGCCCTGGCCACGCTGCGACAGCTGCGTGTGTGCAGCCGCCTAGGCACAGGCCGACCTGGCCGCCCGCCACCTGCCCGCCCTGGCCACGCTGCGACAGGTGCGTATGCGCAGCCGCCTAGGCACAGGCCGACCTGGCCGCCCGCCACCTGCCCGCCCTGGCCACGCTGCGACAGGTGCGTATGTGCAGCCGCCTAGGCACAGGCCGACCTGGCCGCCCGCCACCTGCCCGCCCTGGCCACGCTGCGACAGGTGCGTATGCGCAGCCGCCTAGGCACAGGCCGACCTGGCCGCCCGCCACCTGCCCGCCCTGGCCACGCTGCGACAGGTGCGTATGTGCAGCCGCCTAGGCACAGGCCGACCTGGCCGCCCGCCACCTGCCCGCCCTGGCCACGCTGCGACAGGTGCGTATGTGCAGCCGCCTAGGCACAGGCCGACCTGGCCGCCCGCCACCTGCCCGCCCTGGCCACGCTGCGACAGGTGCGTATGCGCAGCCGCCTAGGCACAGGCCGACCTGGCCGCCCGCCACCTGCCCGCCCTGGCCACCCTGCGACAGGTGCGAGTGTGCAGCCGCCTAGGCACGGGCCGACCTGGCCGCCCGCCACCTGCCCGCCCTGGCCACCCTGCGACAGGTGCGAGTGTGCAGCCGCCTAGGCACGGGCCGACCTGGCCGCCCGCCACCTGCCCGCCCCGGCCTCCCTGCCGCCCTGCCGCCTACAGGCTGCTGTAGGGCTTCTACTACCACTACTCTTTAAGGACACATTTATGTGGTCACATGTCCATTCAGCTCTCTGGGTTTTCCCAAAAGGATTGGCTACCTAATCCACATGAACGACAATTATATTATTGGTCGAAGATGAATGCAGTCATAGTTAAGGTCCTAGGTCACCTATAGAACGAGCAAGGATGTTGTTTTTCTATTGCAGGATTCCAACGACAAACTGAACTATGAATACTTGTTAAACTTTAAACAAATTGTGTACATACTAAAATAAAAATGTTATGGCGTAATCCTCTCTGTATACTGGCATTTACACTGTAACAACAATCAAACAAAACAGCCCGAGCAAGATCAATAATCATCTGTTTAGATCTGTGTAACATTATATTATTTCAAATTAATTTGAAATCATACAAGTCTCTGAAAACTATAATAATTATACTGTGTTAGATAAATGTATTTAATTACCTATGGAGAGATGGGAATGGCTGAAAACCAGCGCTGAGTGGGATCACTTCCTATATCAGCACAAGCTGAGCCATTTTCCATTTGCTTTCTTTTTGACTTCTTAATTGTTCATGTTTTTTAGTTTGTACCCTCATTTGTTTGTAACGAAGGCAATAAACATATATATTAAATTATATTATTATATTATTAATTAATTGTTCAAAAATGTTGCAAATTGATGATTTCTTGAGCGGTTCTATTTGCTTAGTAGTCAATAAGTCCCAACTGTTGGTTATTTTATTTTATTTATTTTATTTTTATGTTATGAGTTTGAATCAGAAGACGTACTACGAACAATTGGCATCAATATACGAATAGCTAGACGGCAAAGAATCGCTACATCGGTGAGCAACCTGCATATTGACCGTACTTACAGTTCTAGTGTAACCGTACACTAGTCACACTAGAACTGTAAGTACGGTCAAGAAACAGTCTAGTTTTCTGGTCATTAAAGTGGAAGTCATAGATAACTAGACTCAGTAGACCTGCTGCATTTCTAGATTACACTACATTTTCAACTATACCTCAGCTAGATACGGGAAAAATCTTCTTAGAAATTTGTTTGTCATAATTTGTTTTTTGTTACAGGTCACAGCACTAACAAATCCTATGATCGACACAGTCTGTTTCTACTTGCTCATCTAATAATGTATCAATCTTAATGAAAGCATTGTTATTCCACAGGGTGTGATAGTCCTGAGCCGTCAATGGAAGAACATCCTGTACACGCCGCTGCTACTGGAACACAATTACAAGAGTAAAGTGATGCGGCCACTGAACGTCACCTTCGCGCTGCCGGAGCTGTTAGAGGTAAAGCCTCTACACCACTACTTTTTAACTATATCTAAAAAAGTAAAGGGTGTATCTCTACCCTTAAGTAACTATATATGTGCAGTTAAAAGTAAAAAATTTACATATGTAATTAAGTTATTAAGGTTTATTTGTGTCCCATACTTTGGACAAAATTTTAGATTGTGCGTTTGAATCTCATTCATTAGTCGCGCGTTAAATCACCGCGATAGCGTACATACATGCTCTCTCGCTCACACCCTTGCCCCGCCCACAATAGTTAAAATAATATTACTTAGGTAATAATCATAACATTTCAAAGACAATTTTAGGACATTTTTTTTACTTTTAACTGCACAGATATGTTCAGTAACGTGTTCTGATACCCCCATTTTTTTTAGATATATGTACTTAAAAAGTAGTGGTGTATTCTTGGAAATATCAAAATGTTGAAATTTTTTTTGTTGTTTCCTTCGTGTGTTGATTTAAAAGTAAAATTAAAGTAACGGCCTATAATCATCCCACTGTAGGCCAAAGGCCTCCATCGATTTTCGAGTTAGTATTATTAGTAACAGCCTATAATCATCCCACTGCAGGGAAAAGGCCTCCATCATTGAATTCAAGTTACCACAGCAATGATGGGAATTGGCATAATCACCACGCTTGCCAAATGCGGGTTGGTGATCACAAACCCGAGCAACGTTCGAAAATTCGAAACTTTTTGCTGCCCGACCCGGGGATCGAACCTGGGACCCCGCGATTTTGACCCAGTATTTAAACCACTAGACCAAACGGGGCGATTTTCGAGTTACCATTGCAATAATCACCACGCTTGCGAAATGCGGGTTGGTGATCACAAACCTGATCAATGTTAGAAAATTCGAAATGCGATCATTTACATGACTTCAAAATAAGTGAGAGATAAATAAGTGACTCTAGAAATAATTGTTGCTTAACTCAAAGTAAAGACGGCACCTCAAGATTTACACTGGGGCGTCTTAAAGATTATGACATAGGTGCAAGTTTGCAACAAGAGTGTATAGCCTGATGTGCAGGCTACTGTACTACCAATTTTATATTATCAATCAATTTGGCAACACTCAAGATATATATACACAATAAAAATACAGAAACTTAATTTAAAGTTGGTACTTAAGATCGCAAAATTAGATCGTTAGATCCTCTAGGATTTCTGCCATGCACCCTGTTTATTAGATTTTTCGATATTTCGTTCTACGAACTTCATACCTTCGATATTACTATTTTAGGACTCCGTCGAGGGCTGGCAAGAGTACCCTCTGGACAGCGAAGCCCTGGACGAGAACTGTCTGTTACTCAACATGGACACAGATAAGATCAACATCCCTGGTGAGTTTATTATCCGCTTTTTCCCAATAGTAAACTTTAGTATAACTGTAATTTTAAAAAAATAGCAGTTTCTTTATGTTGATATAAATTTGTGTTTTAGTATACAGAATAAAAAGTAGCAAAACACCTCGATTCTACGTAATAAATATTCGAGTTCGTTAAACACAATTTTATTTATTTCACTATGCAGACAGTTTACATTATATCACAGTATATAGTAGATACATGCGTACACACATACACACATCAGTATAATATTTCTAATGTCAAACACTCGCTGCTCTCGGTGCCATAAATGATCCGTGCGCTAGTGCGACCCGTGCGCGGTGCGTCACTTATCGATAACTGCCCGCATTCTTCCAGGAAATCGTACACTGTTATGTGCGCCGGCGCATGATAATTATTTTCTAATTGAACGCGCGAATGATAACTATTTATTAAATTACCCTCGCAGAAAAAATACTAACTTACTCTATTTATTATTTTTTCTGTGAGGGTAATTTACAAATTTTTGTAATAGATAGTATAAATACTTTTCCGATTGTGCTCCTTTAGTCAATTGACATCTGGAAGTAGTACGACGATAATCATTCAATATTCAATTAACACAAGTTAATATGGACACATTTTTTGGATAAAAATATCAATCGCGTTGGAACAAACATTCAACCTCAAGCGCAACCTATTATCCATTCCATACCTTTTATTGTGATAAAAAATATTTATGTCATTAATATCGACACTACACTGGTGCTACACTACGCCTCCCCATTAGACCTGTAAGTGTGAATGAGAGATAAATAATCGCTGTTGTAGTCCCACATTTTATAGGCCTGCGGGCAGAGAGTGTTTGACATTAGTTATAATTATATTATGTCTACCACTTTTTATGTCCAATAGACACTGGTTAGGGGAAATTAACACTGGAAACAATAGCCGATTCAAAAAGACTATTTATCTAGAATAGTGTTAGGATCTTTAAATCTTAGTACTTTAAGATCAGATTGTTATGATTCACCCAAAGACCTTATTTTATTAGTGCCTTTTGAAGTGTGTAATTTAAGTTACATAGTAGCGTTGCGATTGTAGTAGTAAATGTATGGCGGTACTTCTGAATCGGCTCTTGTACACTCACACGTGTATACGTAAGCCAATACGGTTGTTGTACTAATGTGTGTTGTTGGTGAAGCGCCGCCCGCCGCGAGCCCGCGCCCGCACTCCTTCCCCTCGACGCCGCCCTCCGGTTCGTACGACAAACGCGCACAGCATATGCTTCAGATTTGTGGACTTTAACGTATTAGGGATAAAAGATAATTTCGCTTGATTAATATTTTCTGATTCCTATATGTATAGAGGGTATATTTTTGAGAGAGTTATATTTTGCTAGGATTTTGGGAACAGAAATCCACAAATCTCGAGCATCAATAAGGTCGTTTAATTTAAATTAACACGATTTGGAGTTAATTAAAAACTAAATTGGCCATAGGCGGAGCCGATGTGAAAAGAACGTTCTAGAAATTATATTATATAACTGTGTCACAACAATAAATAGACAATGGTGAACATACATATTTATGTTGTACTAGGCCATAATGATCAGTCTACGTATCTATAAGTCTTGTATCATCGTTAAAACAAAAGATAAAAGATGATATCTATAAAGTTATAGAAAAGACTACCTGAAAAAAACTCTGGCTGTATTATATGTGTTGCGCTGTCTTATTATTTGATTGTTTTATTCTGCACTTTGAAGTATTTAGTCAGTATTGAAGTCCTATTTTATAAGTTCTTTTAGATCAATTCCACTGTTCAAATACAAAAGTTTTACTACAAGGAGCAACTTAAAAAAAAACTAAAAACTTTTACTATCAATTAGATTCATCTATCAGTCGTTATTATTGATTAATATGAAAATCTTTTATTAATAGTGTTTTGATTGAGATCTATATGTTGGTTTTAAAGACCAGTACAATGTACTTAAAGTAATTGAACTAATATAATAGGACCTTATATAAAAATCGATATATTATATTGAAATAAAATTATTTTGAAATAAAATATAATACAAGCCGATGCCAATAATTTTAAAAGAATCTATTAAGAATTTTATTCATAGAGTTGAATAGTTCTTGACAGCGGGAAATGCTAAACAAGTTGGATATTCTGTTTAGTAATATAATTTTGAGGTGTGATTCTGTTGCTAAACTTAACTTTCTTTATGGGCTGACAATGGAAGACGAAAAGCATTAAAATAAATAACTAATTACGAGCCGCTGGGCCATCGTCATTATTTCGTCGTTCTATAAAGTTTTTATATTTGTATATCCTAAATGATGGAATTTGGTTTCCAAATTTCAATAAGAATATTAAGTCACATGCTATCTAACAAAAAAAATAAAGATATCAACTTCATTCAAAGTTATTCATGTTTATCATTATTTTGAAATAAATTTGATTACACTTCGTCATTAATAAAGTTCATAAATTAGTATCTAAGATGTCCATGTCGGTTCATATGAGTAACGGCCATTTCCAATAACCTATCTATCTTCAGTTTTGACATATCGGAGATAGAAAACCACTTCTGTCTTTGTTTCTCTGGACGGCAAAAACAGAGATAGAAACTGTTTCCTATCTCCGATATGCCAAAACTGAAGATAGATAGGTTATTGGAACCGGCCGTAAGTTGATTGTCCAGCAGAACACCTTGAAGTTTTATGTACACGAAGAAATCACATCCAGTATATTTTGTATTGTAATTTGTGAGAATTTTATGTAGTATTGCAAAAGCGTGTTAGTGTTGTTTATCGTATGAGTTGAGTGTATATTATGCTTCCACGACGTCTCCGCCTGCCGTCTCAGTAATTTGTTATATATTTTTTTCTAATCAGCACATTTATTATGTTTTAAACGACTTTCTGTCACGTGCGCCGTTGGTTTGTTTTGAAGACAATTAGTTTGTGAGCATGGTGTGTGGTTTATGCTATGATTATAGTTCTTGCCCGTTCGAACGTGCGGTTATTGCCTGTGAGTTTGTGTTGAATTTAATGTGTATGTGTACTTACACCCGGTATTAGAAGGTGGAATTGCATTTATGTATATAAGCATGCTACGATTTTACTAGGATTTTCGTCTCTTATCTACTTATTATATGATATTTATTTTGATATTTCTTAAACTACCTTCAGTAACACGAACAACTCCTTAACTCCCGGTGATGATCAGGAACGTTACAAAAGTTATAAAACGTGAATATACTCATAATTTTAAACGTAAAATATACAGTAATATGCGAGTAAACACTTTTATTCCAAGTGCCATTGATTTTCTTTTATTTGATTTAAAAAGGGAAGAAGAAGAAATAATTTTATTTTGATAAATACACAATTTTTACATTTAATTAATGTATTCAAATATAAAATCACCGAGCACCCACACAAGCAAAGTATACGCATACTCCCGCAAGTCGTAAACTGTAGATGTTCTTCTCGTCCTGTCCCTCCTATCCCAAATGTTTTCTGTCTCTGTCTAGCCTTATGGTAGTATAATAGTTAAATTGTTTCAATGGTGTCTATAAATCTACTATTAACTATTAAAATCTTTCTATGTGTGTCATGTGTGCTTTGTTGTATACTTTCGTTTTAGTTTTTTACCTCATATACATATAGTTCTACTAAGTCCCATACCAATAAATGTGGTTTAACACGCAATCAGACTATTCCATTCTTTATTTTCAATTAATCTGATACAATTATGTAAGTATTTCAATGGTTGGTTACGTTTATTTGTACGGGGTTAAGCTAAATGCTACTCGTATTTAAGGGTGTAGAGTTCACAACATTGACATTCTGGTGTTTCACTAAATTTATTATTAAAATCATTTTTTTCAGTTGTCTTGTCTGTTCTCACATTCTCATTTCTCTATAATATTTATTTTTATCATATTGTTATGTGACTATCACTATCAAAATGTATCATCAAGAAAATATTTACACTTTTTATGCACATTTTAAGAAAATGTGGACCATATAAAGTATAAAATAAGTACTAAATGTTATTTATCAGACATATTAAATATCAGGAGTAAAACAAAATATTTTGTAGGAGGTTTGACATAGTTCACTAAATTCTACTGATATACTACTCTACTATTAAGTATGGAGGATCCGATTTGTCTAATCGCGATTTTAGTGTCGCTACGATAATTAAAGTTGTTAACATACGGCTTAGTAGTAAAATCCTGCCAACGTCGTCTGTAATAATTTAATATTGGGATGTGTAAAAACGCCTCTTGCGGCATATTTTTGAAAATAAAAGTGATTTTATCCGACTTAAAAAAACATGCAATATATACTTAAATGTGCACAACGTCATGATCATAATGACGCGTATAAAAAGCGCTTTCTTAGCTTGTACATAATCGTCTCGCGCGATATAATTGTCTGTGTATAATAGTACGAATAGTCGTATGTGTGGGGTGGCTATTGGCTAACGTGGATGATGTCGCGACAGCCCGCGGCGCGCAGAGCAGCCGCGCGAGCCTAGTGTTCCCCACGCTGCCGTTCTCGACGCGCAAGCCGCCCTTCCAGGACGACGCCATAGCTAGTGAGTAGCGCCATCTACATCTAGTGGCCACAAGACAACTGTGTGTCGTGTCTAAACGATAAGGGTTTTTAGAGAAAATGGGATAGTGATGACACGCTAAACCAAACCTAAATAAAAGCGTTTTTTGTCTGTTTTCCAATGACCTTAAGATGAAAGAAAAATTGGTTTGATATTAACTGACCCTTTTAAATGTTTTTTTTTGTTCACCATAATGATATGTGGAAAGAATGAGAAACAGTTGACAGTTCTTGCTGGTTCTTTTTGATATAAATCAGTAGCCTTGAATAGTTATAAATTAGGTACCTACCGTCTACCCGTGAGAATGCTGTAAAGTGTTCGAAACGTCAGGTCAAACTAAATTAAAATGTAAAACATACGCGAATTCAAATCCATAAACCTATCATTGATTTAATGTATTTGGCTTCAGGTGAATTGCGTAATCATTATGTCCCATTTTTTCTATAGACTATTACGTGGGTATAGGAACGGGCGCGCCCGTAACAGTGTAACGTATAAAACTGCTTCTGCGCATTCACCCGTTGAACGCAGCCGCATCCGCGCACGCCGAGCACGCGCTTCGGCAGCGAGCTTGTGTAGGCTAGCGTATACTTCTATGTTGCTTGTTGGCTCTGTAACTATTTTCTTTGGGTCATGGTCTCTTAAAGCGCGTACTCAGTAGGGGGCATTTATCAACCAACATTTGTATTCAGAGACATCGGGCGATATCGCGAAACATCGTCTTATGTCGCTCGATATCTTGTCGGCGTCCACGTCGGTTTAGTTGATGGAGTGCTGCTAGTTGATGGAGTGACTTTACTCATTCGAATGGGAAATAAGATACAAGTTGCATGTATGGCACATGTCGCACCGCGATGTCGTGGTACATGTCGGGTGAAGTGTGGCAACGTGGCCCGACGTATTCTAGGACATGAGGCGGGCGGCATTTGTCTCCTAATGGGTACGTGGCTTTATTGTTCTATTTAAGTACCTAAAATGAAGCAGTAATATCCATACAAGTTGTACAATAAAACGAATAATCAGTGCAACTCAGACGCTAGACGAAGTTTCTGAATAGTGACGTTGATCTATTGTATTGTTTTTACTGCTGTAAATTAAAAGTTCAATTTGAAATAGTGGCCACGAGTCAGAGAAATAATAAATTATGTGTATCTAACATTTGAATGAGATTGTGAGGCTTGTTTTGAAGGTATGAAATAAACTAACTCTGTTTTGATGTTTGGAAACTGAATTTTTTCTACATTGTTTCATCATCATGTCATTGTAAACTCCCCAAAAATGCAGACTATGGAACACTGAAAGAGGACCTGCCTACAGTGGGCTCGAACCCGTCGCTGTACTCGCCGCACGACAGCGACGAGAACATCAGGAGCGATCGCGCCAGAGAGGACCTGTACCAGTGGATGGCTAAGCAGGAGCCCATCAAAGTGGTAAATATAAATGAGATTGATTTATTAGTGAGTTGCGTATCAATTAATAAGGAAATGTTGCCGCCCCAGTAAACAGAGCATCCCACACTCAACTCACATTCACACTTACATTTACTCACACACATCACTCACACTCACTGGTCGTATTCTTGCGCATTTCATTGTATTGTTGCTAAGCAGTAGATATTTTCTTCGTGTAGCCTGCATTGTTAGACCGTCCTTTATATAAATTTTAATGAGACAAACTTTTAATTGGCTACTTATATAAGAATTTTATATTTAGTATTTTATGTAAAATTATAAAAGCTGTAAAGTTTGCAATTAAATAAATAAATAAATTGTGATACTGAAACAAGCTAAGATGTTGGGTGTGTTTTTAGAGATATGAGCTCGTGGGTTCTTCTTCAGCGCTCGGAGAACTGTACTAAGAAACTGTGGAGGGCGCCACTTGCTTTAACTCAGAAGCAAGAAAGAGTTAAATAAAAGATAGAAAAGAAAACAAGATTTTTCAATTTGTCTCCCAATATATTATTTAAATGTGTATTACACTCAACAAGGATATCAGTGACATAAAATTTAAGCTATATAGAATAGACTTAAGTAGGTATATTAGCTTAAGAATAAATTATGACTATGCATCTAAACAAAAGTTCTGTGCTTAACTAGAAACTTAGTCTTAGGTACAGTGAAGGAAAGCTGAGAAGAAAGCGTTCCGTCACTCACAAGTAACTAGAATTAAGGTTGGCCTAACCTATGAGCTGAGGAGTATCATCAATGGATGAAAACTATCAAAAGAATAAATGTTCATAAATACCTAATAGCATGATATTAGATCATGTCACCGATAATAAATTATAACGTCACCGTGGAGAATCACACATATCCCTCGGTCCCTGGAGCAGAGATTCTCACATGCGCGCAGGATGCAGGAATATGTCCTAGTAGCTAGGAGCGAGGAGGGCGATATTTCAAGCCTGGAAGTTACACACAAGCATGAGTATAGCAGTAAGAAAGCCACATGCTCGTGGGGTCCACACATGGGCATGGGCACATGGCATATGAAAGGAAAACGTGCACTGGCACAGCACTTTAGACATGACCGCAGGTGCATTCTTAGCAGGGTGAGATGAAAACATTCGCTGGCACGTTGTCCACACGTCGGCATAGGCAGATACACTTAGTGAAAAGAATCAAACATGCTTACCCATAAAAATGCAGCAACAATCACCAAGATGAGGCGATGCATCATGTAAATTTATCCATCAAGGGACAATATAAAAATGTTAGTCCTGAAAGATGAAAGAACACACAATCAAAGGTTCACAATCTCTTAGAAAAGAGAACAAAGTCTTGGAAAAGACATTTATAGATGCTTACCATAAGAAGAAGAGAAAGTTAACAAATAAAGCCCTTTGGCTTACTATATGCCCACCGGCATTTTTATATTGGCACACTACGCCATCAAGAATAAAGATATTCTTGATAAAACAAAAATCAAGAATGTGGAAAAGAGCTGGCCACGACAATGGCGTCCGCTTATAAAGCGATCACACCTCTCCCCTCTATGACAAGTAACCTTTTTTTTT
This sequence comes from Anania crocealis, assembly GCA_949315895.1. Classification (NCBI taxonomy): domain Eukaryota; kingdom Metazoa; phylum Arthropoda; class Insecta; order Lepidoptera; family Crambidae; genus Anania; species Anania crocealis. The sequence continues at coordinate 2,268,168 of OX438881.1, read as the reverse complement.
TTTATTCTTTGCATTCACGACTTGGAACCACTTAACTTGACTGACACATAAAGCCCAACAACGCAGAAAACCGCTCAGCCCTGAAAAAGTAGAAAACTACCTAAAAAATCAACACAAATAGACATTTGCCTATTAATGTAATAATATAAAAAAATAACATTCAAATTATTAGATAAAGAAAAGAATTGTCGGATGACAGACACAAAGTTGCACCTATAGTGTTCCATCAGCCGGATAGACGGCGCTACCAGTAAAAATCCCTAGCTGCGCACGAGCCGTCGAAATAAAACAAATGCAAAAATGTAACGACGTGTTACGATACTGTTAAAAATCATTACTAAAATTTTGTTTTGGATTTCTCTGTATATCCTTCATAGATTTTAAAATCATCCAACCAATGTGCCTTAAAACAGGTGACATTGGAAAGGAGAAATTCGAAGATGGTTTTAATCCGCGCAATAGAACCATTCAATCAATTGGAAAAGTCAAATTTTTCACATCAAAAAATCTTATTTTTTCATAGTAGAACACGCTGGATATTAGCTAGTCGTTATATTGATATTCTTCCCTGAACTTATCAGAAGAGACGACAGACCAATAATATGTAAATGAATGAAACTCCTTGTTTGTTCAGGAGTCCAAAACCAAAAAGCCCATCATACCCCCATCGAAGATGAACCCGCGTCCCGCCTCCATGCCGGCCTGCAGTCTGTACCCGCTGCAAGGCTCGCTGATGCTGCTGGATGCTCACCTGGTGTTCCAACCATTCCTTGCCGCGTTGGGAGTGTCGCCACATCAGATCACGCAAGGTAATAATGCGATTGGATTCAAACATCCAGTGATTTAGGGTTTTTTGTGTTTGGTCTTATGAAATACCTTGTATGGTTTTGTATTCGCCATACATTTGAGAAAGGTAAGTTAGTTGTTGAGCACGTCAAACAGAAAAGATTACCGTAGTTAAAAGGTTTATTAAAAGTTTACAAAGTAATTGTGGCAAATCTTTCCTTGAATAGTGTTTGGTTGGACAGTTTGTGACGTACTAAATTAATGTTAAAATAATTATTTGATCGTATTTGCGCCCGAGCGAGACTAGGTCGCAACGTAAGCTAAAACCAGAGTTGAATGTACGATGGCTGGCCCGTACATATTGGCAACCCAAAAAGAAAGGATTAAATAAAGATAGACTAAAGAGAAAATCAATCAAGATAAAGAAATGCCAGTACAAAGCAAATAATGATTATAAGTACTAATCGTTAAAACTAAATGTAACATTTTTAGACGTTTCTGTAGTTGGTGTCCTAGCGGGCCGCGCGCGCGTCGGTTGCGCGGGCGACTGTGCTGGTGCTAGGTTCCGTGTCGAGTTCTCATGTATAACATTGGATTCTTGTTTCATATCTTCTAGTTCCAGCATCTCATTTGTACATGGCGTTACTCTTCTGTTTTTGGTGCAGTAAATTCTTAGAAGTTTTCTTGATATCCACGCAGTTATTCCAATAATCGCTGCGCCGAGAAGAATATAGCAGATGGAGTATTGGTGGATGTCGTGGCTCGAAATTGACGAGGGCAAGACTTCATGTTCCTTGAGGGAATTTAGTTGCCTATCAATCTCTTGGAGGTCAGTATCATGTTCTCGAAGCACGTTCCATGACAAATTGTGACGAGTTAAGTCGATAATGTTGTTTGCTGTAGAGTTGAGAGCTGGGATATTGAAGTAGTGGTCGTCCATATTCATTTTGGTGTTGTACTCATTATGTGAGTGAATGGTGAATTCTTTAGATTGGAGTACACACCCTTGCGCAAGTTTTACTATGCCGGATGACGTCATAGAATGCGACGTCACGTCGTAGTTGCATACCGTGCGCAAAGTGCAAGCTCCGCAGCAGACGGCCAACCAGCTGTTCGGCGCGTGTAATGCGATCCACGCTTCATTGCATGTCGCCTGCCTGACGTCACAGGGTGTCCCCGAACTGTGACTCAATAACTTAGCTTCGCATGGAGCGTTGTTGTTATGTAAATTGAACACTTGTAAGTTTTGATAACAGAGGAAGCTATCTTGTTTCACTTGAGTGCATAGCTTTAAATCAGTCTCTGTGATAGGTATATAGGTATTTTTATGAAAGTTTACAGCAATATACGGAGTTTGTAAATCTATTTTTGTCATTCCTTTTGTAGTCTTGACCGGCAGTGAAATCATTCTGTAGACAATAAAATCTTCATCTAAAGTGAGTGGAATATGAACTTCGAACAAAAAGTACTCCGAAGTAACTCGTGCTTTTGCGTACAGTAGTTTGTAGACAGTTTTGATGTCTTCTCTAATGTTTTCCACCGGTAAAGTTAATGATTTAGGCAATTTACCAGAAATGTCATTCAGTTGGTGGATCAGGTTTGCTGGAGTAAGTAAATGACGTCCATGTGCCCTTTATAGACGTCAGTGAGGGTGTCAAATAACATATCTTGCATTACTCTCATGTTTTTAATGAGCAAGTATGTTGTCAGTGCTGCCGAATTGAAGTAGCTAGTAGCCATCATGGCTTCCATAGCAGATTCAATCTTTGCTAAACTGCTATCGGTTTGATTCATGAAACCTTCCATCATAGTAAACTGTCGGTTCATGTTGTCTTCGGTTTTCTTTAGCACCTTGTTTTCGAGTTCTACGATCGATGTTTGATTCTTTACCAGACTAAGCAAATAGTTTTCGTTATTTTGTATGGCTTCGATGTCATTTCGATACTTGTCTGCGAATTGTTGATCTAAAACTCCGAACAAACTGTTAGCGATGCTGCCAATGCCATTGATTAAGCCGCGTTTTCTACGTTCGTATAAATGTTTTTGTGGTGTCATTAAAATAATGTTGTAGTAGTCAAGTAGTTCCATCTCGTGTGATAGTTGCTCTAGAGTAGTTTTGCAATATCTAGGGTCAGTCTTCTCACATAGATCGTTCAAATCTTGAAGGTAAGTCTTGATCCGATTTACTCTAACCCAGTAATTGGTTAAATTGTAGTACATGAGTAAAGTCCACTCATCGTGAATCATTTGCAATTTACCGACAGTGTCATAATATATCGGCCGGTCGGGTTCAAGTTTTGTAATGTGAACGCTTGACGTCACGTCGTCGCCACATGACCCAGATATTATGCAGGTAAACATTGTTATTAGAGTAGTAATTAAGGCTGGAAATCCTTTTGTCTTAATTTTCTTTGACTTATTTAGCGGGTTGGATCTGATTTCATCTTGATGAGGCTCTTCATGTGTACTATGTGTTGATGGCAACTCTGTGCCGCTGTATGTTTCAGTTTTCAGCGGAAGCGGTGATAATTTCACAATGGGACGTTTGATGACACCAGTTTGTGTTTTCAAAGTTGTTACTCGTACGTATCCGTCAGCGCCGGGATGAGTCTCAAGCACTCGACCCATAGCCCATTTCCCAGGCGGCAAGTTGTTGTCCTTGATCAGCACGATATCGCCACCTTTGATGTTTTTAGTCGGTTCATTCCATTTGCTTCGGCCTTGTAGTTGTGTTAAATATTCATTAGACCAATTTTTCCAAAAGTGTTGTAGCATGTTTTCAGTTAGTTGCCACCGCCGGCGTAAGTTAATATTTTTAACGTCGCTGTTGTCGGAGATCGGAAGTGACGTTACAGGGCCGCCAGTAAGGAAGTGCCCAGGAGTCAGGTAGTTTTGAAATTCCTCAGGGTCTTCAGTTAGTGGACACAGAGGTCTAGAGTTCATGCACGCTTCGATCTGTGCCAGTAAAGTTTGAAACTCTTCGAAGGTAAGTTTCTGATCTCCCAGAACACGACGAAGATGGAACTTCATCGATTTAACAGCAGATTCCCAAAGGCCACCTGCTGTAGGCCAGGCAGGAGCATTGAAGTGCCATTCCACCTCCAGCTGTCCAATGTGGTCAAAAAACTCCGACGAAAGTTGCTTTTGAAATTCACAGAATTCATTTCGCAATAACTTAGATGCGCCGATAAAGTTGGTTCCGCAGTCGGAGTAAACATGTTTAGGAGTACCACGACGAGCACACATTCTTTGGAAAGCGGCTATAAACGTTTCAGTGCTAAGGTCTGAAACAAGCTCTATATGTACGGCTTTTGTCGCCATACACACAAAGATAGCAATGTATCCCTTTGAAGTTTTAACACCTCTTCCCTTGTTCAGTTTGACGTCCACATGACCAGTGAAGTCAACTCCACTGTGTGTGAACGGCCGGGACGGTGTGACACGTTGTGGTGGTAAATCAGCCATGATCTGATGATTTTTTGTCTGTCTGTGACGATGGCACCGGATGCAATGACGTAGTTCAGCTTTAACTGCTCGATTACCACCAATGATCCAATATCGTTGTCTTAGGTAAGCTAACGTTAATCGAGCCCCGCCGTGAAGTGTTCTCAAGTGTGCTTGTTCGATAAGTAGCCGAGTAAGGTGTCCACTTCGAGGAATGATGGCGGGATGTTTCATTTCAAATGATAAGTAGGAGTTGTTTATGCGGCCGCCAACACGTATTATACCTTTTTCGTCTAAATAGGGATGAAGTTTGTAGATAGAGCTTTTGTTAAAAATATTTTCTTGCTTCATTAGTTGTTTATACTCGTTAGGAAACTCAGCAATTTGAACATATTTAATTATTTGTTCATTCGCGGCTACTAATTCTGTAGTAGTCAGGTGTTTGGCTTCGAGTTTTGTCTTAGTACGCGTATTTGTAATAAAGCGCCGTATCCATGCCGTGACTCTTGTTACGCGCGTCATTGAACGGCATTTATTAATTATAATATCAATGAAATGTCTGTCTTGATTTGTAGCAAGGGTTTCCACCTTTTTTTTCTTGAGTTCTGTGTTAGTAGTGTATAAACATGTAGGATTATTTGAGTTCTTGTCACTTTGTAAGGATTTCAAAAATTCGGGACCTTTCCACCACAGTTCAAAGTTGATTAATTTGCTGGGGTACAGTCCTCGAGTGGCACAGTCTGCTGGATTTTGTTCAGACTTGATGTAAAACCAATTTTCTGGTGGAATGATTTGCTTGATTTTGTTAGCTCGGTTGGCCACGTATCTTTCCCATCTGGATGCGTCTCCTTGCAGCCAGGCAAGCACGACTTGAGAGTCACACCATGCACGGACCCTCATTTCATAACCTTTGAAGGCTTCTCTCGTTTTCGCCACTAGTTGTGAAAGCAGCAGGGCACCACACAACTCCATTTTTGGTAATGTTGCTTTATGTGTCAGAGGGGCAACCCTAGTTTTGGCAGCGAGTAAGTTTATAGTAGGTGGGCTATCGTTGTTAGTAACATAACTGTAGATGACGCACGCGTAGGCCTTTTCACTTGCATCTGAGAAGCCAAGTAATTCAATGTTTGATTGCTGTCCCCCTAGCCATCTATTAAGTTTGACGTCTTTCACTAATGGCAGCTCGCTTCTCAGTTTAAGCCAGTCTTTTTGAATTTCTGATGGTAAAGTATCGTCCCATCCTAACTTGGACGTCCATACCTTTTGGAATAAGAGTTTTGCTGTTATAGTGACAGGTGAGAGCCAGCCCAAAGGATCGTAAAGTTTCGATATCTCCGATAATAGCATTCTTTTGGTAAGTTCAGCTTTGTTATTGACCTTTAGCTCCCAATTAAAAGAAAAATTATCACTATTGGGGTTCCAGCCAAGGCCAAGGGTTTTCATCGATTCTTCATTTTTGAAATCGAAGTTGTTATTCGTGGAAATTTGATCTTGAGATAGATTTTTGATAAGAGCGGGGTCATTTGTTGACCATTTTCTCAAATTCATTCCGCCGAGTCTTAACAGATCGATTAATGATTGTTGACGTCTGATTGCTTGAGAGATTGAATTGTGACCGCTTACAAGGTCGTCGACGTAAAACTCATCTTGGAGTACGGAAGCTGCTTCCGGGTACTTGTGACCCTCGTCAATTGCAAGTTGTTTGAGAGTTCTCATAGCAAGCCAGGGTGCACATTTCATTCCATAAGTTACGGTGCAAAGTTCATACTCTCTGAGTTTCTCTGATGGTGAATCTCGCCAAATTATTTTTTGTAGTTTTTGTTGACTTTGGCTGATTTCTATACAGCGGTACATTTTCTCAATGTCGGCAGTGTAAGCATATTTGTAAGATCTCCAATTTAAGATGAGCGCCTGAATATCCTTTTGTAGATTAGGACCCTTTTCTTGTAGTTGATTGATACTGAATCCACTTGTTGATTTTTGAGAGCCATTAAAAACAACTCTCAATTTTGTGGTTGTTGATTGTTCACGTAGCACGCCATGATGAGGTAAATAACATTGAGGTAGGTAAGTAGATATTGGATACGACGGTTTCATGTGTCCTAACTCTGTGTATTCTTTGATAAAATCTCGGTACATCAGAGCAAGTTTCTTGTTCTTCTCAAGTCGTTTTTCAAGTTGTAAATATTGAGAAATAGCGATAGACCTGGTGTTCCCTACTTTTTCTTCATAGTTGGAACAAAATGGCATTTCTACGATGTATTTGCCGCTTGAGTGACGTTGTACAGTTTTCAAATAATGTTTTTCACAGTAATCGTCCTTAGATAGGTCATTGTCGTCTTGAACGATGTCTTCGTTCTCCCAATATTTGGATATTTCGCTGAGATCAATTAGCGTCACGTGGCAGTTCAAAGTTTTTAATTTTCCGCACAGTATCCATCCTAATTGAGTCTGTTGCGCAATCGGTGATTGTTGGCTTCCCTTTAGTACTCCATCAAGTAAGATGTCGGAATAAACGTCGGCTCCTAAAAGTAGGTCGATAGGGCGCGACATGTGGAAGTCTGGATCTGCGAGCTTCAAATTTTCTAAGTGTGGCCAGTTAGTTTTCTCAAACGACGAGTTAGGTAAGTTGTTAGTGAGCTTTTTCATAATCAGAGCCTGAGCTTCAAAGGCATAATTAGAGTGAATGGACTTGCACGATAAATTAATCCGTCCTTTACAGTCCCCAGAAACAGATCCTACTCCCGTAATTGTTGCGTTTAGTCTGCTTCTAGGTAGTCGTAATAGTTGCGCTGCCCTCTCAGTAATTAAGTTCACTTGCGAACCTTGGTCTAGCAAAGCCCGAAGTTTGATTTGAGCACCATTCACAGACATCACTTGAAGCTGTACAGTTGGTAGTAGGATCTCCATATCATCACTGGTTAGATGATTAGAAGATGTTTGAAAAGAAGTTGAAGCCCGTGGTTTTGAGTAAGTTTCGTTCGGCGTTGTTTTATTTGTAGGTAAATACTTCGTTGCAGTATTGTGCAATAAAGTGTGATGTTTCATTTGACATTCTTTACATGTTTTTGTAGAAGTGCATTTGTTGTTGCCATGACTGAATAAGCAATTTTCACACAAATGCAGTTTTGTAACAATATTATTGCGTTGTAAAGCGTTCATGTTAATGAACTCTGGACATTGCATCAAGACGTGACCTTCTTTACAGTTCGGGCACTGTCCGTAAGCGGTGTAATAAGTTTTCTTGTTTTCATAAGTATATTTCTTGATAGGATAATTTTTTTCCTTAAGATTCCATGATGGTATGTTTCTGTTTGCTTGTTTGTTGAACGACGTAAAAGTAGGTTTATGATTCTGAAATGTTGATGTTTCTTTCTTTGCGTTTTTCATGGTTTCGTATGCCATGAACTTGCACTCGAGAAAATAAAGAAAATCACTTAACGGTTGTAATTCTCTATGATCTTGCAGTTCTTTCATGTATTCGGAGTAGGTAGACTTATCAAGTTTCAATGACATCAGGTGAACGACTAGTGGATCCCACGTAGTGGTATCTATGCCAATGTTTGAAATTCCATTCAAACATTCCGTTATGACGTCATGCATCTTTTTTAAGTTGTAGCTGTCTGGCTGTTGTATGGTAGGCAAGTTGAGCATAGTGTTGATGAAAGATGTAAACTGAAGGCGTCTGTTGCCATACCGTTGGACTAGTATATCCCAGCATGAGTTATAGTTGTCTGCGCTGACGCTGAGATGTTGCACTATACGCTCTGCCTCACCCCTTAGCTTCGACTTGAGATGCTGCATCTTTTGAGCATTGTTTATCATCGGATTGTTGTGAATAGTTTCTACAAAAAGATCTTTGAAGGAAACCCATTGGGTGTAGTTGCCAGCAAATTCAGGAATTTCCATTTTTGGCGCCGAGGTTTCGTAATGAATAGTCGACCAGATTCTTGTGTTTAGAATTCGTCGAATTTCATCATACTTGTCTTCCATTTCGACGAATAAGTTGTAGTATTTCACATTAGAGCCTTTGTACTGAGCTTCTAATTGCCAATGTAGTTTGTCGATGGCTTGCCACTTAGATTTTAAAATGGATAGATGGTCTTGAAGCTCCCATTTCTCCGTGATGGTTTTGAGATCAATTTTGGACATAGCACGATCGAGAGCCTTAAAATTACACATTTGTATTTCTAATAGCGAAGTCGAAGATGAAGTTTCGTTCGAGCTATCTTCCAGCATGCCTGTTAAGTCAAACTCCACCGACTTATTTTCACGTAGTTTTTGTAGAAGTTCTTCCATATTTTTCTTCGTGGTTTCATAAAGTTGTTTAGTGTTTTCGTAGATATTTTCGGTGAAGTAGTTAATGTTCTTATTTTCAAATGATTCGACAAGGTGCGGGTGTCGTTCGTTGAAGTCACTCCACTGAGCTTCGAGGGACTCCAGACGTTTTTCCAAGTATTCTTCGTTTTTTCTTACTTGGCTGTCCTTTTTGTAGTTAGAACAGAGAGTTTTGATGTTGTTGAAACACTGTTGTTGTAATTCCAGCATGTTGTTGTTGGAGTGGTAAGTTGTATGTTAGACAAGTTAGCAAAAGATGCGTTGTTAGTTCGTTGCTCGTTGATCTGGCACGCAGTCGATGGTGACAGACGTAGAGTTTGGCGTTGGTTCGTTTCAGGTATTTGTGTAGTAAGTACCAGGATTGAACTGCGATATGTGCGCACTCTCAATTGATTTGGTGATTCCCGCTTCTGGGAGGCCAGTCAACCGATTCGCTACCGCAGAGTTATCACTGATACACACTATTACACTTCACTGATGAATTTTTACTCGAAGGACCACAAAATGTATGGTTTTGTATTCGCCATACATTTGAGAAAGGTAAGTTAGTTGTTGAGCACGTCAAACAGAAAAGATTACCGTAGTTAAAAGGTTTATTAAAAGTTTACAAAGTAATTGTGGCAAATCTTTCCTTGAATAGTGTTTGGTTGGACAGTTTGTGACGTACTAAATTAATGTTAAAATAATTATTTGATCGTATTTGCGCCCGAGCGAGACTAGGTCGCAACGTAAGCTAAAACCAGAGTTGAATGTACGATGGCTGGCCCGTACATACCTTTTTGTTTTTTATGCTCAGATAAGCTAGAAGACTGACAGAGTCTTACCAATAGTAAATCAAGAAGTAAATTTTTCAGCTTAATTGGGTAAACATATTTTTTTGTAATTTATAATTTTGAAGTTTTCCTTACTTTTAAGATTATTAAAGATTCCACTACTAATTGATTAATAGTGGAACGGGAAGTGCTGACAGGCACATTTTATTTTCCCTTAGCATGTGTCGCATTTATTTTTAACCCCCGACATAAAAAGATGGGTTTAATGTTTGACGTCTAATTAGGATCTTCTTCTATTCTAACAAAGTTCTTAATGTCTATTCGTGGGATCGTAGCTTCTAAAATAATGGACCGATATGTTTTTTTTAGCTTCAATATTTATTCGATATTGTAAAAGCAACCAAAAATTTTATATCATCAGGAGAATCAAAGAAGAGCGGTGGCGAGGGCGGTTCTGCGGCGCCTGCGCTGGAGTCGCTGGGCTCGACGCTGTCGCTGCTGGCGTGGGTGGACACCTTCCGCATCGACATCGTCGTCAGCGACCTGGCCGCGCGCGACCGCCGCCACCAGCAGAAGGGGAAAGGTGACACACTACCTCGTGTTCTGCTTTACATAAGACAGAAACAAGTCTCTATTTTTTTTCTACATTAAATAAACTTTATGAGTACACTGCTACAGTGGCGAGTGGTGTTGTCAATAAATAGATTAGGGGGGGGGGGCATCTTTTAGATTAGTGGTAAGACTATTGCAAACGATACGATTTTTATGTTCTTGGATTTGTCTCCCTCCCAAATAGCTAAATTTCAATTACAAAATCAGAATAACTTTTAAAGAAAGTTTATAATTTCTGCCATTTTTCGTATGCAACGCCCTCATTGCTTGGCGTAGTTTAAAAAATTCCACATACATTTTTGAACGAACTATGTATGGCAAAGTCAAGTTTAGTTAAATGTTAAGAAATAGTTTGTAAATTGACATCGACACAGTTAAAACTAATGTTGATAATTTCAGTGCATTATATACTACTTCTAGTTTTTATTGTTTTTTTTAAATTAAAATATTATAATTATTATTCCACACAATAAACATTGTTCTGAATAAATAAATTGTAATAAGCCGCAAACTTCCACTATCACAAAAATTTGGAAACCCGTTAAAATTTGTTCTTTTATTTATGAGATTTTAAGTCAAGGCTGTGTAAAAAGCAAACAATTTTTTTCATTAACCCATTAAAAATTCTGAGAAAACTATTAAAATACTCGTATTTAACCCCAGGGAACCCTGCCTTCAACGACATCCCGTCAGAAACGCCGGCGTTCCTCTGCGAGAAGGTGTCGATAGACGTGGACCTGAAGAAGGTGGCCGACATGGCGGTAGACGACCTGATCCAGCGGCAGAACGTGCTGTACATATCCCGCGGGCAGCTCAAGAAGCACATCAGCACAGTCATCAACTTCAACATAAGCGTGCGGTTCATATCGCAGCAGGTATGATTGGGTACACCCAGGGTATACAGGGTGAACAAAAGGCTTAACGAAACCGAAAATCTCGTATTCTACCTATTAGTTCGATATTTTTTTGTCCAATACACCATACCTGGAAAATTAATCGTTGCTGAGATATTGATGGTCAAAGTAAATTCTTTTTTCAAGATCTTTGCTTGAAAATCTCTGCTTGTTGTTACTTAACTTTTTTTCTCTAGAAACATGTTGAAAATGTTTAGAACTTTTTCTTAAAAAAAAACGCTTTAAGTGAGGTCACAATGTGTATGTCTTCATGCGCTCTATACAACGTGAAATTTTAGTGGTTGTTTTCCCGCAGTAAAATGATTCTATCTTAGTAGTACAATAGATTTGTGCAGTTTTTTTTTATTCAAATAAAATATAGCAGTTTCACGATTGTGATAAACGAAACTCGAAAGCAACCTCGAACCAATGGTACTAGCCGCGCCGCAGCCGGTCACCGGCCGGGGTCATTGCCCCTCGCGCGGTGCAGTTTATGCTGTATTACTTAGTGCGTAGAGCTTCTTTTGCTTTGAACATTGATTTCGTGCGGCAAGCAGTACCCAAACACGTCACATTTTGTAAAGATACTATCGTATCTCACGCTTTTGAGTTGATGATTATTTTATTGATTAATTGAGAACAACGATATCTTTATTTTCAAAAAATAACTCGCACGATTCGATGGTGCTACTAAAGGTAAATCGTTCTGTTGCGGGAAAACAACCACTAAAATTTCACGGTGTATATTGCTGGCAATAAATACTTGATTTATTTTAATGTAAAAAAAAGTCGTTTGCCAGCGATTATTTGTGTTACATTACATACGATTTGGTTTGATGAACCGAATGCGTGGCTTAAGGCTTCGTTAAGCATTTTGTTACATCCTGTGTATACAGAATGTAATTTTAAACACCATCTTAATTTGAATACAACAAGCTACGAGACAAAAAAACAAATGTCGTATTTTTTCTTTTGGTAAGTACAGCCCAGGACAAAAATGTCAAGATGAAGCACCTAGAAAAAATCATACTGTATGCTTAGCCGGTTCAAGTCCTTATAAATTTGTCTTGAAATAATGCATCGTCGGACTAGTGATTTAAGTACCGAGCCGAGATCTCGGGATCCTGGGCTATATCAACGGGTGGGGCAACAAGACTTTTGAGTTTTCGTACAGTGCTCGGGTTTGTGATCACCAACTTTTTGGCAAGTGATACCTGTACCCATCGTTACTGTGATAACATTGACTTCAATGACGGAGACCTTTGCCCTGCTCTAGGATGATTATAGCCCATCACTTTTAAATAAATTTAGTTTTAGAATTATCTTTAGTTTTTATTTGTTTATATTTGTTTTCTAGGTAAATATGCCCCTCCTGCGGCTGCTGCATCAGATCAGTAACATGTATCAAAACGTGAAAGACGCTCAGACCGAGCTAAGAACTCAGACCAAGATGTCGCATCGACAAAACAAACACACATCTTCCTCAGGTATGTTATATTTCTTCGAATTTCAGTTTTAGTTAAGTTCTTATGTTGTATGCCTTTTGGGAGCAACAAACAATGATACTTACTAAATGTTTTTTTTTTATTTAACCTTAGGTATACTTAAGCGCAAAACCTGGCTTACCTGCGAAAATTTTTAAACGATTTTGAAATAATTTTATCCTTAACACATGATACTGATTGAATATCAACTAAAAATCTAATTAAATCTTAAACCATTATTACAATTTATTAATTTAATCGTAGAATCCTCAAGCATTGTAAATGATTAGTACCCTGATCCTATCACGTATTTAATCTACAACAACTCCGTATGTTTCCCTCTAACGTCAGTATCAGACTTCAGAGAGAACCTAGTCAGCGTGACGTCCCTCGACAAGGAGTCCCAGTACAGCGCGCTCGACCCCAAGTGGGACGCGCCAGACCTCGCCGCGCCAGACCTGGCACACCACAAGCTGGCCCACGCTGCCCACGCCGCCCACGCCGCCCTCGCCGCCCACGCCACGCTCACTCCGCACCAGGCGAGGCCGAGGCCGCAGTCGTTTGCCCAAAAGTTGAGGTCCACGGGGAAAAGCGTCAAAGGGAAGCTTGGTAAGACATACCTTAACACTTCCACCAGTAGTATACAATATGTTATAAAAACCCTGTCCGATCCATTAAGGTGTTATTAGGTATCTATATAAGATTATATTTGTGTAATAATTTTCATGAAACATTAGAAAGAAATTACCCCATGAAAAAAAAATACAAAATTCACTACATTCAAAAAGCTTACATGGTAATCCCAAGAGGCGGTGACCGGACGCGCGGGAGGCGCGGAGATGCGCCAGCGCTCGCACTCGCAGGTAGCGAAGTCATGACCCCAGTTGACCCCGGTACTTATTAGTCAGATAATAATGTGTCAATTGTACGAAACTGAGACTTTTTAGTAGCTCTGCAAAGAGCTTTTTTATTTGGTAGTACCTATGAGGTCACTCAATAAGGACACTGATTTGGTGGTTGTGGCGAAGATGTTGTTCCATATTTCTGCCAAATACAGGCTTCACAGCGTCGCACTAGGTTGTCCCGCACCGATTGTAACACACTCGTATCCGCTTTTATCTAAGCGCAACAATCCGCACACACATTTTGGCTTCACTGTCACATAATTTTGTGAAAACTATTTGTAGAATATGACATTTCGCGGAGCAAAACAGTACGACCACTCGGAAGTAATGTCTTCGCGAAACTGACCTGTCGTAACGACAGTTGAATCAAAGCGGGCGGCTACCTTTACGCTATGACAAAGGTGCCGCCTATGTTTATTGCGGTGCCGAAAAGCGAGTAGTTTGCGTCAATGCCGTCAATATAGCCGCGCGACGGGAGTGTTAACGCATTTTGAAAATTTCCCCGTTGTAGGGTAAATGGGTGATAAACCTGTTGACTTTAAAAATCGATAAAAAAATTGTATTCATGAATTACGTAATTTTGATACTTATTTTGGTTATGTTATTAAAGCAACTTTATGACCCTTTCAGATCGGACAGGGTTTTTATAACATATTGTAGTTGCAATCGTAATTAATTGTACTTTACACGCTAATGATAAGATTGAAAACCAATTAAAAAGATATTTAGGGCGTTGCCTCTCGAAAGGATCCGTAATAGTCTTTAGGGCGTTGGCTCTCGTATGTTTTGCAAAAGGTAGTTTTTACTAGCTCAACATAATTTAAACTTTCAAATATTATGTCGTACAGATCACTGCAGTTAGTAAGTATTATACCTTCGCTGATATCATCGCTCAGCCACCATAATTTTCTGATGGTATACTTGTGAGACTGGAAACGAATGAACTATGCAAATCATTAAGATTATCTCGGTCATAATTTGGCAGTTGTAATTACGCTCTGGATCTGTTTAAACTAAACGAATATATTTATTTTATTTTTAACAATATCCTCGCGATAGTAATTATTGTCTTAATATTTAAAGAATACCAGCGGTTAATCGATTATGGCACTTACTAACAGACAAACGTGTCACTGACCTACAGGCTACAGCTCGCTGAACGAAGGCGCTCACACACCGATGTTCCCCGCCGGCGTGTCCCCCGCGCCCGCCACGCCGGCCCCCGGGCCCGGCCCTGTGCCTGCCCCGGGGCCCGGCCCTGGCCCTGGGCTCGGTCCTGGCCTTGGCCCTGCGACTGACGATAAAGTCTTAGCACCTCGCTGTTGGAGAACAGTCTATCTGTTGCTGGACCTGTACGCGAATATGCCAGACGCCGAGACTATAACGCACAGGTAAGTACTGTAGTTACTAGGGTGTACAATAATAACATTCAGGTCGTAACGAAGATCAATTTACCGTTAAGTGGATAGCTTACTGAGAGGCTTCTCAAGTGACTGAAGCCTCCATAAAGTAAAATCAGTTTATGCCAAACGTTATTAATAGTATGGATATGAGACGACCGATTACTGACGACGACGACTATGTCTATGGCTTCGAGCAACGCGGCCTTCCGTCCCGTAAGGGAGTAGCCATACGAAGCGTTTCCCGTCTGTCAAAGGTATAAGCCCAATTGGGCATTAGCGTTTATAAAAACTAGTTGCGCTCAGATTTCTTCCTAGACCGAGTCCAGTCGCGCAAGTGAACGCTGCCGTATTAAAAATGCCGAATTGCTCAGTTTTCTGTTGTAAAAAGAGGTCTGCAACATCAAGTTTACAAAATGATGGTGTTACATTTCACATGTAAGTAAATTTGTATCGTATTATTGCTATTTAATTACATTTAAACACTAAATTCGCATATTTTATTCTTGAATAGTTGTTGGATTTGTTCAACAACATCAGGTCCGCTCGCCCGTGCAAATTTCAGATCGGTCGCGCGATAAATCCGTATTCTTGCCGCTGGGCAACATAGTGATGTTATTACTTTCGCATGACATAATGTTTGTCGATAAAGGGTGGTGGTTATCGACGAGGTTATATTTAATCACATTAGACAAATAATTGTTGATATGGTTTTATGTGTGATGTAAAATCTCTTTTCTGTTATTAAGTTTGAAACTCTTTAATACTCGTAGTAATAATTTATTTTTATTTGATTTAATCATTCTAGTTAGTAGTTTTTAGGGTTCCGTACCCAAAGGGTAAAAACGGGACCCTATTACTAAGACTTCGCTGTCTGTCCGTCTGTACGTCTGTCCGTCACTCTGTCACCAGGCTGTATCTCAAGAGCCGCGATAGCTAGACAGTAGAAATTTTCACAAACTATGTATTTCTGTTACCGCAATAACAACAAATACTAAAAACAAAATAAAATAAATATTTAAGGGGGCCTCCCATACAACAAACCCGTTTTTTTGGCCTTTTTAGTACGGAACCCTTCGTGCGCGAGCCCGACTCGCACTTGGCCGGTTTTTATTATGTATTGTGTGCAACTTGTTTCTTTTTCTTTGTCATTGAAATATATAGAAATGTTTTAATGTAATCATTTAAACTCGGTTTTTTTATTAAATTTAATTGCAAGATCAATCATGGAAAAATATATTGACACCAGAATTTATTTTTTAATGAAAAAATTGCATCCGCCAAATTTAATATACACAAAATTAATTCATTTTAAGAACCAATGAACTTCTTATCACTAATTTTCACGCAGATACGTAATTTACTATTCTCAAATTCATTATTAATCAATAATTAGTGGATCCGGCAGAGTTCGTCCCTCCCATCCCTCGACCCATACCTCCAATCCCTCCAGTCCTTCCCATCCCTCTAATATTTTTAAATGTCGTGTCACGGTTTAGAGGAGTGACACTCCTCTAAAC
Source organism: Anania crocealis (assembly GCA_949315895.1). Taxonomy (NCBI): domain Eukaryota; kingdom Metazoa; phylum Arthropoda; class Insecta; order Lepidoptera; family Crambidae; genus Anania; species Anania crocealis. The sequence continues at coordinate 2,252,013 of OX438881.1, read as the reverse complement.
AGCTCATTTGTAGCGATAGCGGTATAAAATCATCAGCTCTCAGCGGTATAAAATTTAGTCTTCGTCCTAGTTTCGTGCCCATCAAATCTAACATAAAAAATCAACATCAAAATCGAGCGTTATTTGAATATTTTTTTTTTAAATTCATTTATTTAAGTTACTGAGACTCATATCAAAAGTTGTTGTTAAGATCCTACTAATAAATAAATATTATAGAAATTAAGTTATAATTGTTTTTAATTATAATTAGGTTTAAAGATATTTATTTCTCATAAAAAACTAAAAAACAGTTCACTTAAAATGAGATTAAACTACTTATTCTTAAAATAAGATATTGCCTCTGTGCAAGTATTATGTCTGGACGTGTTGTTTAAGTCTGCGTTTGTACGTGTCTAGACTATCACAATCCTTCACGTCGTTTGGTAAGTTGTTGTACAGCCGTGCTCCCTCGAACAATATCGTCCTTCTTCCGTAACCAGTGCGTGCTTTTATTAGTACAATTTTGTCCCTACCTCTTAAGTTGTATTTTGATACTTTTTTACTCAATTTTACACTAGTCTGTATGGAATTTGTAATAATTTTCTTAACAAGTATGCAAGTACAATATTCGTACAGTTGTTTAATATTAAGTAAATGTGTTTTTTTGTATAGATCTTTTGTTGGAGTTAGAAATGGATAATGGTACAGCACTTTTATTATTTTATTTTGAGTTCTTTGCAATGAGTTTATGTTAGTTTTGGCAGCTGAGCCCCATATTTCGACTAAGTATTCTAAATGTGATTTTACTAATGAGTTATAGATAATCGTACTAATTTTCTTTGGAATACAATTAGATATCCTTTGGAGCGCTCCGAGTAATGTCATTAGTTTCGTTCTAATATGATCGATGTGTGTCTTCCACGTTAGTTTATCGTCTATCCACAATCCGAGATATTTCTCCTGTTGAGAACGTTGTATGATCTCATTATTTATTAAAAGAGAAGTAAGCTGTTGTGGGAGGGGTTTGTTTTTAGCCGCAAAGATCATGAACGACGTTTTAGAGGTGTTTATTGTCAGTAAGTTATATTTGAGCCATTCGTTCAATAAATCCAGATCCCTCTGCGCGTCGCTAATGATTGTGTGAATACATTTTCCGAAATAGAAAAGACAAGTGTCGTCTGCGTATAGCGTTAAATGTCCTTTTAGCCCAATATTAGTTATGTTATTAATATATATCAAAAACATCAACGGACCGATTTTCGAACCTTGGGCAATGCCATAAGACGCAATTTGGGGTTGACTTGTGTGATCATTTATTTTTACCACTTGACATCTATTCTGCAAATATGATTTGAATATATGAGCTGTTCCTGTTATTCCTATGTTACTTAGCTTTTGTAGAAACTTTTTGTGACTTACTGTGTCAAATGCTTTTTTTAGGTTGATAAATATGCCTAGTGCAAGATTTCTTTCATCAATACTAGTATTAATTTTAGTAATTAAGTCAACTGCCGCTGCGACTGTGTTTGATTGCGCGCGGAATCCAAATTGGCGGTCATTTAGTATATTATTTTTCAGCAAATATGAATTTAAGCGGTCGTGCAAGATATGCTCGAAAATTTTTGATATTACAGGTAGTATTGAAACCGGTCTATAGTTACCCGGGTCTGTCCTACATCCAGATTTATAAATAGGTGTGACCCTAGCAATTTTTAAAGTATCAGGAAAAACACCGGATGACATGCATAAATTTATACAGTCCGTTAACTTGTCAAGAATAATACTTTTTAAGCATTTTATTGCTTTGGTACTGATTCCGTCCAGCCCGGTACTAGTGTTACTATCTAAATTATCAATTATCCCCGATATCTCATTGCTATTACATGGAGTAAACTGAGTCAAAGTGTCATATGATAGATTATTTTCAACCGTTAAGTTGCTATCGGTATTATCGTGATAGGTATTTGAAATATGATTCGCTAAGTTAGAGCCTACTGAGGAGAAAAAAGTATTAAATAAATCACATATTTCGTTACCATCTGTAATCAACCCGTAGTCCGACATTAGTTTCGGTGGAGCACAGCTGTCTTTGTTTTTATTCAATGCCAAGCTGTTGATCAGTTCCCATAGCTTCTTAGGATGATTGTAATTTTTTTGAAAAATATTATAGTAGTGTGTCTTCTTTTGTATCTTGATCATATTTTTCACTTTCTCTCGTTGATTCTCGAAACTTTTCCGTGCACTTATATCTTGAGGATTTGCTTTAGTTAGGTGCCATAGATCATTACGTAGATTTATTGCGTTGATGATGTCTTTTGTTACCCAGTTTTTTTGGGGAGGGTTATTTATTTTTATCTTGCTTGTTTTGCTGCTATGCACTTGTTCTTGGATGAATTGTTCTAGTTCAGAGTAGTCACAATCTTCGGTGCTAAAGTTTTCTTTCAATGCGTTATTATATAGTTTATCATAGTCAAGCGCCTGGTATTGTACTCTTTTGTTTACCGTCGGTGGTAGGCCACCAATCTCAAGATATATTTGTTTGTGATCGGATAAGGCAGACTCAATAATCGAGAAACTAAACGAGTGGTTTTTTATATTTGTACACACATGGTCTAAAATCGTGCTTGTTGTACTGGTCACCCTGGTGCTAAATTGTTTGTTTATTTTGTTTAGTATTTGATACCCAGCCTCTTTTATCTCTGTTTGGTACATTGTGACGCCGTTATCCTTGCTGAGTAAATCGACATTAAAGTCTCCAAATACGATTGCCCTTTTCCTCCGCTCCAATTGAGTAGAATATATCTCCAGAAAGTCTTTTAAGTTGGTATCCCCAGGCTTATATATAGCTCCTATATTAAGTGATAACTTGTCTATGTAAAGCCATAAGTAGTGGTTGCCGTTTTCAAAGCGATCTTCTGTTATTTCATATTTTATGCTTTTATGTACATATATAGACACGCCACCCCCCTTGCCATTTGGTCTATAATTGTAAATATGGTTGTAGTTTGGTAGGTGGTAAAGTTGAGCATCAGCTTCTGACGTGATCCAGGTCTCGGTAAAGAAAAGTAGGTGAGTAGTTGAGCGTATTGCTTGCAACATGCATTTAATGTCGTCAAACTTTGTGCCCGTTCGAATACTCCGTAAGTTAGCGTATAAACACCGTAACGATGATTTGTGTAATTGTATATCTTCATAGTTCTTAGCAATTTGATGACACAATCCCGTTTTATATTTTTGTTTTTCATTATGTACTTGAGAGCTTACTGGTTTTTTTGATGTATTTGATCTTTGACTATTTTAGGCACGCCTTTTATGTATTTAATTACGATATTATTCTCACCGTTTTCTATACGTCTGTGTAATTCATTTTTTAATGAGTCTAAGTATAACTTCTGAGAAGGGGTTTGATAAGAGTATATTTTTATGTTTTCGGGCAGTTTTGTTTTGTTTCTTAACAGTAGCTTCGGAGTCTCGGTATTGTTAAAACAAGCCTTGATTGGCCGCGGCTTATTTGGAATGTATTTTCCCAGCCTTATCAGCTTGTCTGGCTTAGAACTAGCTTCATATAAAGATGTTGTTAATTTTATTACTTGTTCTGCATCGTATTGTCGCCTTGTATTCAAATTTTTATTATTTAGCTCCGGAATACCCACAATAATTACGTTATTTTCTCGACTACAACGGTCTTTAAGCTCAAGGATGAGGTTTTCGTGCGTTGAGATTAGCGATTTTGGTAAAACTTCGTCATGTTGCTTTTTCATCTGCGATATTTCCGTTTCAATGTTTTTAATTTTATCTTGTGTGTCGTTATTGTTGTTTTTTAAGACCTGAATTTCCGTATTTACATGCTCAAAACGTAGCGTAAGGCTTTCCGTGGTTGACTTAATTGTTTTAATCTCGTTTTTAATTTCTGCTATTTCTTCATAAATATGGTTTAGTTGTTGACTTTGGGTTTTTGTAAAGCCTTCTAAACATTGCATTATATCCGACCGAAAATCTGCAAAGTCTTTTTTGTAGTCGTATTCTTCGGTGCGTTCCTTTCTCTTTCGTAGGTTAACATTTAAATACGAGTCGTCGTCGTTACACATAGATAAGTTAGGCGTGGACCCGCCGCCGCTGGCACTTCCGCTAGCGCTTGTTAATATGCCCTGTGGTGGCGATCTCTGTACACTCATCATGTAGTGCGCGTATGTTAGTAGTACAGGTGCGAGCGAAACGAAAAATGGCAGCCCTCCTATTCGCACTTGAGGTACGAGGGGGAAATAGCGCTCGCGCCGACCGAGCGGCACTTTCTTCTCGACGCGGTAATGTCTTTAGTGGTGTTTACACTGCACTTAATTTTTAACTTTAAAACTTCACAATCAGGGATCACTTTCTGTTACTATACTTTATTAGGATTCAGAACAAATTTGTCAACACGTCTGCTCTCGACAAGCACCAGAGGCGAAATCATAATTTGTTCTATAAATAAAGATAATATTTAATACATAAAATGTTTCACATTGTTACTTTTATTCCGTCTTCAGAAAAAAATTATCGATATTGCTACATTAACAGTTAAGTGCAACTCTATTTACGTTGAAAACGGGGCAATGTGTGAGTTGTAACTCATCCGTACACGAATTGTTGCTGAATTGTTTAATTTTTTGTGTGTGAGTGTCGTCACTACAGTGTTGTTTTTGTATGTGAGTATGCGAATCTGCGCTTGTGTGCACATTTCCCCCCGCAAAAAATGCCAGAACTTTTTGTATAGAATAGAATCGCTATGCCTACTCCCTTCCGGAACGGAAGGCCGCGTTGCTCGAAGGTCTATGGTGAAGTCCTTACACACCGTTTTCAAGGTGTCGCCTGATCCGATTCCCGGGTGGAATGTAGGAATACAGCATTCCACATTTACTTAAATGTTATTATTGTTGTATTCTGTAATCTGAATGATGAAATTAAATATTTTTTATAGTTTTTATTACAATTGGAACACAAGATTACTTTTGCTCAGTAAATTCGATAAAATAAAATACCTACCAGAAATAAAATATCTTTCTGAATATGTCCCTAATTATTTTCAAATCGTCATTGTACGAGTCTCTGCTATGGGTAATTCTGATTATGGTGTAATTATTAGAACGATAACGGGAAATTAAACGCGATCATACCTAATTATTTTGTCTGACGTTTCGATCGGGTTGCACCGACCATGGTCACAGACTGGCTGGAGACAGCGATGCACTCATTCCGTGGGGAAGGTAGATTCATATAAACTCGTACCTTCTAAATGTTTATTATTCATTTCAATACTTGAATGTATGAGATTTTTTTATTCATGTATCCTATCAGGTTCTCTGTGTCCCGAGACTTGCCTGAATCGTGTCGAGGCCGACCGCGGCCCAGCTCAAGGGAACAGAACGCGAGCAACTCGTCCTCGAGCGCGCAGCAACCGTCGCATCTCGCGCTAGTACTTGTAGGACGAGCCAGGTATGTATGCCTTTTGCGAATTAATTTACAATTAAATTAGTATTTGTTTATTTATGTAATTGCGATGTGTATTCAAATATATTCTGCTGTGTCAACTGCAAGCTATTCAAAAATAATGTATGAAATAAAATGTTTGAAAAAATTCTTGCTTCAATCAATAACGTGGCCAATTACACAACAAATTTGGTGTAAAATTTAAAAACAAAACCACGTAATTTCACTGTGCGGTGATGCTAAGACCATGGGAATTGATGCCTTTGGATTTCTTACTGTACAGTTTCTACCTTAAAGAGGGGAAGAAATAAAGATTTATTTATTTAGTGCTATTTTTAAACGTGCGTGTGTTGACACACTGACAAAAATAAGCAAGTTTGTACGAGGGGGAGATGATAACTAACTAGCCACTGCTATTTAAAAAGGTAAAATAAAAAAAATATATGTCATTTTTAAATTTATATCTCTGGCCACCTGTGTTCTAAATTTAAATTTGGTGGCGTGAAAATTTTATTACGGCACGAAAGGGAAATATATCTATGACGAGTTAAATAATGTATTGGGTGAATGTGCTCCTTCTTATGCCACAGTAAAAAACTGGGTGGCTGAGTTTAAACGCGGTCGTACATGTGTCCAAGATGAAGCCCGCCCCGTCGTCCAAAAAGCGTCACGACTCCGGAAATGGTCGTGAAAGTACATGATATGGTTTTAGCAGATCGACGATTGAAGTTATCTGAAATAGCTGACACTACAGGTATCTCAAAAGAACGGGTACATCATATCCTAAGTGAGGAATTAAATATGAAAAATTTATGGGCCCGTTGGGTGCCGCGATTGCTTACGCACGATCAAAGAAGGATTCGGGTGCAAAACTCAAAAGAGTGTCTGGACCGTTTTCAGAGTAATAAGGCCGATTTTTTACGTCAATTTGTAACAGATGAAACATGAGTTCATCATTACACGCCAGAATAAAAAATTCAATCAAAACAGTGGACTTAATCGTGATGCCCGGCTCCAAATAAAGCCATGGCTGTAAATAAAGTCGGCTGGAAAAGTGATGACTTCCGTCTTTTGGGATGCAGATGGGTTCTTGATGAGAGATTACCTTCCTAAATGTCAAACAAATAAAAGAGAATACTACGTTAATCTTCTAGATAAGCTTCATCAATGTATAAAGCAAAAACGACCAGGTTTGGTGAAAAAATCATCTTCCACCAAGAATACGCTAGGGTTCACACATGTGTTATAGCTATGGCATAAATCAACGAATTGGAGTATGATTTGCTGCCCCACCCACCTTATTCGTCTGATCTAGCGCCATCAGACTTCCACTTATTCCCTAAGCTCAAAACTTTTTTGGGTGGACAGAAATTTGCCACAAATGATGAAGTCATAGCCGCTGTAGAGGAGTATTTTGCAGGCCTCGAAAGAAATCATTTTATGGAAGGCATTACTGCTTTAGAACGAAGATGGAATAAGTGCGTAGAGGTTCACGGAGACTATGTCGAAAAATGAAATAAATTTTATCACGGAAAGTTAGTGTTTTCTTATTAGGCTAGTTACTTATCATCCCGCCCTCGTAACTCATGCGTTTCGTATTCGTCCCGGCCAGGATCCACCGGACGCGCCTGCTGGCCTCATTGTCGGGGCTGAAGCTGGAGGCGGAGATCACGTCGCTGCAGGCCGCGCTGTCCGCCTCCCGCGCGCGCCAGTGGTCGCTCAGCGGGAACCTGGGCCGCGCCGCCATAGTGCTGCTCGAGGGCCGTGCGCCCAGCCACCAGTGAGTCTAGTGCCGCTCGTAGGCGCGGGGCTGCTACTCGCGGCTCGGCAGTGTCGCTCAGCGGGAACCTGGGCCGCGCCGCCATAGTGCTGCTCGAGGGCCGCGCGCCCAGCCACCAGTGAGTCTAGTGCCGCTCGTAGGCGCGGGGCTGCTACTCGCGGCTCGGCAGTGTCGCTCAGCGGGAACCTGGGCCGCGCCGCCATAGTGCTGCTCGAGGGCCGCGCGCCCAGCCACCAGTGAGTCTAGTGCCGCTCGTAGGCGCGGGGCTGCTACTCGCGGCTCGGCAGTGTCGCTCAGCGGGAACCTGGGCCGCGCCGCCATAGTGCTGCTCGAGGGCCGCGCGCCCAGCCACCAGTGAGTCTAGTGCCGCTCGTAGGCGCGGGGCTGCTACTCGCGGCTCGGCAGTGTCGCTCAGCGGGAACCTGGGCCGCGCCGCCATAGTGCTGCTCGAGGGCCGCGCGCCCAGCCACCAGTGAGTCTAGTGCCGCTCGTAGGCGCGGGGCTGCTACTCGCGGCTCGGCAGTGTCGCTCAGCGGGAACCTGGGCCGCGCCGCCATAGTGCTGCTCGAGGGCCGCGCGCCCAGCCACCAGTGAGTCTAGTGCCGCTCGTAGGCGCGGGGCTGCTACTCGCGGCTCGGCAGTGTCGCTCAGCGGGAACCTGGGCCGCGCCGCCATAGTGCTGCTCGAGGGCCGCGCGCCCAGCCACCAGTGAGTCTAGTGCCGCTCGTAGGCGCGGGGCTGCTACTCGCGGCTCGGCAGTGTCGCTCAGCGGGAACCTGGGCCGCGCCGCCATAGTGCTGCTCGAGGGCCGCGCGCCCAGCCACCAGTGAGTCTAGTGCCGCTCGTAGGCGCGGGGCTGCTACTCGCGGCTCGGCAGTGTCGCTCAGCGGGAACCTGGGCCGCGCCGCCATAGTGCTGCTCGAGGGCCGCGCGCCCAGCCACCAGTGAGTCTAGTGCCGCTCGTAGGCGCGGGGCTGCTACTCGCGGATTTAATCGTTAGATAAAATACCGCTTACAATATAACTGACCACTTCTTAACACTGTGTGCGTGGCGTGACAGCGTTCACGCACACATAGCAGCGCACGCTCGATTTGTTTACGTCCACAATTACTTGGTCACTAGAATCGCCAACGGCTAGTTATGGAAGAGCTCAATCTAATTTGGTTACCTAGACAAGAAACAATCCAGGGTAAATCTCGCTTCACTGCTTCCTGAAAGCGACTAGCACGGAAAGAGTGAGCACACTCTTCCAACGATGACACATTCTCGTGCGCGTTATGTATGGTAAGGGCTCATCTAACGTTTAAAATCACTGGTTTAGTTCCATTTGTAAGCGTGGGGCCACTACGCGCACCGGTGAAACTGTGAATGAATTTATAATTATTCCAAGTAGATAGAAAGAAGGAGCGTATAAGCTTAGAATCTATCATTACAATGCTATGTTTAATCGATTCAATCGTTCCACAGAACCGTTGTCCGCGTGAACGTGGGCAAGTCGCAGGCGCTGTACTCGTGGGAGGCGGGCCTCAAGGGCGCCGCGGGGCTCGTGAGCATCGGCGGCGTGCGCGTCGACCTGCCGCAGCACCCCGTCGCGCTGCACGGCGTCATGACGCGCTCCAGCCGCCAGCTGTCCTCCACCCTGCAGGTACTGTCCTCCACCCTGCAGGTACTGGCCTCCACCCTGCAGGTACTGTCCTCCACCCTGCAGGTACTGGCCTCCACCCTGCAGGTACTGTCCTCCACCCTGCAGGTACTGTCCTCCACCCTGCAGTTACTGGCCTCCACCCTGCAGGTACTGGCCTCCACCCTGCAGGTACTGGCCTCCACCCTGCAGGTACTGGCCTCCACCCTGCAGGTACTGTCCTCCACCCTGCAGGTACTGGCCTCCACCCTGCAGGTACTGGCCTCCACCCTGCAGGTACTGGCCTCCACCCTGCAGGTACTGTCCTCCACCCTGCAGGTACTGTCCTCCACCCTGCAGGTACTGTCCTCTAATCTGCAGGTACTGTCCTCCACCCTGCAGGTACTGTCCTCCACCCTGCAGGTACTGGCCTCCACCCTGCAGGTACTGTCCTCCACCCTGCAGGTACTGTCCTCCACCCTGCAGGTACTGTCCTCTAATCTGCAGGTACTGTCCTCCACCCTGCAGGTACTGTCCTCCACCCTGCAGGTACTGTCCTCCACCCTGCAGGTACTGTCCTCCACCCTGCAGGTACTGTCCTCCACCCTGCAGGTACTGTCCTCCACCCTGCAGGTACTGTCCTCCACCCTGCAGGTACTGTCCTCTAATCTGCAGGTACTGTCCTCCACCCTGCAGGTACTGTCCTCCACCCTGCAGGTACTGTCCTCCACCCTGCAGGTACTGTCCTCCACCCTGCAGGTACTGTCCTCTAATCTGCAGGTACTGTCCTCCACCCTGCAGGTACTGTCCTCCACCCTGCAGGTACTGTCCTCCACCCTGCAGGTACTGTCCTCCACCCTGCAGGTACTGTCCTCCACCCTGCAGGTACTGTCCTCCACCCTGCAGGTACTGTCCTCCACCCTGCAGGTACTGTCCTCCACCCTGCAGGTACTGTCCTCCACCCTGCAGGTACTGTCCTTCACCCTGCAGGTACTGTCCTCCACCCTGCAGGTACTGTCCTCCACCCTGCAGGTACTGTCCTCCACCCTGCAGGTACTGTCCTCCACCCTGCAGGTACTGTCCTCCAATCTGCAGGAACTGGCCTTCACCCTGCAGGTACTGTCCTCCAGGTGCAGATACTTGCCGCTTCGATTTAGCAAGACTGCTTAACAATATCCACTCGAAATTTATTTCCATTTTGGAACTCCCATTTCCAGTTGTTGCTACAAAGTAAGAAGTTCTTTTTGGTTTCTGGGTGTTAACATCTCTAGTAAAGAAATGTCGACGCCACTTTACACCTTGTTTCCGAACCTTTTCATGTCAAACGGACAGCCGATAAATGACATTACCAAAATGCTAGTAACAGCCTATAATCATCCTACTGCAAGGAAAAGGCCACCATCATTGAAGCTACCACAGCAATGATGGGAACTGGCAAAATCACCACGCTTGCCAAATCCGGTTTGATGATCACAAACCCGAGCAACGTTCGAAAATTCGAAACTTTTTGTTGCCTGACCCGGGAATCGAACCTAGGACCCCGATACCTTGGCCCGGTATTTAAACGGTATTCAAACTAGACAAATGTTAACTTGCATTGTATTACATGGTTTATCAAATCCCTAATGAAGGTTCAAAATTGAATGTTAGATTCCGACGATACCATTGCAATTTACCAGGAACTAGGCGTTACCCGTACGTCGTCGCGGCTCTCCCGGGGCTCAGAAGCCCCGGCTCCCGCGGGTCCGGGCGCGCCCCCGGCGGCCGCGGGGGCTACGGGGGCCACGGGGGCCCCGGCAGCGGCGCCCGCACGAGAAGAAGAAGAAGCGGCGCCGCGAGTCCCGCCCCCAAGGCCGCCGCCGCCGAAAACAGCCGCTGATCCTCTATCAAATCAGCTGAATCTGCAATTCTCAATTGTACTACAGGTAAGTTGTGTTATGAAATTCTGATATTGTTGGGTGTAAGTCCAACAAATGAAATGGTAGAAATGGTAAAAATGGTAAAAGTCGGTTTTGAGTGCACTAGGAATATATTGGTAAATTGGTGATGGGTGGTAAATGGTTAGAGCACACGCGACGTGGTTGGTGATCGATCGTGAACTGTCTTATAACTAATTGCAACATTAAAACTAAATATTTGGGTCAGTACGTAAATGCTGACCGCGCGCGCTCTGACGTAAATCGCTGTACTTCGTACAGATATCAAGATAGTGTTATTATATATATTGTGCTATGTAATATAAGATTTTTTGCTTTATTGATGCATGTTTACACATTATCCTTAACACTCAATGGGATTTAATGCAGCTCAATTAATAACCTAATTATGACGTAAATTTCTTTGCTGCTGAACGTATAAATTGTGATTGTTGCGCCAAGTTCTATAAACGCGTATTTTTATTTTACTCTCCTGTGAGCTCTGAACAGCATGTAAACATCTTAGGCTTTCAATTTCTCGATTCACAAATACAATACCATCAACGGTTATATCAGTTTATCAATTCAGTTTTAGTATGCCTCAGCCAGACGACGCGTACTGCCGGGCAAGAGTGTGTTTTATACAGGGTGTTAGTATACACAGTCCTATCCTTCAAAGGTGATTCAGTACCATAAATAGAGTCCAAATTCTAACGTAAAAAATATTACCCTAAAAATATATTTTTTTAATCAAAATGTAAACGACGGGAATGTAAATACGATTTTACCTTTAAATTATAAAATAGGGCATTGAAAATCTCGTTTCAGTGTTAAGTTTTAATATTCGAGTGATCAAATCGGCGTGAAGAAAATCTATGCATTGTTTGAACTATCACACAGATTTAAACAGTAAAACACAAAACAACCTAACACAACGGCAATACTTAATTCTAGCGGTTATTGCAAAGTTTTTTTTTGTACTTTTGGCTGTTTCTACGACACGAAGTAATTTAGCTCACTGGCAACACTTCATTAAAGTGCTGGGTGCAGAGTACTTGATGTAGTTTTGACTGATTCTACGACAGATAGCAAATTAACTCACCGCCAATCTTTCTTCTGGCTCAGTGCAGTGTGTGATGTAGTTTTTAATGTTTCTACAACTGTTTCTTTAAAACTTCATTTTATTGCTCAGTGCACAGTGTGTGTTGTAGTGTAGTGTACGTCACACTTTTTCCAATGAGAATATGTTCATAGTATCATTAGTTGTAGTAATAAATCAGACATCCATTAATGAACACCGTTCTATCGTTTGGTCGTCCCGGTTCCCACATTGCATAGCTTTGACTGTTTCTACACCACTACATCTAACAGCTTAGTGTTGAGTATTTGATGTATTTTGGTCTACTTGCAGAGCCTGAGCATAACGGCGGCGCTGCTGCCGTCGCTGCAGGCGCAGTACAAGATGGAGCACGTGCACGGCGCCGGCGTCGCGGGCGCGCGGCCCACCTTCACCGTCGACCTGCCGCAGCACTCGCTCAGCTTCGTCACCCGGCTGCAGGTGCGACTACTGCTACACTAGTTGTGTACATTAGTACAAGCTGCAGCACGCGGCCCACCTTCACCGTCGACCTGCCGCAGCACTCGCTCAGCTTCGTCACCCGGCTGCAGGTGCGACTACTGCTACACTAGTTGTGTACATTAGTACAAGCTGCAGCACGCGGCCCACCTTCACCGTCGACCTGCCGCAGCACTCGCTCAGCTTCGTCACCCGGCTGCAGGTGCGACTACTGCTACACTAGTTGTGTACATTAGTACAAGCTGCAGCACGCGGCCCACCTTCACCGTCGACCTGCCGCAGCACTCGCTCAGCTTCGTCACCCGGCTGCAGGTGCGACTACTGCTACACTAGTTGTGTACATTAGTACAAGCTGCAGCACGCGGCCCACCTTCACCGTCGACCTGCCGCAGCACTCGCTCAGCTTCGTCACCCGGCTGCAGGTGCGACTACTGCTACACTAGTTGTGTACATTAGTACAAGCTGCAGCACGCGGCCCACCTTCACCGTCGACCTGCCGCAGCACTCGCTCAGCTTCGTCACCCGGCTGCAGGTGCGACTACTGCTACACTAGTTGTGTACATTAGTACAAGCTGCAGCACGCGGCCCACCTTCACCGTCGACCTGCCGCAGCACTCGCTCAGCTTCGTCACCCGGCTGCAGGTGCGACTACTGCTACACTAGTTGTGTACATTAGTACAAGCTGCAGCACGCGGCCCACCTTCACCGTCGACCTGCCGCAGCACTCGCTCAGCTTCGTCACCCGGCTGCAGGTGCGACTACTGCTACACTAGTTGTGTACATTAGTACAAGCTGCAGCACGCGGCCCACCTTCACCGTCGACCTGCCGCAGCACTCGCTCAGCTTCGTCACCCGGCTGCAGGTGCGACTACTGCTACACTAGTTGTGTACATTAGTACAAGCTGCAGCACGCGGCCCACCTTCACCGTCGACCTGCCGCAGCACTCGCTCAGCTTCGTCACCCGGCTGCAGGTGCGACTACTGCTACACTAGTTGTGTACATTAGTACAAGCTGCAGCACGCGGCCCACCTTCACCGTCGACCTGCCGCAGCACTCGCTCAGCTTCGTCACCCGGCTGCAGGTGCGACTACTGCTACACTAGTTGTGTACATTAGTACAAGCTGCAGCACGCGGCCCACCTTCACCGTCGACCTGCCGCAGCACTCGCTCAGCTTCGTCACCCGGCTGCAGGTGCGACTACTGCTACACTAGTTGTGTACATTAGTACAAGCTGCAGCACGCGGCCCACCTTCACCGTCGACCTGCCGCAGCACTCGCTCAGCTTCGTCACCCGGCTGCAGGTGCGACTACTGCTACACTAGTTGTGTACATTAGTACAAGCTGCAGCACGCGGCCCACCTTCACCGTCGACCTGCCGCAGCACTCGCTCAGCTTCGTCACCCGGCTGCAGGTGCGACTACTGCTACACTAGTTGTGTACATTAGTACAAGCTGCAGCACGCGGCCCACCTTCACCGTCGACCTGCCGCAGCACTCGCTCAGCTTCGTCACCCGGCTGCAGGTGCGACTACTGCTACACTAGTTGTGTACATTAGTACAAGCTGCAGCACGCGGCCCACCTTCACCGTCGACCTGCCGCAGCACTCGCTCAGCTTCGTCACCCGGCTGCAGGTGCGACTACTGCTACACTAGTTGTGTACATTAGTACAAGCTGCAGCACGCGGCCCACCTTCACCGTCGACCTGCCGCAGCACTCGCTCAGCTTCGTCACCCGGCTGCAGGTGCGACTACTGCTACACTAGTTGTGTACATTAGTACAAGCTGCAGCACGCGGCCCACCTTCACCGTCGACCTGCCGCAGCACTCGCTCAGCTTCGTCACCCGGCTGCAGGTGCGACTACTGCTACACTAGTTGTGTACATTAGTACAAGCTGCAGCACGCGGCCCACCTTCACCGTCGACCTGCCGCAGCACTCGCTCAGCTTCGTCACCCGGCTGCAGGTGCGACTACTGCTACACTAGTTGTGTACATTAGTACAAGCTGCAGCACGCGGCCCACCTTCACCGTCGACCTGCCGCAGCACTCGCTCAGCTTCGTCACCCGGCTGCAGGTGCGACTACTGCTACACTAGTTGTGTACATTAGTACAAGCTGCAGCACGCGGCCCACCTTCACCGTCGACCTGCCGCAGCACTCGCTCAGCTTCGTCACCCGGCTGCAGGTGCGACTACTGCTACACTAGTTGTGTACATTAGTACAAGCTGCAGCACGCGGCCCACCTTCACCGTCGACCTGCCGCAGCACTCGCTCAGCTTCGTCACCCGGCTGCAGGTGCGACTACTGCTACACTAGTTGTGTACATTAGTACAAGCTGCAGCACGCGGCCCACCTTCACCGTCGACCTGCCGCAGCACTCGCTCAGCTTCGTCACCCGGCTGCAGGTGCGACTACTGCTACACTAGTTGTGTACATTAGTACAAGCTGCAGCACGCGGCCCACCTTCACCGTCGACCTGCCGCAGCACTCGCTCAGCTTCGTCACCCGGCTGCAGGTGCGACTACTGCTACACTAGTTGTGTACATTAGTACAAGCTGCAGCACGCGGCCCACCTTCACCGTCGACCTGCCGCAGCACTCGCTCAGCTTCGTCACCCGGCTGCAGGTGCGACTACTGCTACACTAGTTGTGTACATTAGTACAAGCTGCAGCACGCGGCCCACCTTCACCGTCGACCTGCCGCAGCACTCGCTCAGCTTCGTCACCCGGCTGCAGGTGCGACTACTGCTACACTAGTTGTGTACATTAGTACAAGCTGCAGCACGCGGCCCACCTTCACCGTCGACCTGCCGCAGCACTCGCTCAGCTTCGTCACCCGGCTGCAGGTGCGACTACTGCTACACTAGTTGTGTACATTAGTACAAGCTGCAGCACGCGGCCCACCTTCACCGTCGACCTGCCGCAGCACTCGCTCAGCTTCGTCACCCGGCTGCAGGTGCGACTACTGCTACACTAGTTGTGTACATTAGTACAAGCTGCAGCACGCGGCCCACCTTCACCGTCGACCTGCCGCAGCACTCGCTCAGCTTCGTCACCCGGCTGCAGGTGCGACTACTGCTACACTAGTTGTGTACATTAGTACAAGCTGCAGCACGCGGCCCACCTTCACCGTCGACCTGCCGCAGCACTCGCTCAGCTTCGTCACCCGGCTGCAGGTGCGACTACTGCTACACTAGTTGTGTACATTAGTACAAGCTGCAGCACGCGGCCCACCTTCACCGTCGACCTGCCGCAGCACTCGCTCAGCTTCGTCACCCGGCTGCAGGTGCGACTACTGCTACACTAGTTGTGTACATTAGTACAAGCTGCAGCACGCGGCCCACCTTCACCGTCGACCTGCCGCAGCACTCGCTCAGCTTCGTCACCCGGCTGCAGGTGCGACTACTGCTACACTAGTTGTGTACATTAGTACAAGCTGCAGCACGCGGCCCACCTTCACCGTCGACCTGCCGCAGCACTCGCTCAGCTTCGTCACCCGGCTGCAGGTGCGACTACTGCTACACTAGTTGTGTACATTAGTACAAGCTGCAGCACGCGGCCCACCTTCACCGTCGACCTGCCGCAGCACTCGCTCAGCTTCGTCACCCGGCTGCAGGTGCGACTACTGCTACACTAGTTGTGTACATTAGTACAAGCTGCAGCACGCGGCCCACCTTCACCGTCGACCTGCCGCAGCACTCGCTCAGCTTCGTCACCCGGCTGCAGGTGCGACTACTGCTACACTAGTTGTGTACATTAGTACAAGCTGCAGCACGCGGCCCACCTTCACCGTCGACCTGCCGCAGCACTCGCTCAGCTTCGTCACCCGGCTGCAGGTGCGACTACTGCTACACTAGTTGTGTACATTAGTACAAGCTGCAGCACGCGGCCCACCTTCACCGTCGACCTGCCGCAGCACTCGCTCAGCTTCGTCACCCGGCTGCAGGTGCGACTACTGCTACACTAGTTGTGTACATTAGTACAAGCTGCAGCACGCGGCCCACCTTCACCGTCGACCTGCCGCAGCACTCGCTCAGCTTCGTCACCCGGCTGCAGGTGCGACTACTGCTACACTAGTTGTGTACATTAGTACAAGCTGCAGCACGCGGCCCACCTTCACCGTCGACCTGCCGCAGCACTCGCTCAGCTTCGTCACCCGGCTGCAGGTGCGACTACTGCTACACTAGTTGTGTACATTAGTACAAGCTGCAGCACGCGGCCCACCTTCACCGTCGACCTGCCGCAGCACTCGCTCAGCTTCGTCACCCGGCTGCAGGTGCGACTACTGCTACACTAGTTGTGTACATTAGTACAAGCTGCAGCACGCGGCCCACCTTCACCGTCGACCTGCCGCAGCACTCGCTCAGCTTCGTCACCCGGCTGCAGGTGCGACTACTGCTACACTAGTTGTGTACATTAGTACAAGCTGCAGCACGCGGCCCACCTTCACCGTCGACCTGCCGCAGCACTCGCTCAGCTTCGTCACCCGGCTGCAGGTGCGACTACTGCTACACTAGTTGTGTACATTAGTACAAGCTGCAGCACGCGGCCCACCTTCACCGTCGACCTGCCGCAGCACTCGCTCAGCTTCGTCACCCGGCTGCAGGTGCGACTACTGCTACACTAGTTGTGTACATTAGTACAAGCTGCAGCACGCGGCCCACCTTCACCGTCGACCTGCCGCAGCACTCGCTCAGCTTCGTCACCCGGCTGCAGGTGCGACTACTGCTACACTAGTTGTGTACATTAGTACAAGCTGCAGCACGCGGCCCACCTTCACCGTCGACCTGCCGCAGCACTCGCTCAGCTTCGTCACCCGGCTGCAGGTGCGACTACTGCTACACTAGTTGTGTACATTAGTACAAGCTGCAGCACGCGGCCCACCTTCACCGTCGACCTGCCGCAGCACTCGCTCAGCTTCGTCACCCGGCTGCAGGTGCGACTACTGCTACACTAGTTGTGTACATTAGTACAAGCTGCAGCACGCGGCCCACCTTCACCGTCGACCTGCCGCAGCACTCGCTCAGCTTCGTCACCCGGCTGCAGGTGCGACTACTGCTACACTAGTTGTGTACATTAGTACAAGCTGCAGCACGCGGCCCACCTTCACCGTCGACCTGCCGCAGCACTCGCTCAGCTTCGTCACCCGGCTGCAGGTGCGACTACTGCTACACTAGTTGTGTACATTAGTACAAGCTGCAGCACGCGGCCCACCTTCACCGTCGACCTGCCGCAGCACTCGCTCAGCTTCGTCACCCGGCTGCAGGTGCGACTACTGCTACACTAGTTGTGTACATTAGTACAAGCTGCAGCACGCGGCCCACCTTCACCGTCGACCTGCCGCAGCACTCGCTCAGCTTCGTCACCCGGCTGCAGGTGCGACTACTGCTACACTAGTTGTGTACATTAGTACAAGCTGCAGCACGCGGCCCACCTTCACCGTCGACCTGCCGCAGCACTCGCTCAGCTTCGTCACCCGGCTGCAGGTGCGACTACTGCTACACTAGTTGTGTACATTAGTACAAGCTGCAGCACGCGGCCCACCTTCACCGTCGACCTGCCGCAGCACTCGCTCAGCTTCGTCACCCGGCTGCAGGTGCGACTACTGCTACACTAGTTGTGTACATTAGTACAAGCTGCAGCACGCGGCCCACCTTCACCGTCGACCTGCCGCAGCACTCGCTCAGCTTCGTCACCCGGCTGCAGGTGCGACTACTGCTACACTAGTTGTGTACATTAGTACAAGCTGCAGCACGCGGCCCACCTTCACCGTCGACCTGCCGCAGCACTCGCTCAGCTTCGTCACCCGGCTGCAGGTGCGACTACTGCTACACTAGTTGTGTACATTAGTACAAGCTGCAGCACGCGGCCCACCTTCACCGTCGACCTGCCGCAGCACTCGCTCAGCTTCGTCACCCGGCTGCAGGTGCGACTACTGCTACACTAGTTGTGTACATTAGTACAAGCTGCAGCACGCGGCCCACCTTCACCGTCGACCTGCCGCAGCACTCGCTCAGCTTCGTCACCCGGCTGCAGGTGCGACTACTGCTACACTAGTTGTGTACATTAGTACAAGCTGCAGCACGCGGCCCACCTTCACCGTCGACCTGCCGCAGCACTCGCTCAGCTTCGTCACCCGGCTGCAGGTGCGACTACTGCTACACTAGTTGTGTACATTAGTACAAGCTGCAGCACGCGGCCCACCTTCACCGTCGACCTGCCGCAGCACTCGCTCAGCTTCGTCACCCGGCTGCAGGTGCGACTACTGCTACACAAGTTGTGTACATTAGTACAAGTCGACCTGCTGCAGCTGACTTAAATGATTCACTTCAGTTTTACCATTTACACTGTTACACGATAATCTGATGAATAAGGTAATTTTAAGAAAAATAAGTTTCGTTCAACGTTTTATGACATACCAACGACCCGTAGGTTTACTTTTGACCCTCGACTTTGTTCGGGTTTATGGAAATAAAGTTTTGTGAATTGTTGGCACAGTTAAACGCTACTTTAAAGCTCAAATGTATTCGGATTTGCCATATCCTGTTCACATTTTTGTGTAATGTTATGGAACTAAATAAATTCGACTTTGAAAATGTATTGAAAACCAGTCGAGTGTCAAGAGTAAGTCTGTCGGTCGGCACGGGTGCAATGTAAAAGACGAAAAATAAGGTGCATAGAAGAATTTCAACAGATCAACACAAACGGATAAAAACCGGATACGTTCAACGTTTCTTCGGTTTCTTAAAACAGATAAAATCGCATAAAAGTCCACTGTGTAGTTCTAGAATAGAGTTTAGGAAATATTAAGATGTATTTAATTTGTAGGTGAGCGAAGCAAAGCTCCCCGCGGCCGCTTCAGTCGCGCTGCCCGGCGTGCAGGTGCGCGCGCGCGTGGCCGAGCACGCGGGGCCCCCGGCGGGGGGCGCGGGGGGCGCGGGGGCCGCGGGGGGGCACGGGGGCCCCGGCTCGCCCGGCCCCGGGGACTCGCACGAGGGCGTGGTGCTGCGCGCCGGCCGGTACCTGGCCGCGACGGCGGATATAGGCCTGTTCGAGCACACGCTGTCCACGGATCTACTGAACCATCTGGTCTTTGTGCAGAAAGTATTCATGAAGGTATGTAGAATAATTAGTAGTAAAATAGATTGTTTATTGAATACAGAAAGGCCGCTGTCACATAGACTCGGGTATAATATTTGCCCTGAACTAGAATGAACTATGATTAAGACAAAATTATTTTTGTCTCGAACTAGCTATGGAGCATAGACGGTACTATTTATAAAGAGCATAGCTGTCCAAAAATTGCCGGACGATTTGAAGGATTATAATAGTATAAATGATTTAAAAACAAACTTAAGTTACATGTAGCAACCGCAAGTATATCGGCGCCTTATATGTGGTACAACTATTATTATTCTTTGTATCTCGTTATAAGTGAAATGTGATTTGCTTGTGAGGATAAAGCTCTTTAAACCTAATGAGAATATAGTATGTAAAAAATGATAATTGTTTTATTGACTAATAATAATAATATAATAATAATAATATTTAAGACATGCCTCACTGGGCCACACAGAACCATCTAGTCCCAAGTTAAGCTACTATTTAGAACCCTGTCGTATGGGGTACTAGACAACCGATAAACTTACTTAAATACTTTATTTTTTGTAAATACATACATATAAAACATAGAAAACACCCAGACCAGTACAAACAGACATGTTCATGCACACAAATATTTGTACTGTGCGGGGATGGAACCCGCGACCCATGGCTCAGAAGCAGCGTTTGATTAACAATATTAATAATTAATAATTTTAAATTAATAATTAATAAAAATAATTATGTAATAATTTGACTAATGATTAAAAACAATAGAAAACATGAAAAAAGTCACCAATTTTGAATCGACCAAAAAAGGTTTTATGAACAAAAGCAATCGATGATTTATTTTCTATTCTTAACTTTATTCATTTGTTGTTCCAGGAAGTAAATGAGGTGGTACAAAAAGTATACGGAGGGGAAAAGCCGGTCCCGCTGTGGAACGAAGAAGAGGCGTCCACCTCTGCACTCAGCAGAATATTGTTCTCCTTGATTATCAGGATTAAAGTAAGTTATTTCATATTTTTATGTATTAAATGGCACGCATTTGAAATCGTTATAACATAAATGTCACATGTTGCAGACGATTATTTTCGATATTTGTGAACGTGACGAATACGATCCTACCATTATTTTAAAGAAATCTGTCTGGTTTTTTATTTAATAAGATGAAAACTAGTCTAGGTAAATTCAATTCCAAATTGAAGTTAAATCAGTCTTAATTCTATTTGTTTCAAACATACAAAACTACGCAAATTTCTCATAATACTTGTGTAAAGAAATAAAGGCCTTTAGCCGCTTAAACTCCCTTAGATATTTTCAAGTGAAAACCACTTGAATAAGTGGGGTTAGGTTAGCGTAAGCTGTAATGTGTGTGAGTGTGTAAGATAATAACATTGTGCTGTACGCTGTTAGTCTCTGCTGGCAGATCAAAGGTTACAACAGTCGTTTGGACTTCAAAGTAAACATTGTGTTTGTTTCCCCCCAGCGCATCCAGCTGACGGCGACGACGCCCAGCTACAGCGCGGTGCGGCTGGAGACGGGTGCCGTCGAGTTCGAGCTGTCCAACCGCGTGCAGAACGTGCCGCAGCCCGCCGGCCCGCACGGCCTCCGCATCTTCGCGCGCGCCCAGGTCACTGACCTCCCTGCTGCCCTATAGTGCTCACTAGAACGTGCCGCAGCCCGCCGGCCCGCACGGCCTCCGCATCTTCGCGCGCGCCCAGGTCACTGACCTCCCTGCTGCCCTATAGTGCTCACTAGAACGTGCCGCAGCCCGCCGGCCCGCACGGCCTCCGCATCTTCGCGCGCGCCCAGGTCACTGACCTCCCTGCTGCCCTATAGTGCTCACTAGAACGTGCCGCAGCCCGCCGGCCCGCACGGCCTCCGCATCTTCGCGCGCGCCCAGGTCACTGACCTCCCTGCTGCCCTATAGTGCTCACTAGAACGTGCCGCAGCCCGCCGGCCCGCACGGCCTCCGCATCTTCGCGCGCGCCCAGGTCACTGACCTCCCTGCTGCCCTATAGTGCTCACTAGAACGTGCCGCAGCCCGCCGGCCCGCACGGCCTCCGCATCTTCGCGCGCGCCCAGGTCACTGACCTCCCTGCTGCCCTATAGTGCTCACTAGAACGTGCCGCAGCCCGCCGGCCCGCACGGCCTCCGCATCTTCGCGCGCGCCCAGGTCACTGACCTCCCTGCTGCCCTATAGTGCTCACTAGAACGTGCCGCAGCCCGCCGGCCCGCACGGCCTCCGCATCTTCGCGCGCGCCCAGGTCACTGACCTCCCTGCTGCCCTATAGTGCTCACTAGAACGTGCCGCAGCCCGCCGGCCCGCACGGCCTCCGCATCTTCGCGCGCGCCCAGGTCACTGACCTCCCTGCTGCCCTATAGTGCTCACTAGAACGTGCCGCAGCCCGCCGGCCCGCACGGCCTCCGCATCTTCGCGCGCGCCCAGGTCACTGACCTCCCTGCTGCCCTATAGTGCTCACTAGAACGTGCCGCAGCCCGCCGGCCCGCACGGCCTCCGCATCTTCGCGCGCGCCCAGGTCACTGACCTCCCTGCTGCCCTATAGTGCTCACTAGAACGTGCCGCAGCCCGCCGGCCCGCACGGCCTCCGCATCTTCGCGCGCGCCCAGGTCACTGACCTTCCTGCTGCCCTATAGTGCTCACTAGAACGTGCCGCAGCCCGCCGGCCCGCACGGCCTCCGCATCTTCGCGCGCGCCCAGGTCACTGACCTCCCTGCTGCCCTATAGTGCTCACTAGAACGTGCCGCAGCCCGCCGGCCCGCACGGCCTCCGCATCTTCGCGCGCGCCCAGGTCACTGACCTTCCTGCTGCCCTATAGTGCTCACTAGAACGTGCCGCAGCCCGCCGGCCCGCACGGCCTCCGCATCTTCGCGCGCGCCCAGGTCACTGACCTTCCTGCTGCCCTATAGTGCTCTCTAGAACGTGCCGCAGCCCGCTGGCCTGCCCAATCAGGCTCCCTGTTTAATATTTTCTCTAAGATTTCTTTTATTCACATGACTTCATAACGCATATACGTTGACAATAGTAAGTTGTACAAACGAGTTTATTTGTTTAGGTGGACGTCAATCTCAGCCTTGGACAACTGATCCGCAATGCCATGTTCGACGAGGCGGAACCGGAGTTCCAGCAATACGCCTTCTTTAATACTAGGATAGGTAAGTTTCCTTACTGTTTGTACTACTATCATTTTCTAACGACTTCGGGTCTTTACTAGATTGTAAGTTTGTTTACTTTACGCGATATTATTACCGATTCGGCTTCTTATTTCGTTTATAATATTAATATCACACGTTCCTTGATTTTTTTTAAATCTACTTCTAGTGTCTGAAACATTAGGATCAATATACAACTAACTTTATTAATGTGTGTGTATGACGACTTGAAGAGAATTGTCTACTGAGGAATGCGCACTTTTTGTACTGTCTAGTTTATAATCTTTCGTATTTTTCTTTTTCGTATTAAACCTACAAATAACATGTTCATAATGTATTTACTCTTTCTAAGTCATCACAAAAATAAAAGAACATCACCCTTTTCTGCCTATGCGTGTCCTTAAAAACCACTTAGACCCGAGTTCACCAACACTTAAACAGCCGCTAAACAAAGACTGACGATTAATTTAACGCAATTCCCATACAAAATATGTCAAATAATATTTTAAACGCTGTTTAAACACAGTTTAAACTTAAACGTCTGTTGGTGAACTCGGGCCTTAAGACGCTGACTGCAGCCGATGACCTTGAGCAATAAATACGCCCACAAATTTATTCGCCTTTGAACCTCTTTGCAACGCGCGGCAGCTATCACTGTCGATTCCCGTAGGAGTGACAGTGAGAAAAAGCGCATGGAATAGAAGGGCCTAAGTGCCAAACAACAAAATTCGTTGTGAAATTTAAAATTGCCATTTTATTAAAAATCTAAATCAGCCATTTGCTTAAACAACATGTAATATACAATATAGCAAAATTTTATTATCATTGTTATACGGACTGCGAAGAAAAATGGTAATTTATGTATTTTCAGAGGCTACTTTGAGATTATTTTCTATCGAGAAAAGTTTTTAGAATCGTGTTTTGGAAACAACCACCTAGTCAAAAATTTGATCAATTACAACTACCTACATAGAATTTGGCAACAATACGAGCCATAGGCTTAAAGCAAAACAATCTTCATTGAGCTGAATTTGGCTCATGTCTGCGTCTTAAGGGGACTACTAGAGCTAAGTGCTGCCCCCCCCCCCCATTGATTTAATTTTATTACTTTTAAACAAAATCAATTCTAAATAACTAAAACGGTATCATTTTAGCTAATTACCTCTAGTATTTACTGAATCACAGTGAACTTTTAATTATTTGTTTATAAAATCGAATTGGTGGATAACGCCAAAAGCGGCCGCTTTTAGCAATAATGTTCAATACGAAAGAATGCCAGAATGAAAAGTAGTTATCAGTAATTTAGTAAATACTAAAAGTAATTTGCTAAAATGGTACGGCTCTAGTTTTTTGAGAATTGTTTTTGTTTATAAGTAATAAATTTTAATCAATTGGGGGTAGCTCTCAGCTCTAGAAGTCGCCTTAAGAAGTATTGCCAGAAGGAAACGGGCAGCAGCGTTTTGTACTGTTTATGTACATTGCGAAATCACTGCGGCACGCTGATCTTACTGTTTTTTTTTTGTTGAACGTCTTACTGCTAGAGTCGAGTCTGCCTGACTCACCGTCGCTGGTCCTGATATCTGGTACGTGTAGCGAGTCCGTCTGACCCACTACTGCTGTTAACTGGTTTGTTAGATGGACTAGTTGAATCTAAGGACACTGGTTGTCACAGGACACTCCACTAGCTTCTAGTTAATCACTATAGTTTGAATCACTATTCAATCACGGGGTTCCATCACGAATCGAAGGACTGCTTAAATGTACGGTTAATGTCCATAAATTCAAATAATAATACACTGTTTTATAGAATTCACGCGAACACTATGTATTGAAATGAAAGATATATAATAAGACCGTCTACCCGTGACTATAAAAGCTGTAAAAGAGTTTGAAACTTCGGGATAAACAAAAATATGAAGTAAAATAAACGCGACTTTAAATCTGTAAACATATCTTTAATTTCAAATAATGAATAGTTTATAAATGTAAATCACTAGTAAGATAAATGTAAACTATTCACTTATGCACTACGCTACAATGGTTTTATAATAATGATGCGAATGAGCACCAGTACCTACTCGACGAATAACTAAAGCAATTACAAATAAAAAAAAGTTTGGAAATAGAAGACATTGTAAGATAAATGTAAACTGTGTTCACATTAAGCACTGCACTACAATGGTCTTATGATAATGATATGGATAAGCACCAGTGCCTACTCGACGAATAACTAAATTATGCAAAAAAAAATATTTAGATCGCGCAGAATGGCGTCAATGCCCCGACTCAGCGATTTTGCAATGTATGCAATCCGTACACCGCCATTGGCTTTAGTGCGACCCTCAACCCGTCTGCCAAGGGTTCTTAACATCATCATCCTTTTGAAGATGCCTGCGTCCGGAGCAGTGAACTTATATGTCACATATCAGTACTCAGAATCAGAATCAGAATCTTTATTTGCGTAAAACACGTTATATACCTAGTCAGGTCATAAGTTCTGTCACATGTGTAATAGACATGTTTATTATTTATGTAACCATTTATATAGAAAATGAACTTAATAAAACTTAGATTCATATGGTAATAAATTTTATTCAAAATGACCCCCGTGATTTTGAATACAGGCCTTCAATCTGCGCGGCCAGTCGTCTATCGCAGCACGAACGAGGTCCATGTCAATATAGGCGGCTGCCTTAATCAAGGATGCCTTGAGTGACTCCAAATCAGGATGAGGCTTTGAGCAGGCCTTTTCCTCCAAGTGTTGCCATATCTTGTAATCTAACGGACTCAAATCTGGACTGGAGGACGGCCAGTCTTCGTGCCGGATGAAGTCGATTTCACGCGCCGCCAGCCAATCTTGTGTGCTTTTCGCTCTATGAGCTGGCGCAGAATCTTGTTGGAATACCAAGTGCCTGTTATTAAACTTGGTATGAGAAACACGTTCCACAAGGTTCTTGAGAACTGTATTTTGATACACAACTGCATTCGTTTTTACGCCTTTCTCACAAAAATGTACCTCAGTTAAGCCCCAATAAGAGACTCCCAACCAAACCATGAGCGAGGATGGAAAATGACCTCGTTGGACACGCGGAATACGGTTGCTTGCTTCTTCACTGCTGTGTGCGTACACCTTATCATTTTGTTTGTTGTAGCTCTCTTCCACGGTGAAATTTTTTTCATCCGAAAAAAGAATTTCCCGATGCTTTTTTTCTGCGTACCGCTTTAACAAAGCGCGGCATCTCATCAGTCTCAGGTCCATTAAACGAGCGTCCAAACGATGTCCTGTTTTTCTTCGATATGCCCTAAGCCCTAAGTCTTCATTTAACACCCTTTTCACCGTGGTCCTGCTTAACCCCATCTGAAGGGCCAACAGTTTCTGCTTACGTATGGGATTTCCTTGAATTCGCGCCTTCACAGCTTTTATCACTGCTGGAGTCCTAACAGAGCGAGGGCGACCACTTCTTGACCTGTCATCTACACTAGAGTCTTCATTGTATCGTTTTATGGTACGATAAACGAATCTTTTGGTTATATTCAAAATTTTCAGTAAGTCGAAAATCTGAATTGGCGCGTAACCGCAACGATGCAACGTAATAATCGCGACACGGTCTTCTTTAAGTGTCCACTCCATATATAAAAATTAGAAAAATTCTAAAAAGTACACTTTTTTATTTTCATGAAAAATTCGGAATTCGAATTCAATAAACTTTTTTGTGGCCAGCATTCTAAATTCAAAAGTTTTTATCGTGTGACAGAACTTATGAAATGACTATGTATAAGGATGATACAATTTAGATGAGCACATGTCTCGCTATCAAAATAGCATGCAAAAACTTAAACAATAAAGTAAATAATACAATCTGAACAAATATAAATTACAATAATATTCTGGAGTCCTCTACTCTGGAGTCTGGACACAGACGTCTCCAAAAGGTTCCAGCGGCCTTAAGGTAGACTTCGGAGCAATGCTGCGGCTGTACTTTGAATTAAAGGAGTGTATGAAACCCTTTCCCAGCGACGCATGCGGCCGCGACGCTTCGCTCGGAAAGGGTTTCATACACTCTTTTAATTCAAAGTACAGCCGCATGGCCGCGTGGGCCGCAAGTGATGCATGACGCATGACGCAAGCCGCAAGCCGCAAGCCGCATTGCTCCGAAGTCTACCTTTAGACAAGTGGCTTTCTAATATCGTTTACGATATTAGAAAGCCACTTGTCGAATAGATGTCAAATGTATGAAAATGACACAAGCTTACGATCGTTCTATTGTTTGTTATTGTCATTTTGATACATTTGTCATCTATTCGTCTGGCGTAAACGATAAAAGAAAGCCACTTGGCTAAGGCCGCAGGTCTCCAAAAAGTGTTATGTAACACCAGCCTTTAAACATACAGCCATGCGCAACGCCTTCCAAGACGAAATGGTAGCGGGCGAAGACAAAGAAGTAGTCCTGATCACCCTGAAACGACCCTTGATCTACATCCAACCGGTGGCAATAGACAAAGCCATACTCGTGTGGCTCAACTACAAGAACGCGTATGAGTATTGGAACGAGAAGAGACTAAATTTGAATAAAGAAGTACTCACCGCCACGCAACAGGTCTTCGAAAAGGTATTCAATAAATACGTTTTGTGTCAGCAGTCATAACGATTACTTTACAACTTTTACTAATGATAAAAAGGGTTCATTATGTGTTTTTTGAAAATCCTTTTGAATCACTTAAAATGTAGAATGTAAATTATTAATAGATATTAAAATTAAAAAAAAAAACGATTACCGTCCTATCGATCAAAAAACGTTCACAATTTACTGATTTAAACTTCCATGGTCACTATTACTAGAGTTGATTGATACGGGGTTTATACCATGTACCTTAGTTTTTATGAGTTCCCGATATTTCGGATATTCTGTTTGAAAACAGTGGTACCGGTATCGTGTGTAATAAAAGACTACGACGGAGGGTAGACCGATTTGTCTGCTCTTAACAACTACCCACCCGCATAGACATCAGTTCTCCCGTGAACATGGCGCTTGCAACAGTGCCGAAATATCGGGAACTCATAAAAACTAAGGTACATGGTATAAACCCCGTATCAATCAACTCTAGTTCACAATTTACGTTTGCACTTATACAACAATCAAGTCAATACTGGCTTTGCTAAAAAACCATATATTTCCAGGTCCAATTGACATCCCAGATTACGACGCCGCACCTGAGTACGTTGTTCTTGCAACTGAACGTGGATGATATAGGCATCTGCTTGCCACTCAATCAACCGCCTCTGGTAAGAATATCTAATTATCGTAAAATGATAGAAACATTTTTTCAGATGAACAGTATTTAATGCAAATTTATTTAAAAAAATATATACACCGTGCTTTTTGAACCACCTGGAGAACGAAGCCCACGTTATTGGACCATTATGTGTAACATCATGGCACTTTTAATTATTTAAACACTTTTTTTTTTGTAAAATCATTACTTTTCATTCTAATGAATGAACTATATACAGTTACATCTAAGCACGCCACAACGTGTTTCAAAATAAATATCTGAAGCAATCTTAAATACTAAAAAAAAAAAACATTACCAAGATGTTGTGATGCACATAATGGTTACATAACGTGTGTTTCGTTTTACAGGTGGTTGAAAATGCATTGTGTATAGAGAGATTTAAAGGCGAACATACTTTCTTCTATAGCTAATAAAAGAAGGTATGTTTGCGTTATCATCATCATCATCATATCAGCCGAACGACGCCCACTGCTGGGCATAGGCCTCCCCCAAGGATCTCCACAACGATCGGTCCTGTGCTGTCCGCATCCAGCGGCTTCCCGCGACCTTGATCAGATCGTCGGTCCACCTTGTGGGGGGCCTGCCCACGGAACGTCGTCCGGTACGTGGTCGCCATTCGAGAACCTTTCCGCCCCAACGGCCATCGGTTCTCCGCGCTATGTGTCCCGCCCACTGCCACTTCAACGATGCAATCCTTCGAGCGATGTCGGTAGTTTTAGTTCTCCTGCGGATCTCATCATTTCTGATTCGATCGAGTAGGGAAATACCAAGCATCGCTCTCTCCATTGCTCGCTGGGTGATCTTGAGCCTTCTTATGAGACCCATAGTAAACGACCACGTCTCACTCCCATAGGTCATTACTGGCAACACACACTGGTCAAAGACTTTCGTCTTGAGACACTGAGGTATTTCGGACGCGAAAATATGCCGGAGCTTCCCGAACGCTGCCCATCCGAGCTGGATTCGACGAGAGATCTCTTTCTCGAAGTTGGACTTACCTAACTGGACTATCTGTCCCAGGTAAACATAGTGGTCAACAACTTCGAGTGCAATGTTCCCAACGTTAACTGGAGCGGGTGCAACATGGGCATTTAACATGATTTTCGTCTTGTCCATGTTCATCCTAAGACCCACTCTTTGAGAAGCATTACTGAGATCTTCGAGCATAATGTTCAGGTCTTCCAAGGTCTCAGCCATAAGAACTACATCATCGGCAAATCGCAGGTGTGTTAGGTATTCGCCATTGATGTTGATGCCGCGTCCTTTCCAGTCCAGAAGCTTGAAAATATCCTCCAACGCAGCTGTGAACAGTTTCGGAGAAATAACGTCTCCCTGTCTCACACCTCGTTGTAGTTGGATCGGATTAGAGCTCTGGTTCTGTAATCGGACCGACATGGTGGCGTTTTGGTATAAGTACTTTAGTACCTCGATGTACCTGTAGTCTATTTGGCACCTTTGGAGAGACTGCAGCACTGCCCAGGTCTCAATCGAATCAAAGGCTTTCTCATAGTCCACGAACGCTAAGCAAAGTGGCAAGTTATACTCTTCGGTCTTCTGTATAACTTGCCGCAGCGTATGAATGTGGTCTATGGTACTATAGCCTTTTCGGAACCCGGCTTGTTCGGGAGGTTGGAAGTCGTCGAACCTGCGAGTGAGACGATTCGTAATGACTCTCGAAAACAACTTATAGATATGGCTCAGAAGCGAAATGGGTCTGTAGTTCTTCAAGAGAGTTTTGTCACCCTTCTTGAAGAACAGCATCACATCGCCTCTGCCCCATGCCTTTGGCGTTTTGCCCTCGAGGATGACAGAATTAAAGAGCTTTTGGAGGACCTTAAGTATCGGCTTACCGCCCGCTCTAAGGAGCTCTGTTGTGATTCCGTCATCACCCGCCGCCTTGTTGTTTTTAAGCTGCTTGAGAGCCATTCTAATCTCGCACAGGCTGACGTCCGGGATATCTTCAGAATAGTGTCGGGTAAGCTTGGCTCTAGGGTCTTTAGCCTTGCTTTCAACAGGTGTTTTCGTGGAGTATAACTGTCCATAGAAACTCTCAATCTCCCTCAGGATTTCAGGTGTTGACGCAATGATGCTACCTGTCTCAGTTTTCAGCCTCGTCAATTGGCTTTGCCCAATAGACAGATCTCTGGCGAACACTTTGGAGCCTTTGTTCCGCTCAATGGTCTCTTTAATACGTCGGGTATTAAATTGACGAAGGTCGCTCTTCAAAGACTTAGATATCTGTCTATTGAGTTGCCGATAGCGATGGGCATCCGCTGAGTTCTGTAGCCTCATTTCGTTTCTCTGATCCATGAGTAGGAGAGTCTGACTGGAGAGTTTCTTTGATTTGGGACGGCGGGTTTTAAAGTACTTAGACCCTACCGTACGGACAGTATCCACCACCATGTTGTATAGATCGTCCACATCGATGCTGTTCTCAAGGGCTTCGAAACGGTTTTGAAGCTCGAGCTGAAAGCACTCGGGGTTTTGAATTTGAGCCGGTATTGGTCGGAGCGTGGATTTTATCAGTCGCGCTCTTTCAAGCTTTACGTCGATATTCAATGTGCCTCTGACCATGCGGTGATCGCTTCCTGTCTTAACAGCGTTGATCACAGCGACATCATCGAATATGTGCTTCTTCGTTGACATGATAAAATCGATCTCGTTTTTGACTTTACCGTCCGGGCTGATCCAGGTCCATTTGCGGCTTACGGGCTTCTTGAAGAAGGAGTTCATCATAAAGAGGTTCTCCCTCTCCATGAAGTCTGCCAGCATCTGACCCCTTTTGTTCCGTTGCCCAAATCCAAATTTCCCCATTCTCAACTCATTACCGCAACGTTGCCCCAACTTCGCATTGAAATCCCCCATCACAACCGTGTAGTGGGTTTTAAAGCTATGCATGGCTTTAGAGATCTCCTCATACATAGCCTCCACTTCGACATCGTCGTGTTTTGAGGTCGGAGCGTAAACCTGAATGACATTCAGCGAATATCGTTTCGATATTCTGAGTATCAGGTACGCTACCCTGCTCGAAACACTTCCGATAGTAATCACGTTGTTGACAAGGGACTTGTGGACGATGAACCCGACACCACCTAGGGACTGTTGGTCGCCCTCCCGGTAGTATAGTAAGTTACCGGATTTTAGGGTTATCGAGTCCTCCCCCTCTCTTCGGACTTCAGACAGCCCAATGATATCCCAATGTAACTTACCAATTGCCTCTTCCAACTCTACGAGCTTCGCGTCAAGCCTCAGTGTGCGCGTGTTATATGTTGCCAGGTCGAGTCGTCGTTGTTGGCAGCCGGATCTTACCCGGGGATTCTTAGCACCCCCTGCCCCGCCGTTACCATAGCTGCTGCCATAGCTAGGACTAGCGGGGCCGCCGGGGACTGGGGGCCGAATTCTTAGCGGTGTATTCATATTTAGGGGGGGGGTTTGCCATAATCGCCACGCTTGGCAGGCGGGTTGGCGATCGCAGTATGGCCTGTTGCTTCTAGGAGACGCTGCTGCCCATCTCCTGATGGCAGTTTTCCCTCTGTCGGCTCTTACGACACCCACGGGAAGAGAGGGGGTAGTGCTATTCTTTTTATGTGCCGGCACTACACGGCGTTTTGCGTTAAAATTTAGTTAAATATTAGTTAAATATTTTTTAACAGTCCATGCAACGCGAAACTTTAAAAGTAGTAACCATACTTTTATTTCTAAAATCATTGGGTAGTAGGGATGCGCTAAGTAGTGTTAATATTATCGGTGACTTTAAAATGTAATATACTCATGAATTACTTTTTTAACAATAAAAGAGATGCGCAGTTTTTATTTTTAATTAGTTAACACAAATGACAGGACACAACCGTTACATTCGAACTATGCCTTCAACTGGTCACCCTGAACTTAACCTTATAATTTGTAAAGATCTGATCGGTCAGGGAGCGGGGCTAGGCCGACGGACAGTGACAGCTCACTGCATTCTTAACGCGAACGATTTATACTTGTTATTCAAAGACGAGTCTTTGAATCATCTCCGTTTGCAAGTATCATCAGTGTGATAGACTTTCTCGGTTGACCGTGCCACTTTCGGCAGGCGTCGTGGGGCTACGCGCGCGGCTGCGAGGCGGGCGGCGTGGGGGGCGTGGGCGGCGGCGGGGGCGCGGTGGTGGTGACGCTGGAGAGCACGAGCGTGAGCGCCTGCAGCTCGGGCGCGCTGGTGAGCAAGGGCCGCTTCGTGGGGCTGTGCCTGCGCTTCGCGGACGACTTCGAGGCCTCGCTGGACGACTGGAAGCCCGACCCCGACGCCGCCTGCGTCAACGTCTGCTGCGTCTCCGAGGGCACGTACGAGGTGTGCAGCCGCACCGCCGCCGCCAAGGGGAACGGTATGTCGCCCTGATGACTTTACTCTTTTTTTGAAATTGTTGTCGTATAACACGAGAATAATAAATATTAACAATATTTATCCAACTTTTTGAGAATTTAACGTTATGTTCCAAAGGCTACAAAACAGCAAAACTTTAATTATAAAGACCACTTTTCGTAAACCGGTTAAACGCAACACTTACATTGGCCAGTAAACCAATAAGTCTATAGATATGTAAAGTCCTACAGATCAAAAAAACATTTGACATTTATCCAACATTCACCTTTGTACTTTCTGCCTTCACAAATCTAACATTCATGCTTGCTTTCATCAATAAAAAAAAGAAGCAGTAACAGTAACTCTCGTAAAAGTATTTGTAGAAATATTAAAACTTTTACAGTCACAAAATTATCTCAATCACTCAACTTAATCAATCACTTACATAATAAATGTCACTGTCAAAAAATAGGCTACTTAAAGGGCTTCACTCGTAACATGAAGTTTGCTTAGAACCTTATTATAATTAGAACTAATGACGTCACAAAATGGCCGACAGCGTTTTCAGAGTACAGAATGAAAATAAATTGAAAATATGTAGCTATCTTCCACTTGGACTGAAATCGATAAATATTGGTTTCTTAGGTGAAATACTATAGAATTTATTTATTTGTTGCGCCAAATTTGATATGAGTGAAATAGCCTAATAAATATTTTAATAGTTAGTAATTGTTTCATGTCAATCTCCTCGCAAAGGATATGTTATTTGTTCACTCAAAAAAAGCAATATAAAATTTCAATGTTATCCGCAGACAATGCAAAATGGTTCCTGAATGTTTCATGGCAAATGGAGGGAGTCGACATACATTTAGATGTGAATGTCGGCAAGCAGCTATCAGCGCTCGGACACACTCTGACCATGCTGACAGGTAATACCTAATCTTAATCAAATTTTTCAAATATAAATATTTATATACGAATTTATTCCTATAAGCAGCGGAAGATCTAAATAAAGGTGAATTTTTAAGGTTTTGAAGAAGAAGATCCCCTGAAAATGGACTACGAAAGCGATTTCGATGATGAAGCAGACAACAGTAAAGATTCACAGGTATACAGTATTTATTGACAGTAAAGTAAAAAAAAAAACAGTAACTGGAAGAGTGTTCTTCTTTATCTACGTAACTTTTTTTGGATGTGCTATAAAGTGAGGTACTTATTATATCCTTGTATGACGATATCGAGTCTAGTATTGTCTGATAGGAAAATTTACATTAGTCGAGCTTACAATTCGAAAAAAATGGGTATTCAAATTGGAATATCATATTAATATTACGGTTAACAATTGAATGGCTTTATAGAGTTTAGTCAGAGAAATAGTAGATGGGGATAAAGATTACGTAAAAAAGTAAAATAACAGCCTAATAATCGTCTTACTGCAAGGTAAAACCTATAAAATAAACTACAGTAATGATGGGTAACGCCACATGAATATGATTATTTGTGTACTAGCTGTTGCCCGCGACTTCGTCCGCGTCAATTTCTGTTATTGTGATCGCGATGATTTTTGCAACAATTTTCACTGATGTTTCGCTCCTATTGGTCGCAGCGTGATGTTATATAGCCTAAAACCTTTCTCGATAAATGAACTATCGAACACATAAAGAATTTTTCAATTCGAACCAGTAGTTCCAGAGATAGCGCGTTTAAACAAACAAACAAACAAACTCTTCAGCTTAATAATATCAGTATAAATAAACGTGTATATATATCACGTAAATCAGGAAAGCATAGTCCTCCGTCGCAAGTACACGGACCACCTGCCGGCGTTCGTGTTCGACACGAGCCTGGACGCGAAGAAGCGCTCGAAGCTGATCGAGAAGGAGATGAACGAGCAGGCCAAGATCATCAACGACCTGCGCACGCTGGGCGCCTCGCACTCCACCATCGAGTACGAGATGAAGCGCCTGCACGACCTCGAGGCGCTAGTCTTTAAGGACTTCAGAAGGTCAGTTGAATCAGAAATTGGTTAGTCATTTAATTGTGTTTCTGTGCACTTGAAATTGAAATGTGTCCTTTCAATTTAGTTTCCAGAAAGTCTTAAGGGGATTACAAGAGCTATGTGCTGCCACCAATTGATATAATTTCATTACTTCTAAACAAAATTAACTCTCGAAAAACTAGAACAGTGTACAATACGAAAGAATGCTAGAATAAAAAGCAGTTAATAGTGATTCAATAAATACTAGAGGTAATTTGCTAAAATGATACTGTTCTAGTTTATTGAGAATTGATTTTGTTTATAAGCTTTACTGGTCACCTTAAATACCTTACAGTATTTTCGCTGTGATATTTATAATGCTTGCATTAAGTTTATTAGACCATATTAAAACGGATACTTTTTTTGATAGATAATTTCCTTGATCAACTTAACTAGGCAACGAACTAGACAACCAGCGGTCCCGTGACCGACAAGTAAGCTTAAAATGCTTAGATATTTGATTTAGCATTCCCATTCATTTGTTAGTTTAACCCACATTAAGCGAAAGATCTTCTTGGTGGAAGGATTTGCTGGAAAGTCAGGTTAATAGCAGTTTAATGTCTTTTATGACGTTTGATTAAAATGTTATTTCTCTTATTTCCGATTAAGGGGTACTCCGAGGTAATGTTATCGGTTTACTGTGATTCATGTACATGCGTGTTTTTGTATTTTAACTATTTATATAACATTATTAAAAAAAAATCGTATCGTGTCACACAGTTAATCAGGCATTGCCTATACATTTATCACATTCACATTACGTAAATTTACTAACACTTATCTGTAAATAGGTTTTAGCAAAGCAGCTGAAGGACGTTCGAACCTATCTATTGCACGTTGTTTACAGGGACATGATCCAGAAGCTGCGGCGGCAGAGCGTGCGCGCGTCGTCCATCACGCGCGGCAAGCTGGGGCTGGGCCGCGCGCCCGCCCCGCCCCAGCCGCCGCAGAGGCACGCGGACAGGTCAGTACACGCCTGTAGATAGATAGATAGATACAGGGCGAAATTTTAACCACCTTCATAATACTAGAAAAAAGACAATAAATGACGAATGCTTCGACGCTTAAGCGACGGCCGGCTGACGCGATAACAACTGATTTTAATTGTGTCTGGAATAACCGAGCTTCGAAGGGTTGACCACCTTTCAAATTTTAATATAGCAATCTACGAAACACAAAACAAATGAGGTATTTTTTCTTTTGGTATAGCCCAGAAGAAAAATGACAAGATTAAGCACCTAGAAAATTGACGTCAAAATCTAAAATATTCGATACGACGTCCTCCTGGCAAAACTTTATTTACGCGATACACATCTCATTCATTTACTACGATACTATTCATAAGTTTTTGATTTTCCCTTTATACCTTAACAGGCTTAGGACCGTTAAAATTGAAAACTATGTCGCGAACAGTATTATCTGGGTATCTAATGGGTTCTAAATACGATACTTAACGACTGTAAAAATTGAAAAAAAAAAAGTATACATAGCTATTCCACATTCTGTATACGTAGATAGATATGGGTATACACTTTATTGCAGATCAAATATATCGTTATAATACAAGAATTTAAAGCTGTACAATTTAGGTGTATGTGGTAAGAAAAATACAAAATGTATTACAACAATCTTTAATTGGACCGCTCGTGGTATGCATGAAACGCGGGTTCGAGCACTGCCTGAGACATAATTTGTCAAGTATAAATACTGATATTATAATTGCAATTAAAGTTACATTATAATTGTAATTATCATATAAAGCATTCCAACATATCAACAATAGACTAATATTCCAAAAACCTAATTGGCTTTAGCTATATCACATTTTCTATGTATGCAGAAAATAATATGACACTATGGTACAGACCGTCGAACGAATTTTGATCGTATAATAAATCTGATCACACTTTTTGTTTTAATTTATGAAGAGCACCATAATTAGATTTTTCCCTAAAATTTGTAACATTCCTTATTGTAGAAGGCTCAAGACATCGTAACACTTGTCCAAAGTCCAAGACCCATCAATCCTTCGGGCTTACAATAATTGATCTGCTTGTCTCGGTGTCGCCTTTGTTATATAATGAATTCACAAATCTAATTATCACAATATTTGCTTATTGAATAACATTACATTATATATTATTAACATAAGCTTATGTAATAAAATCCGTCATTGGCTGTATGTACTAAATATAAGACAGTTAATTATTTATAAGAGCTGTAGATTTTAAAATATATTTAAAAAAAATTATAACAATGGATCCCCATGGTATACACTTGTCATGGAGATGTCAGAGACACATCTGAGTTGAACAATAAGCTAAAATTTATTTGGTCTGTATAAATAAAGCCCTTGGAATTTAGTCGAAGTATTTATGTGATTAAACGCTCCGCTGGTCTATTGGTTTTAATACCGGGCCAAGATCTCAACAAAAAGTTTCGAATTAATGAGTACTGAACTGACCCATCATTGCTGTGGTAACTTGAATTCAATGATGGAGGCCTTTTCCCTGCAGTGAGATGATTCAAAGCTGTTACTATACTAAAGGGAACGTTGGAAGAGGAAGGCCTAGACGAACCTATCACGATCAAATCGGGGATGTTCTGAAGAAAGGTCAGGTCAAGAGTACTCTAAACCGACGAGCATGCATGAAAAGATTGATGAATGTGGAAGAAGCGAAAGATGTATGCCAGGATCGTAGTAAGTGGAAGGCCTTGGTCTCTGCCTACCCAGTTGGGAAGAAGGCGTGATAATATGTATGTATGTATGTACTATACTACTATTAATGTGATGATTTGTAGTTTCTTGTTTTAGGAATTGATGGTAGATTATTCCATATGTTAGATGAGCGAGTTCAAAACCCGCTTATAAAAGTAAAAAAAGTGTCACTAAACGCAAGCGTATAATGTGCTTACACGCGACATTTAATGTGATGCTGCCAAATAATTAATATTGGGCCCAACCCATCGCTTTTTATGGGTGTCGTAAGAGGCGCATAAAGGAGTACTGCCAAAAGAAGACGGGTAGCGCCAACTGCGATCGCTAACACGCCTGCCAATCGCGGTTATTTTGTCAAAATCTTCCTTAGAATCAGTAAATCAGTAAAATCAGTTTTATTTCTGCAAATAGGCCCCTGGAGGCGCTTTAACACGTCCCAATATTTAAATCTACCACTGCTTCGGGACAAATGTGAGCTAGTGCCGTGAAAAAGCAGCGCAAGAAACACGGTCACTATTTAATTGTCAGTCTCTTTTTAAATAAATGTGTTTACATAAGATATATGCCAGTGCGAGCTAGGACAATTTAAAGCCACACGTTGCTATCATTTATATAATCATTAATAGTATAATAGCCCTTTTTCATTAAAATTACTTTGATTTATGATTTGAGTTTATGTACTGGGAGTTCAGCAATTGACAGTGGTAATTTATTGAAAATACGAATACAATTTCCCATGAACGAATTACCCACTTTTCGCAGTCTGAATCCTGGAACGGCAAGTTTATCTTTATTTTTTGGTATTGAAATTGATTACGTCACTATTTTTGACAAATAACTCTAGGTTTTTACGGACGTACATAATGTTTTCGAATAGCTCCGAATAGCTCTCTTAGAGAGTCACGGGGTCGAAGGCCATACATTACGGAGAGGCCTGTACCCCGCAGTGGACTGATATAAGCTGTTGTTGTGTTAAATCAGCGGCCTGGAACCGAACCTGGTGCTGAGCAGCGCGTCGGGCGGGTCGGGCGAGACGCTGCTGCTGGGCGACGAGGACGCGCGCCTGGCCGACATCGTGGAGGGCGGCAGCTGGAGCTCCATGGAGAGCGAGCCTGTGCAAGGTGAGACTTCATTAATGAAAATATTGATTTCCTCGTTTTTGAAGAAATATAGCCCGATGATTCCACCGGCCCATAAACCACACCAAACCGTTGTTTTGACTGAATGTAATGGCGGCTCTTGAATCTCTTCAGGTTGTTCTTTAGACCAAATACGGCAATTTTGTTTGTTGACATATTATTATCTGTTAAGCCAGAAATGTGCCTCATCACTAAACAAATTTTTTGTCGTAGACAGTGGATTTTCTTCAAGCTTTTTAAGAGCCTAAAGGTTGAATCGGTGACGCTGTGCGGGGCTAAGGCTTTCCACGATGAAATGTCAAACGCTTCATTTGTCAAAAAATTCATACATAAAAAAGAACCTCTAAATTATAGTCTATAAAATATAGCTTGATTAGAATGACAGTTCTCACTGAAAGAGACGACGTAACTTTGTACCAGCGTCACACAAGTGAAACACATTTGCACACGAAAAAATATTGGTAACTGGCATGTTAAGAAATTCTATGTTAAAAAAATTCGAATTGATTTTCATGTTTGTTACAATTATTCTCATCATGATCACAACACTGACTTACTGTTAAATCTTAATATATCTGATTTTCATTGTATTTTATACAGGGTGTAGTTTTCAATACGTGCGGTATTTTCAGAGGTGATTATGTAATAATAATAATAATATTTTTAAGACATGCCTCACTTGGCCACACAGAGCCATCTAGTCCCAAATTAAGCTACTATTAAGTACCCTGTCGTATGGGGTACTAGACAACCGATAAACTTACTTATATACTTTTTTTACTATATATTTTACTATATTATGTACCTTGTACTGATCATGAATCAATAAAAAAATGAGTTAGATTTTTTTTAAAATTATTAAATAATCATGGTGTTCAAAGTAGACCCTGCGATTTGCGTAGTAGGACCCCGTCACTAACATTACCGCCGCTAGCGCGGCGTTGAGCGTGCGAACAAACGATACCTTCAAAGTACAAAGGTACCGCAATCTTTGTGTTTAGCGCGTACGCGCCGACCAGTAGCCGCGCCGAAAGAAGCCGACAAGCGGCGGCATCTCTTTGTGTCGTGCTGCCCGCCCTAGTTACTCTCGTTCACGCGGTCAGTTGTGACGAAATCATCGCGTAAGCAACTTGTCCGGAGTTGTCCGTGTTTTTGCGAAAATGACGCAATATAATTCCAACGTTAATAAGCTAGTTGAAATGATAATTTGAGTGAAGCTATTTAGGATGTTTAGTGAGTCATTCCCAAACCGTCCACGACCCTCGAGAACAGTCATGCTCCCGGCAACGCAGAGACTTTGTGATCATGAACAGTTCCATGAACGCTCAAAGTCGGGAAGGCCGTATCGGTCTTCTTGAAGTAAGACTGCAAGAAGATATCTTGGACTACTTTGAGAGGAAACTGAGAGCGAGCACCAGAGACGCCGGCTTTTAGTGTCAGTTTGTGGGCTGGGATAGTAGGGGATCAGCTGTTGGGACCTTACTTCATCGAAGGCCGCCTCACCACATGCTAGGAACTGTTTGAAAACGTCGTAATAAAGACGAGATGTTGGAAGACATGCCTTTGTATTTCCATTCCAACTTAATTTACCAGCACGATGGAGCACCGCCTCATTATGGTTTTAAAGTGCTAGACTAAATAAATCGTGAATTTGGAAATCAGTGGATCGGGCGTGTGGACCGGTGCATTGGCCACCACGGTCCCCAGACTTAACGCCCTTGGACTTTTATTTGTGAGGTGATCTAAAACGATTAGTGTACACTGAAAAATCGACAAGTGTTGACGACTTAAAACAAACAATAGTGAATGCATTCTAGACAGTGAAACAAAATCGTGTTGTGTTGAATAGTTTGAAAAGGAACACCAGACGCCGTGCTAGACTATGTATTGCTCAGTCTGGTGGCCACTTTAAAGATTAATTAAGGTTAGTGAAAATAAAATTGTACAAAATCTAGGTACCTATTAAGATAAATTGTTTAAATAAATTTGCAACTACAAAATTTTTATGAGGTTAGTGTAAATAAGAGTGTCCAAAAACTAGGTATTATGTTAGGTACATCGTTGTCAATAAGTTGATTCCAAAATTTTAACTAAGTCGAAAATACTGCACACTCACGTCATTTAATAATCTAGTATTTTTAATTTTTAAAAAGGGTTAGGCTAAATCAACATGAAAGCTCAGGGTTCGATTTCCTGCACGACGACTTTTGCTCATCAAACAATTAAAACTAATATTAATTTTAAAAATTTTTAAGATCCAAATAGATTCAGGTTCGATTCCCGACTGAAGGCTCAAATCGTGATCGACCAGATGACCTGGTCATTAAGCAATAAAAACACTTAATTTTTAGGTTGACCTAGATTAAGATACCCAGATAGGTAGTGTAAGTTTGAGGTTCGTATTTCGGTTCCCGATTGATCGCCCTTTGGTACTTAGGTATGTTTGTCAGTCCTTAGCGCGATTGAAGTAGGAAAGGAAAGGAGATGTCCCAAATTGTATGGAGGCCAGGCCCAGAACCTGTACACCCCACCAAAAGAGAGACCAATATACACCTACAAGATTTTGTTATTATCCTTTTAAAATAGCTTCGTTAAGTGGTTCAAATAAAGAGATAAGTAAGAAAATAGCAATACAAAACAACAAAACCATCATGGCGGAAGATGACATTTTGACGACGCCCGTCAGTTTTGGCAGTTTAGAAATCGCGCATCTAGGAGTCGAGTGTCATCGCTTACTGTTGTAACAACAAACATTATGAAATTAATGTGTCAATCAATACCAAATCCAGAAATCGAAAAAATTGTCGCTATAACGTTATAATGAACTACATTTAAAACGCAACAAGCAGAACTAAAACTTGAAGTGAATGATTATGCCAAAGTGACAAGGGGTATCTGACAGCTACTGACATTTAAAGTTTTTT
This sequence comes from Anania crocealis, assembly GCA_949315895.1. Taxonomy (NCBI): domain Eukaryota; kingdom Metazoa; phylum Arthropoda; class Insecta; order Lepidoptera; family Crambidae; genus Anania; species Anania crocealis. The sequence goes on along the minus strand of OX438881.1, from coordinate 2,210,940 downwards.
AGATTGACGCAATCTTGGAATGCCTAATGGAGTTTGAAAAATTATTCGATCTTATTTATTTTTGAACCACTAAATTATACGTTATATAAATTTATATGTATTTTTCCCAGAAACAATAAATTTTTCTTGATTTTTGAAAATGGTGTACTATGTCTGGGCCTATTATGGGACATCTCCTTAGTAATTAACTAAACCAAGCACGTGAAATCAGGTCCTTTACAAATAGCTATTTACACATTTGGGAAAACGCAGACGGCAGATAAAGAGAGTTAAGCAAGCAATGACGACAAGTTAGTAGGTAGGTACCTACCTACCACTTGTCTATGCGATTCGCGCCGTGCTTTGCGTACAGTGCAAACAGTTTGCAGTATCTAACGCGCCACAGTGCAGTAAGGGTTTAACACAAAATATTCGCTTAAAATTTCAGTTTTTTTTTAATTAACTGGTTCCTGGTGCTTGTTCTATATGCGATCATGAGCTGTTTTTATAAATTCCGCTCGTATTAAAATCTGCACCCTGTATGCCTTATTTGTTTTTTTTTCGTTTGTTCAGTCGAGTCAGTCCCATCACTAGTCACCTCAGTTTGACAGGTGTCATTCTAATCAAGCTAAATTCTATGGACTATAGTCACCGTTACAATAATGTGTAGTGAACACAGTATAATAATTACGTACTCAGGGTCCCGCAGAAAATCAACGTTGTGATGGTTACGGCGATCACTACTAATGCTGAGCTCCTTATGCCTTTAAGTTTTTAAACCATGATTTGTATAAATGGTGCCAATAAATCTTTCTATTCTATAGATCTGAAGTCAAGTGGCGACCCCTCGTCCGGGCCGTCGCGTTCGGCTTCACTACGGGGCCACGGCGGCGCGCGTTCCGTGACCTTCCAGCCGCCGCCCGTGCAGCGGCAGAGCTCCCTGCCCGCGCAGCCCGAGCGCTGGCCGCTGGACCTGGAGGCCGTGCAGCTGCGGCGCAGGCCCGACGGGTATGCGCCCTGAGCTCTAGGCACTTTTAGTTGGAACACTTTTTTGACGCTGGTCGTGTATTTAGTTTTATATTAATGGTCCCAGCAGATCGCTGACATTCACTCCCGAATTAATAAAATGTTCTTGCATGTAATACGAAGAAAGTAGTTGGGTAACATTCTTATTCATATGATTCTTTTTACAGCATGTCAGATGGTCAAAGTTCAGAAAGCAAGCAAAGCAAGTCAAAGACAGCGGAGCCCAATATCGACTTTGAATTGGACGTCAAAGTGCACATCAACAGTGGAAAATGCGTTCTGCACACTAAAGAACCTTCTCGAGAAGACCACATGAACATGTAAGTGAACTGGACTGAATGCTACATTTGTGATAAATATATAGTAAATACGACCGAAAATAATGTGACTATAATAATTTTAAGAAGTTATATAAAAACAAAATTAACAGAATTGTCTTAAACATTACCTCGCACATAACATCAAGAATTTACTTAAAGTTACGTAGTATTTAAAGAATTATCACTTTTGATCAATTTTGAGCCATTTCTATAGATTAAATAAAAGACTTTAGTTTTATTGAATTAAAAGATATATATATATATGGATAGCTCTACAAGCCAAACCGCTAATAAAATTTGATAAACAGCTAGCTAAAGAAAATCGAAAACATATAAAAAGTTTACAAAGACTGTGCCATGCGCAATGATATTTAAAAAGTAATAGATATGTTACATGCGCTCTCAATATGCGTCCCTAAAACGTCACAATTGTGACGTCTTCATACAATATGGATGCCAAGGAGAAAGAGAAAGTTATTGTTCTTTTCACGAGTATGACAAGGACAAAATAAGCATTACGCATGTGTGCAGTTGTTCGGAAGCGGCACAGATATTTCGATAGTTTTGTAAGGGCATAACCTATCTATGCTTTTTAAATATCATTGGCCATGCGCCATTTGTATGCGCCGATGTCGCCGCTTGTGCCCCAATACACATAAACGAGTTCGAAGAACGCCAATCAAGCGATGTTATCTTACAAGCATTTGCTCATAAACTCCGTGGCGTGCCTGTCCCGCCTACATCGCTTTTCTAACTTTTTTTTCATGTTCTGTGGAGAAGATGGTTGTGAATCACCAATTGCTTGGGACTCGACATGACTAGGAAAGTCCACAAGGCACGGCTTCAAAAATTTCAGTTTTAATATGTTTTCAAATTCTTCGTAAGAATAATTTGAAAACATTTGAAAAAACTGATCTACCTCTTCTTCTTCTTCTTCTTCCTCCTCGCCATGTCTCGTTACTCAGGGTCGGCTTTCCTAATCATGAGGCTCCATTTACTTCGGTGGTAAGCATCGTCAGTAGATAGGCCTAACTCCTTCATTACCCCTTTGGACATATGTCATCCAGGTAGTCTGAGGCCTACCTCTACCTCTTTTCTGCGTAGCCATGGAAAGACACTTCTTAACCACGTGGTCATCGGGTCGTCTTGTAACATGCCCGTACCACCTTAGCCTGGACTCAATAATTTTTGCGGCAATGGGTGCTACCTTAAAACTACTGCGAACATGCTCATTTCGCACTTTATCTTTAAGCGTTACTCCTCCCGCCCAACGCAGCAAACGCATTTCCATGGTATGTAATTTTTGTTCTCTAGGTAAGACTTCAACGTTAAGTTTAAGTTTGGTGTTTCTAGGACTAGTTGTATCATGGTTGAAGGTACACACCATATATTCCGTTTTTGTTCTGCTAATCCGTAGACCTTTTGACTCTAGAGCCGACCGCCATTTTTCCAGGTTAGTCTGTATTTCTTGAAAGTCATCAGAGATTAAAGCTACGTCATCCGCATACAGTAGGTTCCATGGTGTAGGTTTTTGCGTGTCTTTAGTTAAATAGTCCATAGTGATATTGAACAACAGTGGGCTCAATGCGCTCCCTTGATGAACCCCCACTTTGACCTCGAAGAAGGGTGACAGGCTGGCTGGACTTCTCACGCTTGTTTGCGCGTTGTCATACATGTCCCTAATTAGGTTAATGTAGCGTTCAGGGATATTCTGGGATCTTAAAGCTTGCCATATAAGCGATCTTGGCACCCTTTCAAAGGCCTTCTCAAGGTCTCTGAAAACCAACCAAAGGTTTTGTTTATTTTCCCTAGCTTTTTTACATTACCAGCCTAATTACGTGTATCGCTTTTGTTGTTCCTTTTCCAGCTGTAATCCAAACTGATAATTATCTGTGAGGGTAACTAGGTGTTGAAGGCGCTCACTTAGACTCTCTCCCATACCTTAAGGGTATGCGAAGTGAGTTTTATTCCTCGGAGATTTCCACAGTCCCGAACATTTCCCTTGTTTTTGTAAAAAGGGATTAGTACACTGTTCCTCCAAACCTCTGGCATCTTTTCGCTGTCCTTTGAAATTTGCACAGTAGATTTTAAGTTAACTCATTACAAACATACACACACACAAAAATACAAATCGTTCCTCTTTATAATATTAGTGTAGATAGTTGAAACCACGGTTGAAATTCGTAGACATATCTTTCATTTCCGGTACTTCTCTGGCTATAAATAGCTCGCTGTGAATAAACGATGTAATATGCTATGCAAAATGCAATACTGTTTAAGTAATATGTAAAAATAATTCAACAATTTTAAGCAATCATTGATTTATAAATGACTAGCTGTTGCCCGCGACTTCGTCCGCATCAATTTCTGTTATTATGAACGCGATTATTTTTGCAACATTTTTCACCGATGCTTCGCTCCTATTGGTCGCAGCGTGATGTTATATAGCCACAAAAAGAATTTTTCAAATCGAACCAGTACTTCCGGAGATTAGCGCGATCAAACAAACAAACAAACAAACAAACTCTTCAGCTTTATAATATTAGTATAGATATTTTAGCAAAGTAACGAGTAATTGCAATAATAATATCAGAATTGGCCCAGTATGCATGGTGATGAATGTTCCAGTCCCGCTTGAGACATTATTTTCAAGTTTACATACCAACCAATGATCTTCCACAGGGGATCTCGCATGCGGGTGAACCGCTCGGCCTCCGGGGGGCTCCCGGAGCCCACGGCGGCTACGGCGGCGGCCGGGGCGGGGGCGGGTGCGAATGCGGGTGCACATGCGGGTGCCGGAGTGAATGCGGGCGGTTCCCCGCCGGGGGCGAGACGAAAGGTCCCGCCGCACCTGCCTCGCCATCAACCCAGCTTGGATCTGACGGTGTTCCGAGTGCCGGGGTTGGATCTCAAGGTTAGTGCATGCTGCGCTAGTGTGTCATGGTTATATTATTATGGTTTATTATGAATGTGATGTTAATGCTTCATAATATTAAGACATTGTTATTTCGCTGTTTCCCTTATATAATATAGTGAATAGTGATTATTTTCTAAGTTGCAATACTTATCCTATTTAGTTAGTAAAAAAAACAAAAAAAATAATTTTTTTTAATAAAAAAACATAAAAGTTAATACTCTATCATATAACTTGATTGAAAAATGACTGCATTTCGTACAATTTTTTATTCCTTTTCTTTAACTACCTCTATGTCTTTTTGATGGTATCTAACAAAATAGTAATAGGTTAAATAATTATTGATTACCAATAAAATTTTATAGATTACTTGCTTTTCGCTCTGCCTGACTGAACTACACTGATATAGTATCAGTGGGATAAAAAGTAAATTATGTCCTTTCTCAGAGTCTAATCATTCTTTATACCAAATTTCTTTAATATTAGCTTAGGCGTGAAAGCGTAACATACAGAGCTACTTTCGCATTTAAAATATCAGTAAGGATTTAGTACTTGTTAACAGGGCCTTGAACCGTTATTTTTTTACTGGTATTAATATGTTTTAACCGTATATAAGGCGTTTCGTTCTCGAATTACGTTCGGAATGGAAGCGAAATGAGAACGTTATCCAAATACCGGTTAATTCCGTCGCGCGAGGCCACAAGGTGAACTGAAGTAAAATATGATATGTGTGTCCTTCGTTTCGTATGTAGGTATCGACGCGACGGGAAAAAGGGAAATAAAAAAAACTTGAGAGGTGTCAAGGGACACCCGGATGGAAGGAAGTTCCTTTTAAGTGAAGGAATTGTAATAAAATTTTTGTTTAATTTGTAATTTAATAAATAAACTTTCTCTCTCTGTCTCTCTCTAATAGAGAAACACGCGCGACTTACAACTATAGCAAAAATTGTCGTTAAAGCTTTTGGTCTTAATTTTTTCCGTCTAGCCTCCTTTCGCAATGCGCGATAAGGAACTTCGTTCCAAAACGTTATTAACGCTTTGAACCCCAAGAGACAACCGGTTGGTACGATAACAATCGATTTTAATTGTGTCTGGAATATCCGATCGTCAAAGGGTAAAACCTTTATTTTAACCTACAACGAAATGAAAATGTTCTTCTTCGAAAACGTTTTTATTTCGTTCCGTTCGAACGGAACCGAAATCAGAGCGTTCGTAGGCATTGAAGACTATTATGGATTTAGAAAATTATTTTGCTAATGATTTCCGCTTGTTTATATACCGGCCTAGATACCTTCACCACACTACCCGCACTAACACTGATTTGAGGAAGCACCTGTACCACACTAACACTGATTGAGCAAGCACTATTTCATGTAGGAAAACCGCCCGCCCTCCCTCTAAAATGCATGCGAAGGCGACAACATCTCCTGAGGATGCCACGTGAAGTGGCGAAACGCGTCGAGGTTTTTATTATATTGGTGTTGGGTACTAATAATTGCATTAACTGTACTGCATGCATTTTTGAGGGAGGGTGGGCGGTTTTCCTGCATGAAATAGTGCTTGCTCAATCAGTGTTAGTGTGGTGCAGGTACTTCCTCAAATCAGTGTTAGTGCGGGTAGTGTGGTGAAGGTATCTAGGCCGGTATATTAACAAGCGGAAATCATTAGCAATATAATTTTTAAAATCCATAATTAGTTATGGATTTCCGCAAAGTAACGCCTGAGTCTATTAATTTTATTGAAGACTATAACGTTTCGAGAAATAAACCGGTAAACGAGCCCTGGTCGTGTGGCGCAGGTGCACTACTCGTCGCGCACGCTGGCCGAGGAGGCGGCGGCGCGGCGCGCGGGCGGCAAGCGCGCGGCGCTGTTCGCGTGGATCACGCTGCAGAGCATCCCCGAGGAGACCGTCATCAGCCCGCACATCCTCGAGTTCCTGGAGCAGACGCTCGAGCCCATCCCCAGCAAGGCCTTCGCGCCCGCGCCCGGTGAGTCCACAGGTAGGGGATACGATCCTATGACATTTTGGGTACAGACATAGAGGAAACGCTAGCAGCAGAAACGGAAGGTGTAGCTTATGTTAGACGAGGGTTCCCAAAGTTTGCGCCGTAGAAAGTTAAGAAGGGAGCCCTGAACTATCCGAGGCCATAAGTATTCATTGAACAATGTTTTGAGCGCTCGCATCATATGTAAAGCTACATTATACGACGTAATAACTGTTGATATAGTTAAAGAACTCTATTATTCTTACAAAAAAGTTACATTTCACTGCATTTCAAATACATAATATTAAAAAACACTGACATTTTGAAGTCAAGAATTCCAAACTAATACAGCCACCAAATTAACTTATAATAGGATTTTATGTAACAGAAAATGCAGATCACCAATAAAATTAAAAATTATTAGCTAGTTAGCATGGCTATTTAAGTTTTTTTTTTCCAATAAATCAAAATGAGTGAAACGACAGGCAAGCAGTAAACATTTTAATTCATTTTTATTTTTTACGTTTTCTGGATTTTACCTTTTATATTGATATAGAATTCAATTTGAGATACCTAGAAACAATAAAAAAAACGAAAGATTTCTGCACACGAATAAAAAGTGAAAGAAACGCTTTGACTTGTTGAAATCCTACTTTATTATTTCGGTATAAAAGCAACGTTTATTTTTGGTTAGATGTTATTGTTGCGTAGCAGCGGTAGGGAGCCATATAAACACGGCTCTACCTACCGCTCCTCGCAACAAGTGACACGCCCCCCCCCCCCCCCCAGCAGAAGCGGCCAGCGCGGCGGCGGACGCGGCGTACGGGCAGTACGTGTACGCGTCGTTCCCGGTGGACGTGATCGTGCACTTCCACATGCAGCCGTCCACGTTCCGCTTCAGCTGCCTGCCCGCGTCGCGCGTCGAGTGCCTGCTGCAGCTGCCCAGCCTGCAGATCGTGTTCAGCTCCAAGCGCGCCGGCGACGAGTCAGTATACATACACTAGTACAGCACTAACGACACCTACTACACTATTGAGCATATGACACCATCGTGAGAGTTAGTCTTTTTGAGATTTGTCAGTTAAAATCAGTTTTATTTCTCCAAATAGGCCCAATATTGAAACCTACCACTGTTTCAGGACAAGTCTGGGCTAGTATACCTTGTACTATCTTGTTTTATTTAAAAAAAAACTTATGAGTTTCTGATCTAACACTTTTGCAAGCGCCATGATATCGGAAGAACAGATGATACTGCGGGTATGTGTTGTAACGATTACGAGTAAATAAACCGATCCACCCTCTGTCGTACTACTTTCCGTGATCATGGCGCTTACAACAGTGCTGGATTTTCGGAAACTCATTAAAAACAATGTACTCGGTAGAAATCTCGGAACAACTAACTTTTCTAATATGACACCATGCACAAATAATTCTAAAACATCATTCGTTTTAAATTACGCCTTGTTTAATGCTTGAAAATGCGAATTAATTTTTGCTACAGACCTATTTGTTTAATAAGTTTTTTAATTGCTTTCAAATCAATAAATGTCTTTATGTCACACATTAGTTAGTTTGGCTCTTGACTCCAGTATCTATGAACACACTTTTTATGATCTGTTTAAACTCAATTAAATTATAGATTTGGTACTCACAAAAAGTGATTTTATTGTAAGAAAATGAATTAATGTATTTGCAATCGAAGCCCGACTATGCTACGCGAAATCTGTTACGTATCTCTCTCTTTCAGATATTCAGTGACATTAGTATGACTGAGAGGAGTCACCAATAGAGACGAATTAACGGTTTTTTTTTAAATCATGAATTACATTCGTCCACCAAATAAAATCATCTATTCCAGGGAAATGTCCGAGCCGGCGGTCGCCATGGGCGGCCTGTCCGTCACCGGCTGCCTGGCCGACTTCTCTGTATACGTGTTCCACCCGTACGGCGGCAAGAAGTCGAGCCTGAAGGAGGCGCAGTGGTCGCCCCTCTCGGACTCGGAGCGGAAGGACTCGCTCAGCATCAACGTGGAGTTCGTCAAGTTCCACCTGTCCAGGTCGAGGAAACTGGACTTCCATTCGGAGCAAGACCAGTCGAAAGCCACCGTTCGATTTTCTAGTAAGTGGAAATTTTGTGATTGCTATTTGAGTTTTTCGACTGATTTACTGATTTACTGATTTTACTGATTTAATTAAAATGCTACTGTAAATTGAAAATAAAATTCCTTGAATAACAACCACCAAACACAAATATACAGGGTGAAATTTTAACCACTTTTCAAAATTGTTAAAAGGCGTTCAGTATCGTATTTAGAGACTATTTATGAAGTAAAAAAAGGAAATCAAGCTTTCACCAGAAAATATTAATCGCAACATAGTTTTACATTTTTACGGTCCTAGGCCTGATAAGGTATAAAGGGAAAATCAAAAACTTATGAAAAGTATCGTAATGAATAAATGTGATGTGCATTGCGTAAAAAAAGTATTGCTAGGCCGCCGTATCAAAAAATTTAGATTTTTGGCGGACATTTTCTAAGTGCTTTATCTTGATATTTTTGTACTGGGCTATACCAAAAGAAAAAATACGGCATTTGTTTTTTGCCTCGTTGATTGAGATATATTAAAATTTGGAAGGTGGTTAAAATTTCATCATTTATATTTCAACTTATATTTCAACAAATATAAATGTGGGCAACATTATATAAATTGTTCTGATCCCAAAATAAGTAACTATTTAAAGCACTCGTAATCGGAAATAACAAAGGTACCACAAACACCCAGGTCCGAGAAAATGGACTTTATACCAACTTTTTTTTCTACATTGACCCATCCGGGAATCGAACCCGGGACGTCGGTGCAACATAGATACATACATATTATCACGCCTCCATCCCAACGGGGTAGGCAGAGACCAAGGCCTTCCACTTACTACGATCCTGGCATACATCTTTCGCTTCTTCCACATTCATCATTTTTTCATGCATGCTCGTCGGTTTAGAGTACTCTTGACCTGACCTTTCTTCAGAACATCCCCGATTTGATCGTGATAAGTTCGTCTAGGCCTTCCTCTTCCAACGTTCCATTTCACACTCGTCTTATAGATCTGTCTAGTCATTCTTCTCTCATTCATCCTCTCTACATGCCCAAACCATCTAAGCATCCCTTTCTCAATCCGTGTGACAATATCTTCTTTTACACCGGTTTCGGTGCAAGTAACGACCTTTTTATGGAGAGGGGTTAAAGCCTTAGTTCCACCACGCTGGCCTAGTGCGGGTTAGTGGGCGACGCTGTGGCAACATCACAATAGTAATCTAACAATAATTGATTCCTTTTCAAAGGACGTTCAGCAAGTCATTCATTTAAATATTCTAATCGTTGAGCTTTGTGCCACAGTTCTCATTGATAGATTACTTATTCTGTCCCTTACACCATCTCTCAAAATGTTTACGTATAATTCATCCAGCTATCGTGGACGTCGGGTCTGCGTGGTTCAAGTACGACATGCGGCGTCTCAGCGAGATCCTGGCCTTCCCGAAGGCGTGGTACCGCCGCACCATCGTCCGCCGCATGTTCCTCGGGGACCTCAGCGTCGACAACCACCACCAGCAGCAGACCAGGTACGTCATTATCATCATTACCGCTCTACTGGCTGTCCAGTAAGTACCACGACAAACTTAAGAAGAAGCAAGGTGTAAGGGTCAGCTATCATACAAAAAAAAAATGACCTCTGTAAAAGTGTTATAGTTTTCGAGATACTGCTCATCCTCAACTTTGACCTTGCTTTGTGTGTATGAGTGCAGGAACTGAAATCAGACTTGTCTTTGATGGAGAGTAACGTTTCAAGATTTTTTTTATCCATATTTGATAAATTATTGTTTCAGCGCAAGCGCAAACGCGCCCGTGTCGCCGGTGCTGCCTCAGAGAGAGAAAACTAAGACTGTTGATTCACAAAAATCCAAAGGTAAAACTAATGGTCTGCGCAGACGACGGACTTTTCTCCGCGGCGGAGGAAAAAGTACGCTCCGCGAATAAAAAGTCCGCCGCGGATTTACCGCGAACTCAACGCACACGGTGTGTGATCATTTGTTCGTTTATCGTCGTGCATACGTACGTCGCTCTTTTGTCCGGTCCGCTCTCTGCACATCCTCGGTAATGCGGGGGACTTTTTGTACGCGGTTCTTTTAATCCCTCGTTTGCGTTACTCGATACCTTTCTAAGCGATCTACTTTAGCGGACAAAAAAGTCCGCGGACAAAAATACCTCGTCAAGCTACGAGGGCGGGTCAATAAGTCCGTGACTTTTGGAATAAAACACAGATTTTTTGATAAACAAATCATTTTATTTTTCAACGTAGTCTCCCTTGAGCTCTATACACTTTGTCCAACGCTTCTCCAATTTTTTTATCCCTTCCAAAAAATATGATTTGTCGAGGTCCTCAAAATAGGACTTTGTTTGCGAGATGACTTCATCATTGGAGTCAAATCTTTTTCCACCAAGCCATTTCTTCAGGTTTGGGAACAAAAAGTAGTCACTCGGAGCCAAATCTGGAGAATAGGGTGGATGAGGGAGCAATTCATAGCCCAATTCATGGATTTTTGCCATGGCAACTGCACATGTGTGCACCCTTGCATTGTCTTGGTGGAAAAGAACTTTTTTCTTGGCCAAATGAGGTCGGTTTTTATTCAAATCGTCATTGAAGCGGTCCAATAAGTTGGCATAATATTTCCCATTGATTGTTCTTCCCTTTTGAAGGTAGTCAATGTGGATTATCCCACGTGCATCCCAAAAAACAGTCGCCATAACTTTATTGGCTGACAAACCCGCCTTGGCCTTCTTTGGCGCCGATTCACCCTTAGAAACCCACTGTTTTGACTGTTGTTTGGTCTCTGGTGTGTTGTGATGGATCCATGTTTCGTCCATGGTTACAAAACGGCGCAAAAACTCCTCCATATTGCAATTAAACAACGCCAAACCTTCCTGTGAAGTTGTTACACGATTGCGTTTGTGGTCGACTGTGAGCAAACGCGGCACCCATCTTGCGGAAAGCTTTCTCATGCCCAATTGATCTTTTAAAATTGAAACCACTGAGCCATGCGAGATCCCTACGGCTTCCACAATCTCTTGCACTTTCAATCTTCGGTCGGCCAACACCATATCGTGAATTTTTTCGATTGTTTCGGGTGTAGAGACCTCAACTGGGCGTCCAGGACGTTCGGCATCTTCAGTGCTTTTACGGCCACAACGAAATTCAGTAAACCACTTTTTTACCATTGAAATCGATGGTGCAGAGTCCCCATAGTATTTATCAAGCTTAGCCTTGGTCTCGGTAATGGTTTTTTTTTCGCAAAAAATAATGCTTAATAAGCACACGAAATTCACCTTTTTCCATTTTTTCCTCAAATTACTGGGTAGTCTGATAAAAATAGCTGTCAAACACAAACTAACTGACGCAGCAAGTTCAAATTTTGATAGGAATCAACTGACAGATACCTGTTGACAGGAGTAGTGTTGCTTTTTCAGTAAAGAGGTCAGAAATTCAAAAAGTCACGGACTTATTGACCCGCCCTCGTATAAATAAAAACTAAAATTACAAAATATCAAGCATAAATCTAAATGATTTTAAACTTTCGCGATTTGAACACATATTATTTATAGTACACTAACGGGTCGTTATCGCGTTAAATAGGTATATGAACCTTCATAATATTTAACGCGATAACGACCCGTTAGTGTACTAAAAATAATAAGCATAACTCTGTAACGTCCCATAAGTCTAGTGGTTCAAGCACCGGGTCAAGATCTCCGGGTCCCGGGTCCGATCCCCGGGTCGGGCATCAAGAGTATAGAATTTTCGCACATTGCTGATTTGTAATCACTGCCGCTGATTATGCCTGTATACTGTAACTTAAATAGGCTACTTTGAGATCTATTTTTTGAAGGATATCTTAAATGAAATATTATTGCCTGGTTAGACGAAAAATAATTATATCCCTATATTTTAAGTACCCAGAAAACCGCAAAGCTTTGTTTTAAAAGTCCAAATTTCGTACACCGACGAAAACGCTGTCGGCAATATTGAACTATGGATTGTCTGTTCTATGACTTCATACGGGCCAAAACAAACATTTGACATATAACTAACATTCCCATTTTTATTATCTGGGTTTTCGAATCTAACATCCATGTTTGCTCGAATCAATAAAAAAAAAATTACACTCGGATTAGGGGTTATTATAGTGATTGAGGTTTAATATTTAATATTAAACCTCAATCACTTTCTCAGTCACTTATTTCAGAAATGTCAATGTCAAAGTATAGGCAACATAACGAAATTTACTCGTAAGATCCGCCATGAAGTTTGGGTAGTGTCTTATGACGTCATAAAATGACCAAAGGCGTTTTCAAAGTTAAAAAAAAAACATTTTAAATTGAATATATTTTTATGTAGCTGTCTTGCACATTTTTTTTCTGTTATCTATAAAAAAAAACAGTTAAGTACTATAGAAACTAAATAAATAAATAAATAAATATTTAAGACATGCCTCACTGGGCCACACAGAGCTATCTAGTCCCAAATTAACCTACTATTAAGTACCCTGTCGTATGGGGTACTAGACAACCGATAAACTTACTTATATATTTTTTTTATGTAAATACATATTTATAATATATAGAAAACACCCAGACCAGTACAAACAGACATGTTCATGCACACAAATATTTGTACTGTGCGGGGATCGAACCCGCGACCCATGGCTCAGAAGCAGCGTTTACTACCGTTGATCCAAATGGTCGTCTACATCGTACAGAAACTATTCATTTATTGCGTCAAATTTGATGTGAGTCAAACTCAAGTAGCCATTTGGATTTGAAGTTGACATATACCATTTGGATCAGCGGTAGTTAACGCTGCTTCTGATCCATGGGTCGCGGGTTCGATCCCCGCACAGTACAAATATTTGTGTGCATGAACATGTTTGTTTGTACTGGTCTGGGTGTTTTCTATGTATTATAAGTATGTATTTACAAAAAAAAGTATATAAGTAAGTTTATCGGTTGTCTAGTACCCCATACGACAGGGTACTTAATAGTACCTTAATTTGGGACTAGATGGCTCAGTGTGGCCCGGTGAGGCATGTCTTAAAATATTTATTCAATGATGGATGCCTTTGCCCTGCAGTGGGATGATTATAGGCTTTTTCAATACTATCGGTGCGCTCATTTTTTCAACGGAAGCGAGCATGAAGTTGTCCTAGAAGGGTTGTAGTATAAGTAATCCAGATTTATATTGGCGGCATTTCACGTGAAGCGAAGTGAAGTGTACATATTCTCTAGTCGGATACGAAATTTTTCTACATTTTTATGACTAGTTTTTAAAATAGGGGCCTCTGAAGATTTCCGTCAACGTAAGGAGGTATGCACTAATTGGAATGTCATTATATAAAAACGTACTATTTACGGCCTTCGACCCGCTAAAAGACTCACTAAAAGAGCTGTTCAAAGAGATTAAAAAATTGGTGGAAAATTCGGTCATGGGTATTATTTGTATTTTCAACAAATAACCGCAGGGTATTGCCGAACTTCATATACATAAGCTGAAATCGCATCTCAAATTAATTTTCATAAAAAGGGCTATTACACTAACGTTAGGCATTAAATTGTCCTAGCTGGCTAGACTAGGCTGACAATAGCGAATTTCTTGCACTGCTACTTCTCGGCACTAGCCCAGTCTTGTCCCGAAGAAGTGATCAGTTAAAATTGGGACGAGTAAAAGCGCCTCCTGGGCCTATTGGCGGAAATAAAACTGATTTAATTGATGATTTTCTAAAGTAAAATTAGAACTTCCTACACGACATATTGATCTTGTGCTAAACTTAAAACTTACTAACGTAAACTAGAGTTTACGCGGCATTGTAACTTGTAACTGTAACCCATTTTGTTAGTTAACTTAGCAACTAGGTACCTACTTAGTGTGTGCTGTTTTTTGGTGAAATATTAATTGCTATGACTCTTTATGATTAATCCATTTAGGTAGCCGTCATCAAGTACATAAAAATTTAAGAAAATTGATGAAGACATTAGCACTGAAGTGGTCATTTGTAAGCAATTCAGATATTATGTGTAAACAATACAGACAACGTCTAAGTTTGTAGTGAATTGTCGCCAAAATTCGTGTCAAGATGTCGTGCCGAGTTGTCAATCATCAATTTTTTAACAAACATCACGAGGTGTATAATGGTCTTTACCTATGAAATTGCCGTTCTACTCGTACAGTACTGGCCATTTCAATTAAAAATAATTTTTGTTTGGCTAAGAATTCTAATTTCGAATTAATTTTATTTTAAAAACATGGAAGTCTTTTTCCAAAAGTAGTCATTTGTTTATTGATTAGTGTTACATTTTTATCGCATTTCAATCTATTTCTTCGGAATGGATAAGTTAAAAATTCAAGTAATTATGGAACATGAATACCGTCGTGGCAGCAACGCAGCACAAGCGGCACGCAACATCAACGACGTTTACGGAGCTAACACTACAAACCAACGCTCCACCTGTTACTGGTTTGCTCGCTTCCGTTCTGGAATTTCGACCTGAAAAATGAACCTCGCGGTCGTCCTAAGACTTTGGTCGACAATGACGAATTAAAGGCGATTGTAGAAGCTGATGATACACAATCTACGTCTGAATTAGCAGCAGCTTTTGACGTTAGCGTCAAAACAATATTGGTCCATTTGCGTCAAATTGGCAAGGTAAAAAATTTGTCAAATGGGTGCCCCACGAACTCAATGATCGCCAGTTCGAAGTACGTGTCGAGACGTGCCTTGCACTGCTCAACAGACACACAAATGAAGGAATTTTGAACCTGCGATGAAAAATGGATTCTGTTTGATAACCGCAAGCGCTCAGCAAGTTGGTTGGATCCTGCTTCAGCACCTAAACAATGCCCTAAACGAAAACTTACCCCTAGAAAAGTGATGGTCACTGTTTGGTGGTCTAGCGCCGGTGTGATTCATCACAGCTTCTTACCAAACGGGGTGAGCATTACTGCAGATGTGTACTGTGAAGAACTGAACACAATGATGGAGAAGCTGACACATCTCCAACCAGCATTGGTTAATCGCTTGTATCCGCTGCTCCTGCACGACAACGCGCGACCTCATACTGCACAGCAGACGGTCTCCAAGTTGCAAGAACTGGGGTTGGAAGCTCTCCGTCATCCGCCCTACTCTCCAGACCTTGCGCCTACAGACTACAACTTTTTCCAGAATTTGGATAACTTCTTGGCGGGAAAAAAATTCAATACCCGAGAGGTAGTACAAAATGCCTTTGAAGAATTAGTTGCCTCCCGTCCAGCTGATTTCTTTAAGAAGAGCATCAATAAACTGCCACTGCGTTGGCAAAGATGTATGATTGCATAGGTGATTACTTCGATTAATACAAATTAAAAATACATAAAAAAAATTCGTTTAAATTTTTTAGGTAAAGACCTTATTATTCCATAAAATAGTAATATTATAACGAATACTTCAACTCAGACAGACGACATAAACGACCATAAAATTCTTCTGAAGGCGTAAAGAAAAATTTAAAGGAACTATAAATATACCAGCACCATCTACTTTTTTCAATAAAAAAAATAAACAAAATAAGAGAGAGAGGAAATAAATAGTGCAACAGTATATTGATGATTTTAGTATATTTTTTAATTCAATGTAGGTACATAATTCGCGCTAACTAGTAGGCCCTAGACGGGGCCGTTGACGCGGTTCGGCATTGTAATACATCATGTAGCTTCTAAATGACTTAGCGGCCCATTGTGAAACTTGGCATGAAGTTTAATCATACTATAAGCTATATTTTTATAATTAAAAAAATGCTCACTTCGTGAAAAAACCTTTTTTTTTTTAACTTAACTTTGTAAATTTTTAAAAATACCAAATTTCAAACTCTCAATTATATATTTATTCAATGCTACGTTATTCAACAATAGCAATAAGTGTGTTTGTTTTCGTCATCAGATAATAGTAAAACATCAACGCCATCTATGGGCGCGCCTTCGTGGGAGACGCTTGTACTGTTCGCGGTCAACTTCACGCGCCTTAACGTGCACATGAACATGGGCAACGTCATGGGGAACGTAAGGTATGTCAGTATACTAGTTTAATTGCAGATTTAGATTCATTACTTAATGGTTGGTTAGAAGAAAAAATGAATTTGCTGCTGATATGGTTTGGTTTGATGAGTCTAATTCATTGGTTAGTAATTTATACTGTAATCAATCGAAGTCATCACTTTACAAAAATAACTACATCTATTGATATTGAAGCATTGATGAATCTTATTTGACAAATAGGTAAAATAAATTCAGATGTTTAAGCTTCCCATTTAGTGTTATTTAGAAGTAATAGTAGGCGGAATGTGGGTAAGATGAGCATGCCCACAACCACACTAGATATAAGCAGCTCGGGGGCCGCAGATATAGCGTGTAGTAGCGCGGCAGAGCTAGTCGTGCACAAGTGTAGTGACGCGAGGCGGTGTGTACAGCTGGCAGAGCCGCGCCTTCCGCTGCTCGGGGCGGCTGGGCTGCGGCAGCTCGGGGGCCGCAGATATAGCGTGTAGTAGCGCGGCAGAGCTAGTCGTGCACAAGTGTAGTGACGCGAGGCGGTGTGTACAGCTGGCAGAGCCGCGCCTTCCGCTGCTCGGGGCGGCTGGGCTGCGGCAGCTCGGGGGCCGCAGATATAGCGTGTAGTAGCGCGGCAGAGCTAGTCGTGCACAAGTGTAGTGACGCGAGGCGGTGTGTACAGCTGGCAGAGCCGCGCCTTCCGCTGCTCGGGGCGGCTGGGCTGCGGCAGCTCGGGGGCCGCAGATATAGCGTGTAGTAGCGCGGCAGAGCTAGTCGTGCACAAGTGTAGTGACGCGAGGCGGTGTGTACAGCTGGCAGAGCCGCGCCTTCCGCTGCTCGGGGCGGCTGGGCTGCGGCAGCTCGGGGGCCGCAGATATAGCGTGTAGTAGCGCGGCAGAGCTAGTCGTGCACAAGTGTAGTGACGCGAGGCGGTGTGTACAGCTGGCAGAGCCGCGCCTTCCGCTGCTCGGGGCGGCTGGGCTGCGGCAGCTCGGGGGCCGCAGATATAGCGTGTAGTAGCGCGGCAGAGCTAGTCGTGCACAAGTGTAGTGACGCGAGGCGGTGTGTACAGCTGGCAGAGCCGCGCCTTCCGCTGCTCGGGGCGGCTGGGCTGCGGCAGCTCGGGGGCCGCAGATATAGCGTGTAGTAGCGCGGCAGAGCTAGTCGTGCACAAGTGTAGTGACGCGAGGCGGTGTGTACAGCTGGCAGAGCCGCGCCTTCCGCTGCTCGGGGCGGCTGGGCTGCGGCAGCTCGGGGGCCGCAGATACAGCGTGTAGTAGCGTGGCAGAGCTAGTCGTGCACAAGTGTAGTGACGCGAGGCGGTGTGTACAGCTGGCAGAGCCGCGCCTTCCGCTGCTCGGGGCGGCTGGGCTGCGGCAGCTCGGGGGCCGCAGATATAGCGTGTAGTAGCGTGGCAGAGCTAGTCGTGCACAAGTGTAGTGACGCGAGGCGGTGTGTACAGCTGGCAGAGCCGCGCCTTCCGCTGCTCGGGGCGGCTGGGCTGCGGCAGCTCGGGGGCCGCAGATATAGCGTGTAGTAGCGTGGCAGAGCTAGTCGTGCACAAGTGTAGTGACGCGAGGCGGTGTGTACAGCTGGCAGAGCCGCGCCTTCCGCTGCTCGGGGCGGCTGGGCTGCGGCAGCTCGGGGGCCGCAGATACAGCGTGTAGTAGCGTGGCAGAGCTAGTCGTGCACAAGTGTAGTGACGCGAGGCGGTGTGTACAGCTGGCAGAGCCGCGCCTTCCGCTGCTCGGGGCGGCTGGGCTGCGGCAGCTCGGGGGCCGCAGATATAGCGTGTAGTAGCGTGGCAGAGCTAGTCGTGCACAAGTGTAGTGACGCGAGGCGGTGTGTACAGCTGGCAGAGCCGCGCCTTCCGCTGCTCGGGGCGGCTGGGCTGCGGCAGCTCGGGGGCCGCAGATATAGCGTGTAGTAGCGTGGCAGAGCTAGTCGTGCACAAGTGTAGTGACGCGAGGCGGTGTGTACAGCTGGCAGAGCCGCGCCTTCCGCTGCTCGGGGCGGCTGGGCTGCGGCAGCTCGGGGCGGCGCAACATGCTGCTGCGCGTGGCGCTGGCGGGCTCGGCGCTGGACGCGCGCGGCGGCATCGTCGGCGGCGCCATCTCGCTCTCCGCCATCGACACCTCTGGTAAGTGCGAGTGGGATACTATATGAGTGGCTCTTAGGCCTAATTACGTAGATGAAAGATAACTCGCACACCTGAGTCGAAACAGATGACAGACTCTAAAATCGCTAACAAGCTAGAATCGTGTTACGTGCTTCAGATGTTAAAAATGTTCCTAAATAAAAATTACATCCGTAACATTGTCTTCTTGTTTTTCCACTTGCCTGTACTGTTATTTTATTTTGCTGATAGTCAGAAAAAGAATATTGTTTTTGACGTGTCTAAAAATGTATTTTAAGTCACATTCTCGTTCATATAGGTGTGCGAACTATGCATTTCCAAATATTTTACTAGCCTATTTTTTATATTTTAAACACTAAAAAGAGTTGCAATATAATATGTCTACCGTTTGTAACTAGATCTTTACTTCCATATTTATGAATTGAGATTCAATAGATATTTGTTGAAATTTTTCATGAAATATGCGTGAAGAGACTACGAATTTCATTAGATATACCATCCCAAATAGCCAAATAACAAATATAGCTCGGGCTTGTGATCACCCACCAACCCACATTTAGCAAATGTGGTAATTAAAAAAGTTTGTTGTTGAAGAACTCACCAAGCTACATGGTAGAAATCTTGAAACAATCAATTCTTATTCCTTCTCCTCATCGGGTCGTGTCCTCCCTTCTGCACCACTTTTTCCCTTATGGTATTTCTTCACCTGTTTCTGTCTTCGGTGATTTGGTCGGACCAACGGTTGGGCTGCGTCTACGAGGCTTTTTCCCATCCACATTGTCAGTCACAATAAGCTTCTCGAGGTTGTTACCGTCCTTTCTTGCAATTTGATAGAAATATTCGAGAATTCGGCAAAGACACTGTGGACCACTCGGTGGACAGTCACTAGGAGATTTTAAGTCCACACTTTAGTCCGAAATGCTGTTTTAAGGGATACAAAGTATCTTTTTCAATGCTTTTGCGGTCTGCAGCCTTCAGTGTTCTCAGCGCCGTACAATAAGATCGCAAAGACCATAGTCCGATCCCTCCAGATCTTTGCAAGTTTAGACATGGCGCTCTTCGCCATGCCAATTCTCCTGCGCACTTCCTTCTCGTACAACCCGTTGTTACTGATGTTGTAACTCAGGTAGATGAATATGTCCACAGTACATAGGTCCAATGCGCCAGTGTATTCCAACTTCCCAGATCTGTCTACCGCCATGACTTTAGTTTTGGACCTGTTTATGAAAAGTCCCATTTCTTCGCTAATTCGCTCCGCTTCGTATTTGGAGTGTGACCATCTCCGACTCATTTGCTGCAAAAAGAGTACTGTCAGCGTAGCAATTTTCACGCCGCCAACTGTGATGCCACCCTCGCAGGTATTTCTAATCATGTACTCTCTACAGGCGTTGAACATAATGGGCGACAAAATGCATCCCTGGCGTACTTCTTGGTAAAATTTAAAGGGATTTGAATTTGTCTTATCGACTCTTACGACTCCTTGGCTCAAACCATACAAGGTGCAAAGTAAAGCGGTAAGATGATTTGGCACTCCCAAGTTATTCCAGGACCCTCCACATACAACCACAGTTTACACAGTCAAAGGCATTGCTATAGTCGACGAAACACATTATCATTGGCGTATCAAAATCGTATGCTATTTCAACGAGCTGTCTCACATTGAGTATTCCCTTGCCCTTCACGAAAACCGCTTGCTCCTGAGGGATTTGCCAGTCCAGGTAGTAGCGGATGCGATCGTTTATAATATGGGGAGAGATTTTGCTGGAATATGAGATGAGGGACAATGTTCGATAATTGCCGCAGTCCTTAGTTGATCCTTTCTTGTGCAGTAGCTTTAAGCACCTCAGCTGATATTTAGTCGGTTTCTGTCGCCTTTTTCTTTTTGAAAGACTGTAGAGAAGTAGCTATTTCAGAACGAATAATAATAGGTTCCAGTTCTAACTCCTTCCAGCTCCGGGCGTTAAAAACGGAAGTTTGTAGCTTATTGGCATATGTATCTCAATGTCGCTGCGAATGTCCTCAATTTAGTTGTTCCTTTTTATGACGTCAGCTTGATTGTGTAGCTCTAGTAGCGGAGTATTAAGCCATTATTTAAGCCTTTTCTGTGCTGAATGAGTTCCTTCGAGTAATCGGAGATCCCAATTTTTTTCTTCTGGCATGATTGTATAAGGGTTTTTTTATGAGAAGGTGGGTTTATAATATAATAGTATGGATGTTTATGTCATGTTAATGACCCATTGAGCTATTGATTTAAGTACCGGGCCAAGATCTTAGGGTCCTGGGTTCGATTCCCGGGACGGGCAAGAGTTTGAATTTATGAACCCTGCTCGGATTTGTGATCACCAACCCGCATTTGGTAAGCGTAGTGGATATGCCTATACCCATACTTGCAGCGGCAATTTAATTTAATGATGGAGGCCTTTGTCCTGCTGTTGGATGATTACAGATTGTTACTTTATAACATGTTGTAACTATGTTAAATGGGTGCGTATCTAGTTATTTATATATCTTCGGGGCTCCCGCTGAAAATCAGCTACGCAACAAGCCACCAAACTGTCAAGATTTTTGCTGAGCTTGAACCTTTTTGACACTTGAATTTTAGTATTCTCATGTAATGTATTGTTGTGCTGTGTGTTTGTTATTGTGTCAAATAAATGTGTCTTCCTTGCTTTCTATCACATGAATGCTTTCGCTACGCAGTGCACATAGAGGAGGAGCCGGGCTGCAGCCCGGGGCACGTGTGCGGCGTGCGGCTGGCGGCGCTGGAGCTGCGGCTCGAGTACATGGGCTCGCCGGCGCTGCTGGCGCGCGTGTCGGCGCTGCGGGCCGCGCTGCGGGACGCCTGGCAGCCGCCGCCGCCCGCCCGCAGGTGCGTGACCCCCCCTGCACAGTACATGGGCTCGCCGGCGCTGCTGGCGCGCGTGTCGGCGCTGCGGGCCGCGCTGCGGGACGCCTGGCAGCCGCCGCCGCCCGCCCGCAGGTGCGTGACCCCCCCTGCACAGTACATGGGCTCGCCGGCGCTGCTGGCGCGCGTGTCGGCGCTGCGGGCCGCGCTGCGGGACGCCTGGCAGCCGCCGCCGCCCGCCCGCAGATGCGTGACCCCCCCTGCACAGTACATGGGCTCGCCGGCGCTGGCCACTCACTTGGCGACGACGGTCGGCACCTGCCTGGCATCGTGTGATCGTACAATTCAGATGCAGGCACAGAAATTTATAGACCTTATTTTCACCTTGATCACCGAGCTTTTCTCGGTATTTTCGGGTTAATTTTGTTTTTCAAATATTATATTTAGATCTTTTCGTGTTATTATCCTTAGAGGATGATCTGATGTCAGAGATTTCCAAACCGCCTATAACAGGCCTGTGACGTGACTCGTTCTTAGGACTTCCACCGCGTGGCAGAAGCCGACAGACGGGTTAACGTGCCTTCCGGAGCACGACTATAGCCCCCACTTCTTATCTAAATCAATTTAAAAAAGATCGTTTCCTAAATTAACCCAACTGAGAATCTCCTTGCGTAGTAGGCGAAACTCCAAACCTGTACGCAAATCATCGTATATTTAGATACGAATTGCATACTTTAAAAAATATAATAAAGGGGAAAAAAGACTCGAACCGGGATCTACCTTGTAGACAATGGTGAAATTTACCTTCGTACTCTAATGATATTGTAGCAGTTTTTTACTGCCTGAAAACACAGATAGGCAGTAATCTATACTAATATTATAAAGCTGAAGAGTTTGTTTGTTTGTTTGTTTGAACGCGCTAATCTCAGGAAGTACTGGTTTGATTTGAAAAAATATTTTTGTGTTGGATAGTCCATTTATCGAGGAAGGCTTTAGGCTATATAACATCACGCCGCGACCAATAGGAGCGAAGTATGAGTGAAAAATGTTGCAAAAATAGTCGCGATCATAATACCAGAAGTTGACGCGGACGAAGTCGCGGGCAACAGCTAGTAAATATACTGTTTAAAATAGAAAGAAATGTAGAATTTATTCAATATTTATATCATTGATGGACACTTCAAGGTCTAATTGCCACAAGTTATGGCAATAGATTTTGCTTCTCCATACCTCTTAAATTTCATATTACTTCGTATTTAAATACAGGTTCAGCCCTAATAATGATTTTTATATCTATTCTTGTATGTAACAATATAATTTTATTGTGCTAAATAAACATTTTACTATCATAATATGTTATCAATTCGACCGACGTTAATTCCAACTGCACATTCCAGCCCAGCAATAATCCTGACGCACGGCACGCTCAGCTGGCACCAGCTGCAGATCCTGATGAGCCGCAGCACCACGCCGGACCTGCTCAAGATGCAGCTGAAGCTCGAGGAGTTCTTCACGCAGCAGTTCAAGTCCAGCAAGCGAGTGTTCAGCTCGCTGCATCCGAACTACACCAACGCGAGGAACAGGAGGGAACGTGAGTCTTTGATGCTCTTATTCTACAATAAAAAAGTTGTGTAATATTTTACACACAAAATACTGATCTGTCTGTAAATTTACCGTGTTAGAGTGACATAACCAAAATATTTCACATTTGACGACCATTTGGATCAGCGGTAGTTAACGCTGCTTCTGACCCATGGGTCGCGGGTTCGATCCCCGCACAGTACAAATATTTGTGTGCATGAACATGTCTGTTTGTACTGGTCTGGGTGTTTTCTATGTATTATAAGTATGTATTCACAAAAAAAAAAGTATATAAGTAAGTTTATCGGTTGTCTAGTACCCCATACGACAGGGTACTTAATAGTAGCTTAATTTGGGACTAGATGGCTTTGTGTGGCCCAGTGAGGCATGTCTTAAAATAAATATTTATTTATTTATTTATTTATTTATTTATTTATTACATACATACATACACTCACGCCTTTTTCCCGGAGGGGTAGGCAGAGACCACATCTTTCCACTTGCTACGATCCTTACAGACTACTTTCGCTTCATCCACATTCATTAATCTTTTCATACACGTTCGCCGGTTTAGGGTACTCTTGACCTGACCTTTCTTTAGAACTTCCCCGATTTGATCAAGATAAGTTCGTCGAGGCCTTCCCCTTCCAACATTTCCATTCATACTCGCCATATATATCTTTTTAGTCAATCTGCTTTCATTCATCCTCTCAACATGTCCAAACCATTTAAGCATTCCTTTTTCAATACTGGTCACTACATCCTCTTTTACATTTATTTATTATAATTGATAAAACACCACTTTCTACCCTGTAAGCCAGACTTACAGCGTAGAAAGCCTTGAATAAATTGCACCATAATATATGTTGCACCATAGAGCAAGAACTCAATTATAAGAGAATTCTTTGAGCGCAAGCAATTTTGCTCTGCAGCTAATATTGACATCCAGCAGGCTTTTTATAGTGTACAGGTCTTCATTGAAATGATAGTAGTCACTGATTCTAGTTAAAGATTATTTATTTAACTTTAAACAATAGTTACTTAATATTATTACTACCACTAATTAATCTAATTAAACTATACTAATGATTATAATATAATGGCGCTCCAATCGATGCGCGTTCAATATTATACATCGATATTGCTTACGCCAGCTTTACCTACTACACACACACTACAATAGAGTATTGCATAAGGGACTACTGTTTAAGATTAGAATGCTTTACCTCATGTGTTTTTCCTATAATACAATCTTACCTAGCGGATAGAATCTTGCAAGTGGATCTTGGCGTGTTTAAATCAAAATTAAAAAAAAAATATTTTTATTTTTTCAAATCATCTTTCTACGACATCAAAGCTGGGGTACCGCTGGGTTCTCTCCTGGGCCATGTGTTGTACAACATCTTCACCTCTGAGTTACCGGTATCACCTGACGCGATTACTGCCACATTCGCAAATGACACCGCGATACTGTCTTGTCACAGTTCTCCATATCAAGCCTCTAGTCGTCTGTAAGCAGGATTAGCTCTAAAAGATCAGATTGCTTTGCGATTGGAGAACACGCACTAGTGCCTCGTTAGTCAACATAATATAACATTTGCACTTCGGAGGGGTAATTGTCCTCCAGTGAAACTTGGCTATAAAGAATTACCTATTAAGGACACGGTCAAATACCTTGGTTTTACGCTTGATCGAACGTCTGAATTGAAAAGAACATGCCAAGAGGTTCGAACTTCATGCCAGTTAAGAAGCCTTTATTGACTGTTGGGACCGCGATCTAGGCTATTACTCACTGAATTCGCGACTTCAGATAGGAACCTCCTTCAAAACGGATATTTACTTCCGGGAATCGAACCCGTATAACCAAATGCGCAAATTAATTAATAGAAATCTAAAGAAGCGAAATGGATCTTAAGCAAAATTTAAACTAACGTTTACAGTACTAGATTTATTTGACCGAAGCAAAAATAAGTTACAACAATTTAGCAAGTTTAACAGAATGAAAGCAAAGCCGCAATGTGTCGTGGAGCGCCCAAGCACGGCCTTTTATCTTGCGGACCTGCGGGCGCGTCGAGTGTTAAAAATTGTACGACGCCATTTTGCGGTAGGTGGAGCCACGCCTTGCGCAGGCGGGTCGTCTGCGCGCGTCTTCCAATAGTGATGCGCTGCGCACGGCCATCTTTGCGTTGGTTGCTAGCGATGTGCGAGAACAATAGGGGTGACGTCACATCGGATGATCATCGTATGATTTCTGACTCTTGCGCGTTTTGTGAGCGGCAGCGTTTACTGTAGGGATTTTAGCCGCTACACTCACCATTAATTACTGATTTACAACAGCAGCATCTACAGGCCGATTTGGACACAAGGCAATCAGGGCAATCATCCAGCGAGCCCAGACCAAAATACTGCGTGCCCTGGCTTATGCACCATGGTACACAACTAACTGTGAAATCGACGTTTTGTTTTTTTAATTTGACACGATGATTTTGTTTGTTTTACTATAGCCGCGCCAACACTGACGACCAACGCCACTGGCAACCCCACCACCAACGGCGATCCCCCCCCGCAGCAGGCCGAGCTGCGGCACCACCGGCACTGGCAGCGCGTGCTACAGCTCGTGTCCGGCATGCAGCCCTCCACGCTGCCCGCGCCGCTGCCCGACACCGGTACGTGAGCCCCCCTAGTGTAGCACTGTCTGTAGCACTAGCTGTAGCACAGGCACCACCGGCACTGGCAGCGCGTGCTACAGCTCGTGTCCGGCATGCAGCCCTCCACGCTGCCCGCGCCGCTGCCCGACACCGGTACGTGAGCCCCCCTAGTGTAGCACTGTCTGTAGCACTAGCTGTAGCACAGGCACCACCGGCACTGGCAGCGCGTGCTACAGCTCGTGTCCGGCATGCAGCCCTCCACGCTGCCCGCGCCGCTGCCCGACACCGGTACGTGAGCCCCCCTAGTGTAGCACTGTCTGTAGCACTAGCTGTAGCACAGGCACCACCGGCACTGGCAGCGCGTGCTACAGCTCGTGTCCGGCATGCAGCCCTCCACGCTGCCCGCGCCGCTGCCCGACACCGGTACGTGAGCCCCCCTAGTGTAGCACTGTCTGTAGCACTAGCTGTAGCACAGGCACCACCGGCACTGGCAGCGCGTGCTACAGCTCGTGTCCGGCATGCAGCCCTCCACGCTGCCCGCGCCGCTGCCCGACACCGGTACGTGAGCCCCCCTAGTGTAGCACTGTCTGTAGCACTAGCTGTAGCACAGGCACCACCGGCACTGGCAGCGCGTGCTACAGCTCGTGTCCGGCATGCAGCCCTCCACGCTGCCCGCGCCGCTGCCCGACACCGGTACGTGAGCCCCCCTAGTGTAGCACTGTCTGTAGCACTAGCTGTAGCACAGGCACCACCGGCACTGGCAGCGCGTGCTACAGCTCGTGTCCGGCATGCAGCCCTCCACGCTGCCCGCGCCGCTGCCCGACACCGGTACGTGAGCCCCCCTAGTGTAGCACTGTCTGTAGCACTAGCTGTAGCACAGGCACCACCGGCACTGGCAGCGCGTGCTACAGCTCGTGTCCGGCATGCAGCCCTCCACGCTGCCCGCGCCGCTGCCCGACACCGGTACGTGAGCCCCCCTAGTGTAGCACTGTCTGTAGCACTAGCTGTAGCACAGGCACCACCGGCACTGGCAGCGCGTGCTACAGCTCGTGTCCGGCATGCAGCCCTCCACGCTGCCCGCGCCGCTGCCCGACACCGGTACGTGAGCCCCCCTAGTGTAGCACTGTCTGTAGCACTAGCTGTAGCACAGGCACCACCGGCACTGGCAGCGCGTGCTACAGCTCGTGTCCGGCATGCAGCCCTCCACGCTGCCCGCGCCGCTGCCCGACACCGGTACGTGAGCCCCCCTAGTGTAGCACTGTCTGTAGCACTAGCTGTAGCACAGGCACCACCGGCACTGGCAGCGCGTGCTACAGCTCGTGTCCGGCATGCAGCCCTCCACGCTGCCCGCGCCGCTGCCCGACACCGGTACGTGAGCCCCCCTAGTGTAGCACTGTCTGTAGCACTAGCTGTAGCACAGGCACCACCGGCACTGGCAGCGCGTGCTACAGCTCGTGTCCGGCATGCAGCCCTCCACGCTGCCCGCGCCGCTGCCCGACACCGGTACGTGAGCCCCCCTAGTGTAGCACTGTCTGTAGCACTAGCTGTAGCACAGGCACCACCGGCACTGGCAGCGCGTGCTACAGCTCGTGTCCGGCATGCAGCCCTCCACGCTGCCCGCGCCGCTGCCCGACACCGGTACGTGAGCCCCCCTAGTGTAGCACTGTCTGTAGCACTAGCTGTAGCACAGGCACCACCGGCACTGGCAGCGCGTGCTACAGCTCGTGTCCGGCATGCAGCCCTCCACGCTGCCCGCGCCGCTGCCCGACACCGGTACGTGAGCCCCCCTAGTGTAGCACTGTCTGTAGCACTAGCTGTAGCACAGGCACCACCGGCACTGGCAGCGCGTGCTACAGCTCGTGTCCGGCATGCAGCCCTCCACGCTGCCCGCGCCGCTGCCCGACACCGGTACGTGAGCCCCCCTAGTGTAGCACTGTCTGTAGCACTAGCTGTAGCACAGGCACCACCGGCACTGGCAGCGCGTGCTACAGCTCGTGTCCGGCATGCAGCCCTCCACGCTGCCCGCGCCGCTGCCTGACACCGGTACGTGAGCCCCCCTAGTGTAGCACTGTCTGTAGCACTAGCTGTAGCACAGGCACCACCGGCACTGGCAGCGCGTGCTACAGCTCGTGTCCGGCATGCAGCCCTCCACGCTGCCCGCGCCGCTGCCCGACACCGGTACGTGAGCCCCCCTAGTGTAGCACTGTCTGTAGCACTAGCTGTAGCACAGGCACCACCGGCACTGGCAGCGCGTGCTACAGCTCGTGTCCGGCATGCAGCCCTCCACGCTGCCCGCGCCGCTGCCCGACACCGGTACGTGAGCCCCCCTAGTGTAGCACTGTCTGTAGCACTAGCTGTAGCACAGGCACCACCGGCACTGGCAGCGCGTGCTACAGCTCGTGTCCGGCATGCAGCCCTCCACGCTGCCCGCGCCGCTGCCCGACACCGGTACGTGAGCCCCCCTAGTGTAGCACTGTCTGTAGCACTAGCTGTAGCACAGGCACCACCGGCACTGGCAGCGCGTGCTACAGCTCGTGTCCGGCATGCAGCCCTCCACGCTGCCCGCGCCGCTGCCCGACACCGGTACGTGAGCCCCCCTAGTGTAGCACTGTCTGTAGCACTAGCTGTAGCACAGGCACCACCGGCACTGGCAGCGCGTGCTACAGCTCGTGTCCGGCATGCAGCCCTCCACGCTGCCCGCGCCGCTGCCCGACACCGGTACGTGAGCCCCCCTAGTGTAGCACTGTCTGTAGCACTAGCTGTAGCACAGGCACCACCGGCACTGGCAGCGCGTGCTACAGCTCGTGTCCGGCATGCAGCCCTCCACGCTGCCCGCGCCGCTGCCCGACACCGGTACGTGAGCCCCCCTAGTGTAGCACTGTCTGTAGCACTAGCTGTAGCACAGGCACCACCGGCACTGGCAGCGCGTGCTACAGCTCGTGTCCGGCATGCAGCCCTCCACGCTGCCCGCGCCGCTGCCCGACACCGGTACGTGAGCCCCCCTAGTGTAGCACTGTCTGTAGCACTAGCTGTAGCACAGGCACCACCGGCACTGGCAGCGCGTGCTACAGCTCGTGTCCGGCATGCAGCCCTCCACGCTGCCCGCGCCGCTGCCCGACACCGGTACGTGAGCCCCCCTAGTGTAGCACTGTCTGTAGCACTAGCTGTAGCACAGGCACCACCGGCACTGGCAGCGCGTGCTACAGCTCGTGTCCGGCATGCAGCCCTCCACGCTGCCCGCGCCGCTGCCCGACACCGGTACGTGAGCCCCCCTAGTGTAGCACTGTCTGTAGCACTAGCTGTAGCACAGGCACCACCGGCACTGGCAGCGCGTGCTACAGCTCGTGTCCGGCATGCAGCCCTCCACGCTGCCCGCGCCGCTGCCCGACACCGGTACGTGAGCCCCCCTAGTGTAGCACTGTCTGTAGCACTAGCTGTAGCACAGGCACCACCGGCACTGGCAGCGCGTGCTACAGCTCGTGTCCGGCATGCAGCCCTCCACGCTGCCCGCGCCGCTGCCCGACACCGGTACGTGAGCCCCCCTAGTGTAGCACTGTCTGTAGCACTAGCTGTAGCACAGGCACCACCGGCACTGGCAGCGCGTGCTACAGCTCGTGTCCGGCATGCAGCCCTCCACGCTGCCCGCGCCGCTGCCCGACACCGGTACGTGAGCCCCCCTAGTGTAGCACTGTCTGTAGCACTAGCTGTAGCACAGGCACCACCGGCACTGGCAGCGCGTGCTACAGCTCGTGTCCGGCATGCAGCCCTCCACGCTGCCCGCGCCGCTGCCCGACACCGGTACGTGAGCCCCCCTAGTGTAGCACTGTCTGTAGCACTAGCTGTAGCACAGGCACCACCGGCACTGGCAGCGCGTGCTACAGCTCGTGTCCGGCATGCAGCCCTCCACGCTGCCCGCGCCGCTGCCCGACACCGGTACGTGAGCCCCCCTAGTGTAGCACTGTCTGTAGCACATGCACCTCCCGCGCTGTACGTGTGCAACGCTTCTGTGGCACTAGTAGCACAAGGACAACCGACACTGGCATAAAAGTTTTGCAAACAAAATCGATTCAGGTAATATTTTGATGATGATCCAATCTGAACTGCGAGTGTTTCTGAAGTCCTAAGAGCCACATGATAATATACAAATTCACGACGCTATCGCTTTGCTTACTTTATCAAACATCCTAAATGTGAGGTTCGTAAGGGGTGGTAGGGTGTGTGTTAGTTGAAAAAGCTGCTCGTAACCTTTACTCACTGTGGTCAGGGAACAATATTCCCTCGTCGCTACAACCGTGATGATATCAAGATGTTGGAAATACATAACCAAAAAGATTGATAAAACTCCGCTAATTGACAGCGTGGCCTTGAATAAATTCATATAAACGCAAACAATATTGGTAGCTCCAGGTGATTCGACCAGTCGCCTAGTAAGCAGAATATTTTGGAAAAATTGTGTTTTCAAGATAATTATCACGAATTTAAACTTTCATGGTCACTATCACTAGAGTTATTTAATTCGGGGTTTATACCATGTACCTTATTTATTATGAGTTTCCGATATTTCGGCACTGTTGCAAGCGCCAAACTAAACGCACAGTGGCTTGCCGGATGAAGGAACATATTAAAGCGGTCAAGAAAAACGACACACAAAAGTCAGCCATCGCTGAACACCTTATACACTCGGGTCCTAACCACTGGATTGAGTTTCACAACGCACAGATAATTTCTTCAGAACAGCACTATATACCAAGAATGGTCAGAGAAGCGATTGAAATTACCAAATACAAAAATTTCAATCGCGAAGATGGCTTTAAATTATCTAGTGTATGGAATCCAGTGGTTCGAATTTGCGGTAACCGAAGAAAACCAAAAAATACTGTGTCACGATCGGATACTGTAAGTGTTGTGTGTCGAGAACAAAAGTGTAAAAATAGTGAGTTGTCAAACAGTGGTATCAGTGTCGTGTGTAATAAAAGACTACGACGGAGGGTAGATCGATTTGTCTGCTCTTAACAGCTACCCACCCGCAGATACAACAGTTCTCCCGTGATCATGGCGCTTGCAACAGTGCCGAAATATCGGAAACTCATAATAAATAAGGTACATGGTATAAACCCCGAATTAAATAACTCTAATTATCACGAAAATTTCATAACCCTTTCCCAAAAAATAATTGTCAATTTTGATACAGGAGGGTATCCTAAAACCCCACCACATGTCAAACATCACTTGATAAATGGAGTAAACTCGAATACGTAATTGACTAATTGAGTTTATATCTACAGGCACAGTCCTAGGCGGCACTATGGAGCTACACGGCACTAATGTGTCCCTGGCGTGCTTCCACGGGAACAGCTTCAAGGCCAAGTCCTGGGCACTGTTCAGCCTGAAGGACCCTTGCATCAGCTTCGCAACTGAAGCGCAACAGAAAGCTAACGAACAGGGTAAGTTTAGTTTACGCTATAACCGATAAATTTAGTTAGTGTTAAAATGATCAATGATCATTTTAAACCTTTATACATCATATTATATTAAAAAGCTTATTTGTTAGTTACTGGCTGCCTTTTTTTTCTATCTATTTTTATTCTATCTTTGGGATATATGTACGCGCATGACTTCCGATTGACTGCACCAAATTAGATTATTATTTTTTGTTATGTTTGTAAGGTTGACATGGACGAAAATGTTTGATAATAATTCGTCATGCGTTTCTATAATTTTTATTTTGGGGCTACTTACTTTATTTTGCACTTCTTCTTTGTAGCTCAAGTCTGAACTCGGCGACCTTTATTTATACCTAAGAACGTGAGTGATCTATTTTAAAACTAATGTGATACCACTATAAAACGATTATTAAAACTGAGCAAAAACTATACTCTATATAACGAGCAAGGCTTCTTACCAAAGTGGCGCCAACTAGCGGTGTAAATTGTGTTTTACATTCTCGACGTTTCGATCCGATTATACGAATCATAGTCACGGGCATACTGATGATAAAACATTTATTGAAATAATTAATTCAGTTACAGTTAACCTCGTAAAGTTTTAAGTGTTAATATGTTGTTTTATGATTTCTTTAAGTCCGTTTACGAACCTTCGAGCCTTGACCTTTTAATTGATAGATAGATAGATAGATAACACTTTATTGCACAAAATAAAAGAAAACAAATAAATTACAAAGAAGAGAAAATGTACAAATGGGCGGCCTTATCGCTTTAAGCGATCTCTACCAGACAACCTTTGGGTAGAGGAAATTTAGTTTTAGTAGAGTAGGGGTAGCACTGTGCAAGACAAGCGATGTATAACAGATACAATAACATACATGTTACTAAAATACAATACACATATACCTACATACCAATACCTAATATACAATACACATAATACAAAATAATGATATATAATTGACACGCAGTATTCAGATAATCGAGACAATGATCTTCGTATTGCAAATATTAGTTTTTCTCTTGACAGTATAATAAAAGTATTGAATATGCTCGATATTTCCAAGGGCAAGGGTCCGGATGGTATACCGCCATTATTTCTGAGACTCACATATAAAACCATTAGTACTCCATTGCACCTAATATTCAATGGATGTCTACGTGAGGGACATTTTCCTAGCGTATGGAAATGCGCCTTCATCACTCCTATCCCAAAGGTAGGCGACGCGCGTGACGTTGAGAATTATCGGCCCATTTCTGTTCTGTCTGCCTTGTCAAAGGTCTTCGAACGACTGGTTCATAATGAAATATACCCGGCGTTTCATCCCGTTTTAATACCTGAACAGCACGGTTTTGTTAAATGCCGCTCTACCTGCACTAATTTAACTTTATTTACAAACGACCTGTTCACTAGCATGGATGGGAGGGCACAAGGCGATGCAGTGTATACCGACTTCCAGAAGGCCTTCGACAAGGTGGACCATAAATTGCTATTGGAGAAGCTGGCATTTAATGGTATTCGTGGTGACCTGTTGCGTTGGTTTGCTTCTTATATATCTAATAGGACGCAGAGGGTTGCAATTAATGGACTTGAATCTAGAATGGCTAGTTTGGAATTTATGGAAACCGTTGCATACTGTGGATTAAAACAATATAACACTATAAAAAATTCCTATGGCAACACATTAGATCTTGTGTTTTCTAATCTTCCAATAAGTATTGAATCGGCGTCTACGCCACTCTTAAAGGAGGACCGCGCATACCCATCCATTTACTGTTCACTTTTGGATATAAATATCGTACCTTTACGAGAGGCTCCCACACCAAAGCGGAATTTCTACGCGGCGTGTTATGATATCGTAAATAAATACTTCCATGAACGGGACTGGCCATCGCTCTTATGTACAGGCACTATTGACGACGCTGTCAATGTTTTCTATGATATCATTAATATCTGTCTAAATTCATACATTCCTTATTCTATTAAAAATAATCACCGGTCGTATCCTAAATGGTACTCACCAGCATTAATAAACATAATCAAAGAAAAATCAAAAGCTCACTCACGCTGGAAAAAATACGGAAATAGATTAGACTACGATGAATTCTCACTATTACGCTCAAGAGAACGACGCGTACAAAATGAGTGTTTTAAGTATTTTACAACATGTAGCGGAAACAATTTAAAAAAACATCCCAAGGCATTTTGGACTTTTGTTAAGGCTTTGCGAGGTGGATCGGCATATCCTAAAAAGTTTTCTAGAGGGAGTTGAATTTACGGATGGAAAAAATATATGTAATGCGTTCAGCTCATTTTTTCAGAGTGTATTTGGCACACCCACTAACAGTTACTCTCCAGTAGTACAAGAACAATATTCATGTAGCACTGTATCAAATATTCAAACTTCCTTGTTAGTTGTGGAGAACATGTTAAAATCCTTGGACATTAATAAGGGTGCTGGGAGTGTTGGGTTGCCGGCTGTTTTTTGGATGAGATGTGCTGAATCGCTTGCCCTTCCCTTGACTATATTTTTTAACCGCTCTTTACGGGAGGGTATTTTTCCACACAGGTGGAAGTCCGCCCTAATAGTGCCTGTACATAAGAAGGGGTCGCGAATGGATATTGTAAATTATAGAAGCATTTCTATATTGAATACGGCTGCAAAAATTTATAATGAGATATATTCTACGTTGGCACAATCAATACCTGAAAATCAACATGGTTTCTTAAGGGGTCGCTCAACCATTACAAATCTGGCATGGTTTACAAGTTATGTTCTGGAAAATATAGATGGGGGTGGGCAGGTTGACGTGATCTACACCGATTTTGAGAAGGCCTTTGATAGGGTAGATCACGTGATCCTATTAAACAAGCTACAAGTCTTGGGAATTCATGGGGATTTACTTCGTTGGACTGAATCATACCTCACAATTCGTTCCCAGGCTGTAGTGATGAGTGGTTATCGTTCAAATTACATTAATGTTCCACAGGGCTCCCTTTTGGGTCCTCTCTTTTATAATGCCTACCTGTACGATATAGGTACGTGCTTTGAGCATTCTCACTATCTCATGTATGCGGATGACAAAAAGATATTTTATAAAATTAATAACTTGCAAGACAGTGTTTCTATGCAGTGTGATTTGAATCGCCTTTATGATTATTATATTAAAAATAATATAACCGTTAATGCGGGTAAATGCGAATGCATAACATTCACTCGAAAGACAAAGCCTGTCGTACAGAATTATAATATTAACGGAAAACAAATAGAGAGAAAAACCTATGTTAGGGACTTAGGTGTATATTTTGACAGCAAAATGCTACTTTCCCTACACGTTGATAATACTGTTACGAAGGCATTCAAAAATCTAGGCTTTGTTCTCCGTATGTGCAAGCCATTTTCAGATTTATCAATCGTTAAAACAGTTTATAACGCGTATGTGAGAAGTGTCCTCGAATATGCTAGCCCTATATGGTCTCCTCATTATTCTGTATACAAATCCCGTCTCGAGCGTATACAAAAATTTTTTGTTAACCACCTCAAATATCGTAGTCGTAGGACTTTTAGAACTTATGAGGAAGGCTGTAAAGAACATAGTATCTTACCTCTGGAGCAGCGGCGCATATTGTTGGATATGGGTCTGCTGCATGACATAGTAAATAATAAAGTCGACTGTCCGTATCTGGTATCCAAGATCACATTTTATACGCCTAAATACCGAACCCGTCAAACCCCACTATTGGAAACTATGCGGCATCGTTCGAAATTCCTTCAAAATTCAGTTTTGTTGCGTCTGCCACGTGAATATAACGCGCGTTTTAAAGATCTCTTTTCGAACACTAAGCGCAAGTTTAAAAGAGAAGTAGGTGCATTGTTGGATTCGGGTGTAGGTGTGTGCAGTAACAAAAAATTACAAAAAATAAAATAATAAAAATAAAAATAACAAAAAGTAACATTTATTAGGAATAAAATTAAATAAAATTTATATTACATCAAAAATTAAAAATAAATAGAACAATTTAATATGTTCTACATTAATTTCATGTCTCAAATGACATTGAGTTGGTTGTCGTGCTGTCTGTTTTGTTGTGTATTGTGTGTGTTCTTTGATAATGCGTGGATATTGATACTCGTAGCATTTCCATCCTTTACTTGTGCTATTGATAAGATAAGGGAAACCTGTTATTGGCCATATTTACTATCAATTAATGTATGTTACAATTGTATATATACGCTGTTGGTTTTCTCAATAAAGTAAAATAAAATAAAATAAAATTATTGCGTCCCTAGATGTGCCATGCTAAGAAGCACGCGCAGACTGAAGACCTTTCATGTAAACTGCTGTAAAACCAATGCGGGCAAACGAGCCCCACTACATAGATTGATGTCCGATTTCAACGAGAACTTCAATGAACTCGATTTTTCCCAGAGTCCTTCAAAATTTAAAAAACTTATTATAGATATCCTAAATTAACACAGAATTGCAAAATTTTATGTGTTTTTTTTTCTCATTTTCAAAGCTTTATTAAAACTGTACTTGTGTTGGAATAATTGTAGTATCAATGTTGAGCTAAAAAAAAAATCATTGCTGTTTTATGTTTACGCTTTTTAAATCCATACACCTACGCGTGGATTACGTAGTGGGATGTGTTACTAATTTTATTACTTAAGTTTAGCAATAAGTTAACTATGTAACGCATTTGTTTGTAATCCCTAAAAAAAAAAAAAAAATAATAATAATAATAATAATATGTATTCGTAACTACCCGTCATTGGTCATGAAAGCTCAAATCAGTATAAAATTCAAACTTAACTCACGAATTTAAACCTTAATGTCACTTGCTTAATGATTTTCAACTTTAACCCGTAGGCACGATGGACGTGCACGTGGTGCAGAGTCTGACGGCGAGCCTGGGCGGCGCGGTGGGCGGGGCAAACGGGGCGGGCGGCCACCAATCACAGGCCACCGTGTGTCGTATGACGCGAGCCCTGCTGTTCCCGCCGCAGTTCAAGACATTGAAGGAGTGGTTCCACTACGCCTTCGCTAACAGCGAGATCGATGGTAATGTACCGTTTTGTATTTTCTTTTCACTTTTTATATGAGTACCTAGGCTAGTTGTTATAGCAGTAGGTTCTTAGTGATCAGTTTCTCTCACTAATGTTAAGCAACGCTGGGAGCGGTCTAGTTGGATGGGTGACCGTTTGTGGCATCATACCATGAGCGTTTCGTGCTTCAGAGGGCCCGTTAAGCCGTCGGCGCTGGCCTAGTGCAGGTTGTTGCACTAGGCGATGGAATGTGATGGAACTATGGCCTCCGTGCTCAACAGTAAGCGTAAATGGGTGGTTACTTTTAACATTATTGGAACGAAGTTCCTTATCGCGCGTTGTAAAACGTGTCGTTACAATTTTTTCCCTCTAGACCCCTAGAGGGAAAAAATTGTAACGACACTTTTTTCTGTAGTCATAAGCCGTGCGGCGTGCGCGTGTTTCTGTCTGACAGAGAGAGGGAGAGAGAGAGTTACAATAATATAAAATTTTATTACAATTGTTTCACTAAAAATGAACTTCGCTCCATCCGGGTGTCCCTTGACACCTCTCAAGCTTTTTATATTATGCTTCCTATTTGCATCCGCAGCGATCGAGCTGTTCCCGTCGCTGGAGCGCGAGGCGGGCGCGGCGGGGGCGGCGGGGGCGGGCGGCGCGGGGGCGGGCGAGCGCGACCGGCGCGCGACGCTGGCGCACGCGCGGGAGGTGATCTTCGCGCTGCCCGCGCTGCAGCTGCACCTGCGCACGCAGCACCGCCAGGCGCACGCGCCGCCCACCGAACAAGGTACCGGGCTGCGGTAGCTGTAGTTCATTAAATAATTGTAGAAGCGAGTCAGCGGGTACGAACGACCGGGCCCACACTGACGCACGTAGGCGCACGCGCCGCCCACCGTACTGTAGATACACATCACAGAACACGGAACGGGGTAGGCGCGCCACGAAAGCTATGAGCTCATACTTCTGCCCGAACATTAATGTGAGTGAGCGCTGTGATTGGTTTATTTTATCGTCGCTTGATTGGCGTTCTTTGAGCTCCTTCGACTCGAATGTCCCGTGTTACTTTTGTCCACGCGCCTCAAACCCCAAATGTCCGGTGTTACTTTAAATCCAGGAGAAAATTCTGGGCCACAACTTGAGCGCGAAAGATATGCTCATACCTCTGCTTTCTGTGGATGTATGTTTCTTTGTTTAGTTTTTTCGTAAAGCTAATAATCGATACGTGTATTTACAAAACTATATAACCTAATACACATTTCATAAATTAATGACGCTGCGTTGACCTAAGCAAAATAAAGTTTTAATCCTAACTTAGGATATCAACATCATCACTCCTAAATATTAGAAGCATAGCTAGTCTTTACGTTTGTTAAGATTATAAGAAATTTAAAAACCTTTCCAGAAACATATAAATTGTATTTCAGTTTGAAAATATTAGAAAAAAAATTAAACCTGGTCTTCTGCAACCCGTAATATCATTCCGACAGTGACCTGCGCTTGCGCAAAATAGCGAAATATAAACAAATTTTCAATTCAATATATTTTACAAAGAAATTAAGAAAGTAGGCTTTGAAAATAACGATAATACGTAATTAGATATGTATTTTACGACAATTATGCAGATAACATTCTAAACAAGCCAAAATTGTCCGCCCGCCATATTGAAAAATACGTTATCGTAATATCTTATTTTCAAATCGCCTTTTGATATTGAAAAACCGATGGAATCTTAAAAATATTAGTAAACTATGAAAGCCTAAATCTTAACAAATACTTTAAGTGTTAAGGGTGCAAAATCCTAACATTTGATGAAACAACGCTGGCTTACAGCGTAAGAATATGCTTGAAAAATTCGCGTCGTGTCGCAGTGTCTCGGTGGCCTAATGGTATGGCGCCCGCCCGGCATGCGAGGAGATGCGGGTTCGAGTCCCGCCTGAGACAAAATTTTTCAAGTTTATATACTGATATTAACATAGAGCTCTGTATCTGCATATATTAACAAAATCAATCAGTGCGAACTTTTAATCAAATTATTCTTCTAATGACATTAATAACATTTCTTTCCATAGATGAGAAGCCGGTAGTAGAGTGCAGCTTCATCACGGAGTTCGAGGACCACATCTTCGTGTCTGTGGACGCCGAGGCGTTCCTGTTCCTACACGACCTCATCTCCTCGTATATAAAGGAGAAAGATCGACTGGTAAATATTTACCAAAGACTCGTACCCATACAGCGCTTTGATTAGGCTGTTATTATTGTAATTAATAGACTTAGGCGTTAGTTAATTTGCACACACACACACACACACACACACACACACACAGGACCAGGTGACCGCGTGGGTCCGGGAACGATGCTGGGACACCATGCTCACGCCGCGCGTCAAGCTGTTCGCCATCTTCAGCCACTACCAGGTGCGCACACACACACACACACACACAAACACACACACACACACACACACACAAACTTATTCATAATAATTATTTTAGCTATTACACTGTTTTGTCACTTTCTTTAAAATTTTGAAAGAACGAGACAAAACAGTGCAACAGTTAAACAGGTTTATTAAATTGTTTGCGTTATTATGAATAAGGGGGTTATTGTTTATTTATTTGAAAACAATTAAAAAATGCATTCAGCATATATCTAAATTGAATCCGGATTTTCAAACATTTAATAAGATGTAACTTTAAATTTAAAGGAATGGATGTTTTAGAATTATTTGCATATGATGTCATCAATAATTCATAAGTTTACGTTTTTAACTGTATATTTATCAATTTAGATGCCTGGCGGCGGGCGGGCCGCGTGGGGAGAGTCCAGCACGAGCACCGTCGCTGGCCCCCGGGGCCCGCGCCCCGAGGGGCCCCCGCAGGACTACCGCGACTACAACTGCGTCACCTGGCACCTGGAGCCCACCGTGCGGTGAGTGTGATGCTACGGCGACTAGAGTCCAGCACGAGCACCGTCGCTGGCCCCCGGGGCCCGCGCCCCGAGGGGCCCCCGCAGGACTACCGCGACTACAACTGCGTCACCTGGCACCTGGAGCCCACCGTGCGGTGAGTGTGATGCTACGGCGACTAGAGTCCAGCACGAGCACCGTCGCTGGCCCCCGGGGCCCGCGCCCCGAGGGGCCCCCGCAGGACTACCGCGACTACAACTGCGTCACCTGGCACCTGGAGCCCACCGTGCGGTGAGTGTGATGCTACGGCGACTAGAGTCCAGCACGAGCACCGTCGCTGGCCCCCGGGGCCCGCGCCCCGAGGGGCCCCCGCAGGACTACCGCGACTACAACTGCGTCACCTGGCACCTGGAGCCCACCGTGCGGTGAGTGTGATGCTACGGCGACTAGAGTCCAGCACGAGCACCGTCGCTGGCCCCCGGGGCCCGCGCCCCGAGGGGCCCCCGCAGGACTACCGCGACTACAACTGCGTCACCTGGCACCTGGAGCCCACCGTGCGGTGAGTGTGATGCTACGGCGACTAGAGTCCAGCACGAGCACCGTCGCTGGCCCCCGGGGCCCGCGCCCCGAGGGGCCCCCGCAGGACTACCGCGACTACAACTGCGTCACCTGGCACCTGGAGCCCACCGTGCGGTGAGTGTGATGCTACGGCGACTAGAGTCCAGCACGAGCACCGTCGCTGGCCCCCGGGGCCCGCGCCCCGAGGGGCCCCCGCAGGACTACCGCGACTACAACTGCGTCACCTGGCACCTGGAGCCCACCGTGCGGTGAGTGTGATGCTACGGCGACTAGAGTCCAGCACGAGCACCGTCGCTGGCCCCCGGGGCCCGCGCCCCGAGGGGCCCCCGCAGGACTACCGCGACTACAACTGCGTCACCTGGCACCTGGAGCCCACCGTGCGGTGAGTGTGATGCTACGGCGACTAGAGTCCAGCACGAGCACCGTCGCTGGCCCCCGGGGCCCGCGCCCCGAGGGGCCCCCGCAGGACTACCGCGACTACAACTGCGTCACCTGGCACCTGGAGCCCACCGTGCGGTGAGTGTGATGCTACGGCGACTAGAGTCCAGCACGAGCACCGTCGCTGGCCCCCGGGGCCCGCGCCCCGAGGGGCCCCCGCAGGACTACCGCGACTACAACTGCGTCACCTGGCACCTGGAGCCCACCGTGCGGTGAGTGTGATGCTACGGCGACTAGAGTCCAGCACGAGCACCGTCGCTGGCCCCCGGGGCCCGCGCCCCGAGGGGCCCCCGCAGGACTACCGCGACTACAACTGCGTCACCTGGCACCTGGAGCCCACCGTGCGGTGAGTGTGATGCTACGGCGACTAGAGTCCAGCACGAGCACCGTCGCTGGCCCCCGGGGCCCGCGCCCCGAGGGGCCCCCGCAGGACTACCGCGACTACAACTGCGTCACCTGGCACCTGGAGCCCACCGTGCGGTGAGTGTGATGCTACGGCGACTAGAGTCCAGCACGAGCACCGTCGCTGGCCCCCGGGGCCCGCGCCCCGAGGGGCCCCCGCAGGACTACCGCGACTACAACTGCGTCACCTGGCACCTGGAGCCCACCGTGCGGTGAGTGTGATGCTACGGCGACTAGAGTCCAGCACGAGCACCGTCGCTGGCCCCCGGGGCCCGCGCCCCGAGGGGCCCCCGCAGGACTACCGCGACTACAACTGCGTCACCTGGCACCTGGAGCCCACCGTGCGGTGAGTGTGATGCTACGGCGACTAGAGTCCAGCACGAGCACCGTCGCTGGCCCCCGGGGCCCGCGCCCCGAGGGGCCCCCGCAGGACTACCGCGACTACAACTGCGTCACCTGGCACCTGGAGCCCACCGTGCGGTGAGTGTGATGCTACGGCGACTAGAGTCCAGCACGAGCACCGTCGCTGGCCCCCGGGGCCCGCGCCCCGAGGGGCCCCCGCAGGACTACCGCGACTACAACTGCGTCACCTGGCACCTGGAGCCCACCGTGCGGTGAGTGTGATGCTACGGCGACTAGAGTCCAGCACGAGCACCGTCGCTGGCCCCCGGGGCCCGCGCCCCGAGGGGCCCCCGCAGGACTACCGCGACTACAACTGCGTCACCTGGCACCTGGAGCCCACCGTGCGGTGAGTGTGATGCTACGGCGACTAGAGTCCAGCACGAGCACCGTCGCTGGCCCCCGGGGCCCGCGCCCCGAGGGGCCCCCGCAGGACTACCGCGACTACAACTGCGTCACCTGGCACCTGGAGCCCACCGTGCGGTGAGTGTGATGCTACGGCGACTAGAGTCCAGCACGAGCACCGTCGCTGGCCCCCGGGGCCCGCGCCCCGAGGGGCCCCCGCAGGACTACCGCGACTACAACTGCGTCACCTGGCACCTGGAGCCCACCGTGCGGTGAGTGTGATGCTACGGCGACTAGAGTCCAGCACGAGCACCGTCGCTGGCCCCCGGGGCCCGCGCCCCGAGGGGCCCCCGCAGGACTACCGCGACTACAACTGCGTCACCTGGCACCTGGAGCCCACCGTGCGGTGAGTGTGATGCTACGGCGACTAGAGTCCAGCACGAGCACCGTCGCTGGCCCCCGGGGCCCGCGCCCCGAGGGGCCCCCGCAGGACTACCGCGACTACAACTGCGTCACCTGGCACCTGGAGCCCACCGTGCGGTGAGTGTGATGCTACGGCGACTAGAGTCCAGCACGAGCACCGTCGCTGGCCCCCGGGGCCCGCGCCCCGAGGGGCCCCCGCAGGACTACCGCGACTACAACTGCGTCACCTGGCACCTGGAGCCCACCGTGCGGTGAGTGTGATGCTACGGCGACTAGAGTCCAGCACGAGCACCGTCGCTGGCCCCCGGGGCCCGCGCCCCGAGGGGCCCCCGCAGGACTACCGCGACTACAACTGCGTCACCTGGCACCTGGAGCCCACCGTGCGGTGAGTGTGATGCTACGGCGACTAGAGTCCAGCACGAGCACCGTCGCTGGCCCCCGGGGCCCGCGCCCCGAGGGGCCCCCGCAGGACTACCGCGACTACAACTGCGTCACCTGGCACCTGGAGCCCACCGTGCGGTGAGTGTGATGCTACGGCGACTAGAGTCCAGCACGAGCACCGTCGCTGGCCCCCGGGGCCCGCGCCCCGAGGGGCCCCCGCAGGACTACCGCGACTACAACTGCGTCACCTGGCACCTGGAGCCCACCGTGCGGTGAGTGTGATGCTACGGCGACTAGAGTCCAGCACGAGCACCGTCGCTGGCCCCCGGGGCCCGCGCCCCGAGGGGCCCCCGCAGGACTACCGCGACTACAACTGCGTCACCTGGCACCTGGAGCCCACCGTGCGGTGAGTGTGATGCTACGGCGACTAGAGTCCAGCACGAGCACCGTCGCTGGCCCCCGGGGCCCGCGCCCCGAGGGGCCCCCGCAGGACTACCGCGACTACAACTGCGTCACCTGGCACCTGGAGCCCACCGTGCGGTGAGTGTGATGCTACGGCGACTAGAGTCCAGCACGAGCACCGTCGCTGGCCCCCGGGGCCCGCGCCCCGAGGGGCCCCCGCAGGACTACCGCGACTACAACTGCGTCACCTGGCACCTGGAGCCCACCGTGCGGTGAGTGTGATGCTACGGCGACTAGAGTCCAGCACGAGCACCGTCGCTGGCCCCCGGGGCCCGCGCCCCGAGGGGCCCCCGCAGGACTACCGCGACTACAACTGCGTCACCTGGCACCTGGAGCCCACCGTGCGGTGAGTGTGATGCTACGGCGACTAGAGTCCAGCACGAGCACCGTCGCTGGCCCCCGGGGCCCGCGCCCCGAGGGGCCCCCGCAGGACTACCGCGACTACAACTGCGTCACCTGGCACCTGGAGCCCACCGTGCGGTGAGTGTGATGCTACGGCGACTAGAGTCCAGCACGAGCACCGTCGCTGGCCCCCGGGGCCCGCGCCCCGAGGGGCCCCCGCAGGACTACCGCGACTACAACTGCGTCACCTGGCACCTGGAGCCCACCGTGCGGTGAGTGTGATGCTACGGCGACTAGAGTCCAGCACGAGCACCGTCGCTGGCCCCCGGGGCCCGCGCCCCGAGGGGCCCCCGCAGGACTACCGCGACTACAACTGCGTCACCTGGCACCTGGAGCCCACCGTGCGGTGAGTGTGATGCTACGGCGACTAGAGTCCAGCACGAGCACCGTCGCTGGCCCCCGGGGCCCGCGCCCCGAGGGGCCCCCGCAGGACTACCGCGACTACAACTGCGTCACCTGGCACCTGGAGCCCACCGTGCGGTGAGTGTGATGCTACGGCGACTAGAGTCCAGCACGAGCACCGTCGCTGGCCCCCGGGGCCCGCGCCCCGAGGGGCCCCCGCAGGACTACCGCGACTACAACTGCGTCACCTGGCACCTGGAGCCCACCGTGCGGTGAGTGTGATGCTACGGCGACTAGAGTCCAGCACGAGCACCGTCGCTGGCCCCCGGGGCCCGCGCCCCGAGGGGCCCCCCCGCAGGACTACCGCGACTACAACTGCGTCACCTGGCACCTGGAGCCCACCGTGCGGTGAGTGTGATGCTACGGCGACTAGAGTCCAGCACGAGCACCGTCGCTGGCCCCCGGGGCCCGCGCCCCGAGGGGCCCCCCCGCAGGACTACCGCGACTACAACTGCGTCACCTGGCACCTGGAGCCCACCGTGCGGTGAGTGTGATGCTACGGCGACTAGAGTCCAACACGAGCACCGTCGCTGGCCCCCGGGGCCCGCGCCCCGAGGGGCCCCCGCAGGACTACCGCGACTACAACTGCGTCACCTGGCACCTGGAGCCCACCGTGCGGTGAGTGTGATGCTACGGCGACTAGAGTCCAGCACGAGCACCGTCGCTGGCCCCCGGGGCCCGCGCCCCGAGGGGCCCCCGCAGGACTACCGCGACTACAACTGCGTCACCTGGCACCTGGAGCCCACCGTGCGGTGAGTGTGATGCTACGGCGACTAGAGTCCAGCACGAGCACCGTC
This sequence comes from Anania crocealis, assembly GCA_949315895.1. Lineage (NCBI taxonomy): Eukaryota > Metazoa > Arthropoda > Insecta > Lepidoptera > Crambidae > Anania > Anania crocealis. The sequence goes on along the minus strand of OX438881.1, from coordinate 2,166,959 downwards.
GCTGGCCCCCGGGGCCCGCGCCCCGAGGGGCCCCCGCAGGACTACCGCGACTACAACTGCGTCACCTGGCACCTGGAGCCCACCGTGCGGTGAGTGTGATGCTACGGCGACTAGAGTCCAGCACGAGCACCGTCGCTGGCCCCCGGGGCCCGCGCCCCGAGGGGCCCCCGCAGGACTACCGCGACTACAACTGCGTCACCTGGCACCTGGAGCCCACCGTGCGGTGAGTGTGATGCTACGGCGACTAGAGTCCAGCACGAGCACCGTCGCTGGCCCCCGGGGCCCGCGCCCCGAGGGGCCCCCGCAGGACTACCGCGACTACAACTGCGTCACCTGGCACCTGGAGCCCACCGTGCGGTGAGTTGAGATTCTAGGGACTGTAACTCCTATTGCTACTTCGCAAAGCTAAGACTCCACTACAACAGCTACTTCGTGAATCTAACACCCGTATTTATAAAGAAGTAATTACTTATTGCTTAATTAAGGAGTCTACTAGAGCTATGTGTTTCCCTGCGTCCAATTTATTTAATTTTATTACTTCTGAACAAAATCAATTCTCAAAAAAGAAGAACAGCAGCAGTTTAGCAAATTACCCCTAGTATTTATTGCATCACTGTTAACTGCTTTTCATTCTTGCAGTTTTCACCCGAAAATATTTTTCGCAACATACGAGTAGTTTTAAATTTTTACGGTCCTAAGCCTGTGAAAGTATAAAAGGAAATCAACAACTTATGAATAGTGTTGTAATGAATGAATGAGATGCGCATCGCGTAAAAAGGAGGCCGAATCCAAAAATAGACTTTTCTAGGTGCTTTATCTTGATATTTTTGTACTGGGCTATACGAATAGAAAATATACGTCATTTGTTTTTTGTCTCGTAGATGGTTGTAATAAAATTTGGACGGTAATTTGAATTTTATTCTGTATACTTCTGTAAGGACGGAGTTCTCATCCGAATTTCCCTCGCAGGCTACTATCGTGGGCGGGCAAGTCGATCGAGCCGTACGGCGTGGACTACATCCTGCAGAAGCTGGGCTTCCGGCACGCGCGGACCACGATCCCCAAGTGGCTGCAGCGCGGCGCGCTCGACCCGATGGACAAACTGCTCGCGCTCGCGCTCCGCCGCCTCGTGGCGCTCGTGCCCGTCGCGCCCGCCCCCGCCCCCGCCTCCGCCAGGCAGTCCGCCCAGCCGCCGCCCTAACCGTGGACGGTAATGAACTAGAGGATTCTAAATTTAACCTTCTCGGATTGACTAATACTACTTTCAGTGCTACTAAAATCGTAACTATCGTTTTGTATCATTTACAGAAAGCGTTACAAATTATCTTCGAACTAAGATAGCGATGGAGTCGAAGGATACACTTTTGTGTTAGCTAGTAGGTGGATGGATTTGAGATTTCTATAATGTACCAGTTTTTAGGCGATCATGGCGCTTGCAACAGCGCTAAGATATCGAAAACTTATAAAAATTAAAGTAAACTGCATAATGAAGACAGCAGCACTGTCTGACGCGCATATCTCCAACTATTAAAACGTTCTATTCTGACATTGATAACTCATGCGTTGCTTCTATGTTTCTACAATGTACATTGTTTTTTATGAGATTCCGATATTTCGGAAATGTTGCAATTGCCATGATCACACAGTGACCACTTGGTAGCAATCTCAAAGCAGCTAACTCATATGACAGTGATAATGAAAGTTTGAATCATATTTAACGAAATTTCGACAATCCTATCTTTGTAGAACTGGAAGTTTTTATTATGCTAGATTTAAGGTAAAGAAATTTTCCTTGAAATATTGAAGTCTTTAACAACAACAATCTTTCATAAACCGCATGCTGTGAAGATAGCAACGCTGCGGATTTTTTACGGAACTAAAGTTTAAAAAAGTAAAATATCTATAAAAGTCAATATGCAACTAAATTTTAAGTCTCCATATCATACTGAATACTATTCTCCTAGGGAATGCAGTATTCCTTATTTTCCATATATTAGTATCAAAATGGAATGTTTCATTCAGATGTGTAAAATTTCATTCAATCAAGTAGACGACTGACTTGTGTTCTAGTGGCACAAAATAAAAATATGTATTGATATGTTCATACATAGCTTGTATAAAATATACAAGGTGATAATAGAAAGTCAAGGTCAATATTACATATAACAGTAATAAAAGGTTAAAAAAGAAAAATACCGATATCAAATGATGTCTTCGCCTTATCATTTGTATGTAAGCGTTTGCACATACGCGTTAAGGAAATTACTTAACATATTTAACAAGTGTTTCCTTGGAACTCGATCGGAAATCATCCAAACGTCATGTAAGTTAATCGTAAGAACATGACGCTGATTTGACAGCGTACATTGTACAACATGATGACTACAAAAGTCCTAACTGCGGATTTTGGATCAATTTCAACATAATTATGTGCCATTTGGCTTTTATCTAAGTAGGTATTGGTCCAGTTAATTTCATATTTGAATATTTTGATAATAATTTATAATTTGTTCGACCCAGTTTTTTTATAAGGAAACGGATGTGGGATATGTTTAATTAATAAATGATGATTGAATTTCGTACATAATTATAATGAAAAGCACTTAATAGCTTTTCATCTGTTAATGCAATTTTTAAATTTTGATTATCAATTGATTTTATTATTTTGAGCGAATACTGTGACATTTACTTTTCTTGATACTCGGCTTAACTACTATAGAAAGTGCTTAACATAAGGTTTGTCGGAGACAACAGTCAGGGGCGGGAGCAGTGATAAATTAGTATAAATTTAAACCTACCAATCAATAGTATCTCAATGATGACATTTCTAAGTTCCAGAAAAACTACATTGGTGAGCGCCTAGTGTGTGTTTCAACCGTTTTCAATTTTCAATTTCAAAGCAATATCTAGATAAGATATAGCGTTAATATAAACATGCATATCCGTGTTTTACTCAAAATACGCGGCCCTCATAGTAAAGTGCTTAATTGATTAAGAAATTCAAGTTTAAAGTACAAATGTATCACTGCAAAAGCATTGAAAAAACAAAATATCTATTATCACATACAACGGTTGTGGAGTTTGTATTTATTTATTGGTTAAAAAAACCTATAAATGAAGGTAAAATATAATAAAACTTATCACTTTAGATGCCCTCCTCTCTATCTTCTTACTTCTTCCGTCCGCTCGAGACTTCCGTTTTGTAGGATCTATTCGGTTTATTCCGAACGCAATTTAAAGTTAGACAGTTCTCCCCTGATTACATTTTACATAGTTTTGAATCTTTGCACATTTTAGTATTATTTCAGTATTACAGGTTTTTTTTTTACTCAATGACGGTAGCTAGGCTTCTCCTAGTAATGCATAAAAGACCAAAATGATTGTAAGCTTCGATTGTAGCTACGTCTCGCACTGTCCTAAGATCTGTGTCATACTGTCAGAGTAGGAACAGACTGACAGTCCAGTCAGCGTATGACATCGAACGCTCGGAGTCGGAACTAGAAGGAACGTATACTATGATAGTACACATACACGTTTCTTAATCATTTACTTTATAATCAATGCCTGATAATTATTTATTCATAAGTTTATTGTATCTTTAGTTCCTTTTTTGTACTGAGTTATTTCTTTCATCGTACAATTCCAAATAATTTGATATTTATAGATGTAACGTGTTTTAGATAGTTGATGTTTGATATTCTTTGAAATCAGATTAGAATATCAATTAACAGTGGTTATTGGAAGCCAAGTGATAGATTTTCAATACAAAAAGAAATTACTCGTTACTACATTTTAACACGATGCCGCGTGTATTGTTATCAAGTGCAAATAAGCTGTTTCAAAGTTAAGATGGCGCTGTAAGCAATAACTCGTCGAGATTATCCTATAAGTTGTATTTTACGTTTAGATGTTCTGTGATTTATTATTTTTAGATAAATGTCGATACCAAATCAAGTCGGTTTTGTGTGTTACATACAAATTGACTGCAGCTTTAAATTATTCCGATAACGAACACATCACCGGTGCTACTCAGTGCTGTTTGTATACTCTTGGATATCTTAGAATTCGTAACCAGTGTAATATGAGCATATAGGACCACTTGCGCATTACCGTATTAAAACATCGTTCTGTCTCTGTCAGCGTCATACAACCCGACAGCTATAGAATGATGTTTCATACAGTATCAGAGAAAAGGATTAAACTTATTCTGTGATGCTAAAGTGGACCTTACTTTTGTATTATTAGCGTCTACATTCCTTCAAAATGTAAAATTGACTAAATAGCGATTAAACTAACTTTTTATAAGTAGTTCAATTCTATCACTAAAAATGATTATTAGTCAAATGACATGTTGTTGGCGATAAATAGCGAAATTTTAAATTCATATTTAATATCATTATAGCAGTTGTGTTGCAACTGTAGTGTATTATTTTGTACATTGCTATGTAAAATGAGAATTGTATTTATAATGTAGAGGGCTTTCTTATAACGTGTACTGATTATATTCGTATATTTTATTATGAGAAATGATGATTTGTACATAATGAAAGTGATGTGTATATGAATAAAGGAATTAGAAATTGTAATTTTATTTTATTTTACAAATTCATGTGACATAGACTTTACAAAAATAATATTATTAAGTACAGTAAACAGTTTATTGCCTACCATAAATCGTTGAATTTATAAATAATTCAATAAAAAAAAAAATCGTTGAAAATCTACTATTGGGGTAGGCTGATAAGCTGTGAACTGTACAAAGTTAAATAGAAACATAATGCGGATTAACATCAAAATAATATTTATAAAATTATAACAATCATAGATACAATTAAAAAGGTAGATACGGCACGTTCTAACATTATTGTGAACAAAATTTAGCCCTGCTTTCTGGGTAAGCTCGTAAAATCTTAGGCTTCTAACTCTACGTTAAGTATGTAGTCAAGCACATTGAATTAAAAAAAAAAACTTAGCACGCTCACGCACACACGCGTTAAGGCCTATTCAAACATAAGCGGTATTCGCTGCCGCTGTTGGTAGAGGTACGGTCGGGGTCTCTGCCGCCTAACCACTTTCAAACAAAAATAGCTTGCAGTACAAAAACGGGCGCCACTTCAAACAATAGACGAGCTGCAAGCGATTGTGGTCCTCGACCTCGACAGTACATACCGCGCGAGTTTCGATAAGGTATTTAGTATCGAAATTCCGCGGCTAGAGCGAAATTGGTGTGAAAAGTAATATTACCGTATACATACCCAATGGGTTTTCTCTTCCGCAGACGTAAACAACATGAGGGTAAGCGCGAGCGAGTCAAATGTTTCTAGTAATTTTGTTGACATCATGTCTAGGCGAATTTTTGAATAGTTATACTTTTGAATGGGAATTATGCCGTGGCTTGGAATCTGATTTTATTTGTGGAGCTATTTGTTCATTTTTTAGTTGTGGAACAACACCATTTGTTATAATTCCTTAGAAAAACACGCGACCATAGAGCAGGTCAGTTCTATTGTGACCAAATTTACTGTAGGCGATATCAGACTGGCATTTTATATGTGCGTATAAGTTCGTACATGTTTTATAGCACGCGTACGCCGCTTGCAGGTGCGGTTTTGTTTATTTCGGGCGTTGACGCGCAAAAGCTTGAATTTTTTGTAACCGAAAGCGGAGCGTTTTCCTATTTCATGATTTGAGCGAATTGGCGGGAATACGCGCATGCACATGCGGTGTAAATCGCGGATGCTAAAATCAACGGTCTTGCAAAAAAAAAGTCCAAAACCGCCTTGAAAACCTAATAAAAGCGGGAGACGAGAGAAGCGCTAGTGACGTATTTTCCCTTTTTATTTATATCGATGAAATTCAACGAAAAATTTTTAACATTAAAGTGCCATGATAATGATAATATATTATAAATTACGAGTATTTTACGGCTAATACAAGATTACATTGATACCTACTACCGAATATAAAAATATCAATAAGTATTTCAATACATAACGCTTTGCGTGCTCCTTCTAAATATATTTTTTTATTTAGCTTATGATACGAAAATCTGCTCTCTTCTTTTATAACTTTTCGGGAACTAAACATACCGCGGCATGCTAAAGCTACTAACATCGCAATTTCAACCGTAATATTATAACATAAGATATAATATTCGTCAACTAAAAATCCCTTGCCGTGCCGTCCCAACAGTGGGCACAGTCCCTAAGACTAGACGTTATAACAATAAAACTTCAGTTGAGCACTGCCCCGCAAAGTGTTCAGAGTTAAATTGACTTATTTGTGCTGTTATTTAAATAGTATTGAACCCACAGACATTGATAGGCTAGATGCCCCAAGTGTACGTACTGCGCGTGTCAAAAAAAGGTTGAACATGTTCAACTTTTGACCGCTGCAACGTTTTGGGGTTTTAATAATGAAACAATGAATGTATTAAATAAATGTGAGTATTTAGAGATTAGTGCGCAGCTCAGAAATCACAACGTGACACCGCGCTTGTTATTGAAATGTGCGTATTGTATTTAAAAGACAATTATTTTATCTTATTCGTGTCTATTACTATGTAAATACATGTACCTGTGTGCATACTACATGTTTAAATTACATTGTTGCATTTAGTGTTGTACCTGTTCATTGAACAAGCATTGAACGCAAATTTCGACACGCGGGGTTTTTTTGTGGCATCTAGGCCTATCAATGTTTGTGATTGAACCTCTTAAATGTAATTATAACCTCTAAATATTCACATACAATAGCTGTGAAACTGTTTCGCTTTTTATTCAGAAAAGGCAAAGAAATAAGAGATCAGGCAACAAGCCTCCCGTTGTATAGACGACAACAGCACGTCAACCTACGACAAAACGTCAAATTTTCTCAATTGATATTGATCTCTCTCTTAAAGTTCAAAATCAATTCAATGACCTTTAACTTTTTGCGTAGGTTGACCTGCCGTTGTCTGTAAATTCATCATATATGAAGCTTCGTATTCACTAGAGTCGGCAAGTGTTGTTAGATATCGATTTCATACCGTTAAACTCTTATCTCAAACAAAAGGTCATAGAAAATGTTATACACATCCCTAGCCGACGTATCCTTACGGCCGGTCCTAATAACCTATCTATCTTCAGTTTTGGCATATCGGAGATAGAAAACAACTTCTCTCTTTGTTTCTCAAGACGGCAAAATCAGAGACAGAAGATGTTTTCTATCTCCGATATGCCAAAACTGAAGATAGATAGATTATTGGGACCGGCCGTTAGTGAATTCGAGGCCATAGACAACCGGATAATATAATGTTGGAACGTTTATACAAACTGGCGTGCAATAAAATTAGGATATTGAATAATCGGCTACTGGAATCATAAGACAGGGTCTAACAATTTATTAGTTACAAAAATGAATTTACTTTTGGAAAACCCATAAGCGAGCAAACCGCAATCGTCTTCTAAGGAAATGTCACCTTGGTTATTAAAATCGATTATTCAATTATTGATAACCGAATAAAGAGAAAGTATAAGATTCCCAATTGTATTGCTTGCCGATGTATTATACAAAGCGTTTAATTGTCTTTTGTATTTGTTATTAATAACTATTTTGATCAGCGGTAGTTAACGCTGCTTCTGAGCCATGGGTCGCGGGTTCGATCCCCGCACAGTACAAATATTTGTGTGCATGAACATGTCTGTTTGTACTGGTCTGGGTGTTTTCTATGTATTATAAGTATGTATTTACAAAAAAAAAGTATATAAGTAAGTTTATCGGTTGTCTAGTACCCCATACGACAGGGTACTTAATAGTACCTTAATTTGGGACTAGATGGCTCAGTGTGGCCCGGTGAGGCATGTCTTAAATATTTATTTATATTGTAAGCAGATCTTAACTATAAAAGGCAACATAATGGCTTTAAATATAAACATTTGTACACTTGTTTTATAAAACGCTAAATATAGAAGACTTAATGCTTATTGCATCAATATATCAAATAAAGCAAAGAGAAAAACTGCCAGGATCTATCTTAATCGTAGTGATGTTTATAGTGCATAGCTCAAAACGTATAAACGTTTTTTTTTTTTTTTGTCGGACCTATCACTGAAACCCCATATGGGGGGCTTTAATCAGTTAAACCGGGCAGAGTGTGGCGAGCGCTGAAGGCGCTCAGCCTAGGTCCGCCACGCTAGCGGTACTCCGGTGCGGCCGAGGGTGAGCCTCAGGCTCGCTCGCACCGGGGCCCATACTAGCGGGCGTGATCGGGCCAGTGTGGGGTGCTAAGGGCACCCTACCAAATGGCGAACCCACCAGTGGTGGCGCCGCCGGAACCGGAGATGCCGTGGCATGCCGGATCACGGTCGGGCTCCATTCTGGCGGGCCCGATCTGGGAGGGGACAGCGACCTCAAGGGCGCCTCTGTAGGCTCGGACCTCGGCTTGGGTCGCCGTCCGAGGGGCAGGTGAGAAGCGGCCAGGCACATGATTGTGTCGGCCGAAATGAAAGGCGACGTATAAACGGTATCGAAGCAATCTCTTATAATCAGTCACGTGACATAAAAAACATAAAGTCAACGTTTTTGCAGATAGAAGCAGTGTTTAGCTAGGTAATCTGTGGACTACAGAATTGGGTAATCTCTTGCTGCTGTTACAATCTACTATATCGAGGGTGAGTGCTTTGGTAAATGCTCGTGAATATAGTATTGCAGTGAAATAGGCCTCGTCATTTATACGGCTATACAACGCGTTTGTACTGGTCAAATGATACTGGCAGTTTTTTTTTTACTGGCCTTACACACCTTGAACGTGATTTTCGAGACGAAATGATATCAGTCAACTCATCAAAGTGTATAGCCCTATACATTACTCAAGATTCAGATTACAACGTACGGCCTCACTGAAACCACATAAGTAGATAGACGGAACAGAGTTTAAGCTTTAAGAACGTCAACTTGTGACATTGTAATTGTCAACTGGCCGCGTGAGCGCAGGGCCTTGAACCGTTATTTTTTTATACTGTTTTAAACTTTCATGGTCACTATCGTAAGAGTTAGTTATTTCGAGATTTCTACCATGTAAATCGGCCATCGCGGAACATTTAATACATTCGGGTCCTAACCACTGGATTAAGTTTCACAACACACAGATAATTTCCACTGAACGCCATTACACACCAAGAATGGTTAGAGAAGCGATCGAAATCACCAAACATAAAAACTTTAATCGTGAAGATGGCTTTAAATTGTCGTGTGTCTGGAATCCAGTGGTTAAAATTTGTAATAACCAGAAAAATCCAAAAACTAATGTTTCGCGGTCGGATACTGTGAGTGTTGTGTGTCGAGAACAGGTTCGAGTGGTAGTGAGTTTGAAAAACAATGGTACCAGTGTCGAGTGCAATAAAAGACTACGACGGAGGGTAGATCGATATATCTACTCGTAACAACCACCCGCAGTGACATCAGTTCTTCCGCGATCATGGCGCTTGCAACAGTGCCGAAATATCGGAAACTCATAAAAAACAAGGTACATGGTAGAAATCTCGAAATAACTAACTCTTACGTAATTTTTTTTATCAATATTAATACGTTTTAACCGTTATAAGGCGTTTCGTTCTCGTATTACGTTCGGAACGGGAACGAAATGAGAACGTTAATCAAATACCGGTTTATCCCACAGCGCGAGGCCACAAAGTGAACTGAAGTGAAATCCGTATACTGTATGTCCTTCGTTTCGTATGTAGGTATTGAAGGGAAAGAAAATAAAAACGTTATTAAATCTTTATTTTAACCATAAACGAAATGAAAATGTTCAATTTATTTCGTTCCGTTTCGAACAAAACCGAAATAAAAGCGTTCTTAGGCATTTAAGACGATAACGTTTCGGAAAATAAACCGGTAAACAAGCCCGGCGTGAGCGTAAACCGGTTTTTTCCAGTCTCACGCGTACGCGAATAGCGGCCAGTGGACACGCACACACGCCCGATTTGAGCGGTTGTATGAAGCTTAAACTCTGTTTCGTTTATCTATATGCTAAAGCACCATCAAAGTACTTTGCGAAGTTTGCTGTTTTTGTAAGAGCTAACTTGCGAGGCCACGCCAGTCACCGCCAGGCGAAAATGAGACTTAGGTATACCACAATCTACAGACACAATCACCCAGGCACAACACGGATGTGGCCAGAACGAGACACGTTCTAATCTGAATGATCTAGCTCTTTAATTATAAAAAAAATAAAAATCTTATCATAGTGGACACGGCGGGATTTTCGAAATAAATTATAACAATCAAAATTGGGGCTCATATTAAATCACATAATATACATATAATAATTACCAACTAAAAATTATCTTTTATTTTTCTATTACTAGTGCAACGTCCACTTATACCCTTGGACAGCGACGCGGAGCCCGCCGCATCCCGAAGCTAGCTACACGTAAAGCTTTGAGGTCTTCGAGCGTTATAACGGGTGTAAAAAAACCAAACTCAAATCCAAAAACCACGTATTGTCCCCATCACTAGGTTTATTTTTTTCTTCAGGACCATACCTGAGAAACTGCTGGTTCCAAAGATATTGAGAGTCAAAGTCAATGTTGCAAAAGGTTACTTAAAAATATTTCTTTTTACAAAAATAATTAAAAAATCATTATTTCGTTCACAATAAGGCTTATTTAATTACAGTACGCAATGTACGGCTTAGCGCGGACGTATTTTGAACTTAGCAGCCATCACCAGCGCAGCAGCGCTATACCTACATTGCGCGCTATAATTTTTTTTAACGGACTTAAAAATGAAAATCATTTCCTAGCGCTAATATTTTGTAATATGACTTGGTTAGATGTTCAGATTTCGTAGCTTCAGGATCTGCATTAATTTTTTTTACACCCTGTATATATGATGTATACAATTTATAGTAAACCTTGCGAATACGTAGTCTATTGCAACCACATTCAACTAAACTTAATTATCATCAAAATCACAAGGAAACCTACATTTGGCCATAAAATGAACCAGCTCCTTTGTATTTTTAACGTGTCAATTATCTGACTAAGTGTAAATGTAAGTAAATGTTACAAAAGAAGTCGGACGACAAACGTTTTGACAAAATATCATTTGTATACTTTATTTGATATTTTAGCAACTTAATTGCACTTATAATATCAGTATATAAACTTGAAAAATTATGTCTCAGGCGGGACTCGAACCCGAGGAGGAGATGCGGGTTCGAGTCCCGCCTGAGACAAAATTTTTCAAGTTTATATACTGAAATATCATTTGTCTATAATTTGTCCATGCAAAAAATGTATTTGCCCACATTATTATCTTCGTGATTCCGATGTAAGAACAGAAATATGTTGAATGCAGTTGCTACATATAATCGTATCCATACTGCATAGTTTAGCAAGCCCGCCACAAATAGGCCAGCTGTAAGCCGCGGGTTTTAAAAAATCTACACTGCGATCATTGTAATGATCTACTAAAAAAAAACTAGCCACACAACCAATGTTAAAAAAGTGTCTCAACCTTGACCATTTGACATAAGGTTGCACATTTAGTACGACCTACGACAATCGAATAGATACAGCATGACATAATATCTGTGGCATGTCGACCAATCCCATCAACATGTCAATCATTCAATCGTGGACAGTTAAGGTGTCATTTTTTATCGGACTGTGTAACTAGTTATTATTGTACAGCGTGCATTATGAAACGCCTGACAAACGTAAGGCCGTATACAGATAGAAAGCTGGAAACTTATAAGCGCTTACCGGCGCTTGACAGCGCTGGTCCGTTCTACACAAAGGAAGCAGGTTGAAGCAGACCAAGCAAAATTTGTTTATTAATTTTAAATGGCAGCGCCCAGCGCTGACCAGCGCGTGTTGAAGCTTGTCGGAACTTGTCGGCACCGTTCAGTGCTTATCAGCGCGCGTTCATATATTTACCTGCGCGGGTTAACAGCGCTGTCAAGCGCCGGTAAGCGCTTATAAGTTTCCAGCTTTCTTTCTGTATACGGCCTTATGCAACCATTCTGTATTACATCTTGGCAGTGTCATTTTTTTTAATTAAAAATAAATCTTAGAAAAATATTGTTTCAGCTATTTATTTTGAAACAAGCTGTGACGCGCACGGACGTAGTTGTGTAACGGTTTATTCAACCGGGACCCGGCCAGCAACATAGTACTTCCGTGCGCGTCACAGCGTGTTTCAGAATGAATAGTCTGAAGCAAAAAACATACAGGATGAAATTTTAACCACTTTCCAAATTTTAATATATCAATCTACGAGACAAAAACAAATGACGTATTTTTTCTTTTGGTATAGCCAATTACAAAAATGTCACGATAAAGCACTTACAAAATGTTCGCCAAAAATCTAAAATTTCTGATACGGCCGCCTAGCAACACTTTTTTTACGCGATGCGCATCTCATTCATTCATTACGATACTATTCATAAGTTTTTGATTACTCTTTTTACCTTGACAGGTCTAAAAACGTAAAAATTTAAAAACTATATTGCGAAAAATATTTTCGGGTGATAACTTGATTTCAATTTTTTACTTCATAAATGGGCTCTAAATACGATACTGAACGCCTATAAACATTTTGGAAAGTGGTTAAAATTTCATCCTGTATTTTTCTTTAAAAAAAATTATTAATTTAATACCACTGCCAAAATGCCATACATAATGGAAACATAACGTGGGCTTCTTCCTGCGGTTCAAAATGCACGGTGTATATCGATGGCTATACACTACACCTATGGGTTGAGAGGTAGTTGGTGGTATGGCTAATTAATAGCGAAGTTCTGCGTGAAATCGTACTCGATGGTGGGGATGACGGTCTGTACGAACTTTAGGAACACGATCAGGTAAGCGTGCACACCCATCTCGCCGCCGCTCTCCGTCACAGTCTCGATTATCTTCTTCATCACTTCTGCGTGCCTGGTAGAAGTCAAGTATTGATTGATTGAAGGTTTTATAAACTAAATTCGCACTTAAAATAATATTTAATAAAAAAAAGGACTGCTAGCTACTACAATGTTAGTGATTTTCGAGAATACACTTCTAGTAAATTCGAATAGACAATAAAACTGATGCAAGATGAGTACACTACGCTCACTATCGGAAGTTACTTAACACTTTACTATGTAAAAATAAGAATTCATCCATTATCTTCTGAATTTACTTGCAAACAAACAAACAAGTTACTCAACATATAAAAAAAAAGATAAGTGATAGTAGCTAAGTATAACTTCTATATTTAGCTACTATCACCGATCATCTTACGAAACTTAAGTCTCATAGAAGTTTCTACCTTCGAGATTTGAAAATAGAGTACAAATTAGCCACAGCACTGACCTGCAGGGGTGCACGGAAGCCTTGCTGGATTCGGAGAGAGGTGTATTTTCTTTCGAGACTTACGCCCCATAGAACTATCTACCTTTGTGACCTCAGAATAGGGCACATAATAGCCACAGCACTGACCTACAGGGGTGCACGGAGGCCATGCTGGATCCGGAGAGAGGTGTATTTTCTTCCGAGATTTACGCCCCATAGGACTATCTACCTTCGTGACCTTAGAATAGAACACATAATAGTCAGCACTGACCTGCAGGGGTGCACGGAGGCCGTGCTGGGCCCGGACAGGTGCGGGTGCGACTCCATGGTGACCGTCTTCTTGGCATGGTCCTGGGACACGTCTTCGTACATCTGTTCGACGCTGAGGAGTGTGCGGTCCTGCGACAATCGATAATAACTTAGATAAAATACACTTGTATTTTTTTAATGTCAGCATAAAAAAAATGCAAGTGTATTTTATCTAAATCTCATCTCTTAAATCTCATCAAGAAATAAAACATTTGTTTAACAAATCTCATACGTTATTTTACGTGGTATGATCGCATGCTCGCTACTACGTATGCGTTTTTAAATTTTAAACTGTCTCACGAAAAATGTAGCCTATCCTGTTAATATTATAAACGCGAAAGTTTGTAAGAATGTATGGATGTTTCTCTCTCTTCTCTTTCACGCTAAAACTGCCCTCCTTATTGCAGACGTAGTACTTGCAAAATGGCGGTTTGGAGATAAACGCGGCAAACATATTTTTTATGTCTAAACAATAAGTCAAGGTATGATAACATTAAAAGTGTACCTTAAAAGTAAGAAAAAAAATCAAGCTTCCTATTGGTATATATTTTTTTACTTTAATCGATTGTGATTTATGTCGATTACTGCAAGTGCAATTTGCAGGGCAGAAAACTACTCAACGGATCTGAATGAAATTTGGCACGGTGTTAGTTTATTGGCTGGAATAACATATAGGCAATTTTTTATCCCGGGAAAACGTATAATTCCCGTGGGATAATTTTAATACACAATTTTAAATACCAAATCTACGCATACGAAGTTGCGGTCAACAGCTAGTGCGGTATACAAGCTTTACACCTTCCGTGCCAAATTTCATCCAGATCTATTCAGCAGTTTTGGTTAGAGGTGTGTAACTGTGAAGTGACTCAAAAAAAAATGTACATCCGTGTCAAGGATCGAATCACTCTTTAAATCCCATGATTCCAAAATACATCTTTAAATCTGTCAATCCTAACTGAGTCTTGAATCTATTGAATTAAGGTTCAGTTAGGATTGATTGAAAGACGAAAAGATAATACATCTTTAAATCTGTAAATCCTAACTGAGCCTTGAATCTACTAGTTCTAATCTCTAGTCTAGTTAAGGTTCAGTAATTAATTCAAATTCAAATTCAAATGTTTATTTCAGTAACTTAGCCTAATACAGTTACAAGTAGTTGGAGCTTCCTATTGAAGCAAAAATAGATAAAGATAAAGATAAAAGATATATATTTTTTTAAGCTTCTATCGCGGGCCTTGAGCGTGGGGACCGAATCCAGAAATTCCGTAACGAAAATAACCTAACACCCCCCACTCCGACCGGTACAGCGGTAATACTTTTTAATTTTATAATTGCATAAGTTGATAAAAAATGCTATGCAATAGCTTTACCGCGGCAGTCCCCGAGTGCCACACGTCTTTTTTTAACATAAAAAGAACGGTAGCTTAACTTCCTGTGATAGGAGATTGACAGTTTGTCTGTGTTTGTGTGTGTGAGTGTGTGTGTGTGTGTGTGTGTGTGTGTTTGTGTGTGTGTGTGCGCGTGTGGTGTGTGTATTGATGTAGATGTCAATGATGTAATTAGGTACCAAACACCTATCCACACTTTTACATATTGTAAACATTAGTAGAAAGTAAGATATTTATAAGTTTAGATTACATAAAATAAAATAAAAAAACAGGTATCAGATGCGTAATGTGACGTCACGGTCCATTTCGAATATTACTTTATGTGGTTTTAAAAAAAAAACATTGGTAAATGACGTAGTGAAAAAGAAAACAGTGTGAAACATGTTTACACCTCATACAAGTCTTACCTCATCATACCCAATGAGCCATAGACGCGGCGTCTGGTAGTACTTGTCGTAGGTGATGTGCAAGTCGTACGTGCGCGTGCGCACTATGTCGCCGTCTGAGCCCCCCGCCCCGCCCGCACCCCCATCCCCCGCGGCCTTCGCCTTGGGCTCCTTGCGGGCGGCGAGGTCGGTTGACTACAAGAAAAACACATTATAGTCCATAAAATATAGCTTGATTAGAATGACACCTGTCAAACTGAGGTGACTAGTGATGGGACTGACTCGACTAATCAAACGAAAAAAAACAGTTATGGCGAATAAAATAAAACGATAACCAGATATATAAAGATTTAACAGTAAGTCAGTATCGTGATCATTATCACAATAATTGGAACAATCATGAAAATCAAGAACAATTAGAAAAATTTTATCTCATGTAGAATCTAATAAATTTGAGAATTTTTCGTAAACTATTAATAATTGCAATTTGATGTTCTTAGTATCAACCAATTCTCATTAAATCATTTGTAACATTTATATTACATTACTTCGATTTTGAACTATTGTTAATCTGTCGATTTTACCTCATCAATAGCGATTATGAAAAATGACGTAACCTTGTAAAGACGTCTTTTAAAGTTAAGTGTAATTTTTGTGACTGGATTATTTTAATGCTTTTAACTTTAAATATCAATTTTATATAATTAAATTGATTAACATGTACAGCAAAGTATAAAAAAATATTCTTAACATGCCAGTTACCAAAATATTTCCATATGCAAATGTGTTTCACTTGTGTGACGCTGGTACAAAGTTACGTCGTCTGTTTCAGTGAGAATTGTCATTCTAATCAAGCTATATTTTAAGGACTATAAGCTTATGTTGTAAGATCAGTTAAGTGGCTATAAGGCAGATTCCATGTTAGTGTTTAAACTTGAAGAATTATGTCCCAGGCGGGGCTCGAACCCGCATCTCCATGCATACCGGGCGCGGCGTTATACCATTAAGCCACCGAAAGCGATACGCATGGAGATTGGAGATGCGGGTTGGAATCCCGCCTGAGACATAATTATTCAAGTTTAAATAAAATACTGATAATATAATTGCAATTAAATTGCTAAAAAAGATTCCATGTTGCCTGCAGAAGAAATACTCATCGTTGAGGTCGGGTTATTAGAACAACAAAGAGGCTATTAGATTGAGTTAAAGAAAAGAATCCTCATTATCAGAAGCACACATAAGTCTACAGCAACACACACACACACACACATAATATCTCTTAGCCATGATCGTCACGCTTGACAGGTTTGGTTGTTAGTTTAGCCAATGGCGTAGGGAAGATGCTGCGTTATCCATGGGAAGAGAAGGAGGCGGCGCATAACAATTTTTGTGTCCCCCATAAAAACAAATTCAACCTAACATTATAAAGGAGAAGTAACTTAGTACGGTTCTTTGTTGCGCCTTGACTTCAAGGGGCCATTTTTAATTTATGTCGGATTTTACAAGAAATGACCGACAACTCTCAATAGTCCGTGATTTCTTGTTGGCAACGACTAAAATCTGCGGTATATTTTAAGTATTTTGTCAGTCCACTTTAAACTAAAAACTACTTGAAATACTTTTGTTTACCAAGTAAAGAAGAAATGAATGATTCCACTCACAGGGTCCACTTCATCCAGCAGTCCAGACTCCTGGAACTGCTCCATGTCCTCGGCCTCGCCGTCGTCGTCGTCCTCGTCGTCATCGGCATTCTCCTCCCCACCTTCGCCGTCACTGTCCCCCGTGCCCGCCGCTTCCAGCGTCATCTCACAAACCTGTAGGCTTACTCTTGAAACCAATCTTGATCTCAATCCGATTCCAATCCGAACCAGTTTCAATCCCAATCTCCAAAGATATGGCACTCTTGAACACGATCGACTATGAAATCGGATTCGACATCACGATCGAGTACCGTCGATCAAATTGGGTGACCATACAGAAAAAAATGTAAACTACCAAGAATGTAATATCGTAACAAAACGTAAAATCTTGCCATATTTATTATTTTAATGTTCAATATAATGTTATTCACTGTAACATGTACTTTCCTCCCATTTTTGCTTAGTGCAACTATATTTTACAGCTGACTTTGTTAGTTAAAGTGGCTCATTGAGAATGTCTGTGTGAAAAAAAAAAACTTCACGCCGAAATCACACGTCAAAAATAACTTTGTGCTGGACGATTTATTTATTAACCAATGAACTTGTACTTGTAATTAAATAATGTTACCGATGTTTTTCAACACATTCTCCGATTATGAAAATGTAAAAAACTTGAAAGCAATACTAATAAATTGTAAGGTGAAGAGGTTCGATACTTAAGTAAGTTTCGACTCAGTGTGAATTTATTGTTTATAGTGGAGTGGGATAAAATTTCGCTGACGCTTAATGCGTTAGGCGGTGCGCAGAAAGATAACGTCAAATAGATAGGTAAATGTATACTCTATAATTTCTCCTAAACTCATCGACACTCATATCAAATGCGTTGTCTGCATAACTTATCATTCTTATCAAATTCCGCCCTTGTCTCACATCGAATCTATGTCCGATGTCTAAAATATCATTTATTAGACCTAAACGTGCCATTTTAAATAAATAAAACTAGATTAATTCGTCAAAATATCACTCTCAATCTCAAAAAAGTTAGTTTCTTGTAACTGCGTTTACTCGATCCTAAACACGAATCTAAACTCGATAGATCAATGTCAAAATTACGTCAAGAGTGCCGAAAAATCTTGAAGTCGATTTCATTTAGTTCCTTTAAATTTCACCCAATCCGGGTACGATTTGGCGCTAGTGTAGCATTCAAGAGTGCCAAACGAAAAGATTTCGATTCCAATCTCCAATACTGCTTGAAATCGAGTTTCAAGAGTAAGCCTACTGATCCATACAATCTATCTATTATTACTTATCTTAATATATATATTTCTTGTGTGCGTGTGTATGTGACTGAACTCCTCCTAAACGACTGGACCAATTTTGATGAAATTTTTTGTGTGTGTTCAAGGGGATCTGGGAATGGTTTAGATTCACAAGTAGGGTAGGGTAGGGTAGGTTAGGGGTAGGGTAGGGGTAGGGGTAGGGTAGGGGTAGGGTAGGGGTAGGGTAGGGGTAGGGTAGGGTAGGGGTAGGGTAGGGGTAGGGTAGGGGTAGGGTAGGGGTTGGGTAGTGGTAGGGTAGGGGTAGGGTAGGGGTAGGGTAGGGTAGGGTAGGGGTAGGGTAGGGTAGGGTAGGGGTAGGGTAGGGGTAGGGTAGGGGTAGGGTAGGGTAGGGGTAGGGTAGGGGTAGGGTAGGAGTAGGGTAGTAAAATATTAAAATTTTATAAAATATATACAACCCTAAATTTTTACCCTTTTACCACCAACCCCTATTTTTTGTTAGCCATTTTAGTAATTTAATCATTTTTATGGCAAAACAACGTTTGCCGGGTCTGCTAGTAACAAGATAATTTTAGACATGCGTATAATTGTCATGCGACATAATTGTCATTTGACACACGTAAACACGACTCACTCTGATTATAACATACTAGCTGTTGCCCGCGACTTCGTCCGCGTCAATTTCTGTTATTATGATCGCGATTAAGAAGTTTTCTAAAGAATATGTAAAGCCTTCTTCGATAAATAAACTATCCAACACAAGAATATTTTTTCGATTCGAACCAGTAGTTCCAGAGATTAGCACATTTAATCAAACAAACAAACTCTTCAGGTTTATAATATTAGTATAGATAACCTAGGCACATCCTACATGGCATTGAAACATGTAGGATGTGCCTAGGTTATCTATCGATCTAGGCATTGAAAATTGCTTATAGTAGACTATAAAATAACTTCAAATAACTATGACTAAAAGTAATAACAATGACCCAGTTGGTGTTCTTTCGATTCTAAGTCAGGTCTATTTAGGAAACGACCTATATCAAATTGCGGAAATAACTATTAAAGAAAAAAAAAATTACTGGGGTTTCCCATTATTATAGAAAAAAACAACAAAAACCTCATAAATAGTTTTACCTTTTCTTCAATGGTAGGTGACCCAGTGCTGTCGTAGTGATGTGTGTCTACCCAACCACCATCTTCATCGTGCTCATCTTCTATCACCTTCTCTTTATCTTCACAGTATTCTATCTAAAAACAAATGATTGGCATCTAAATAAAAACAAGGTAGGTACAGAATGACTTTTATAACTGTTTCTTGGGCTAACATCTTATGTGAAGTGTATGAAAGGTCAAAAAGACATTTTAATAAAATATTGAAAATGTCAAAATACAAAGTGGTAATGTGGTAAACATATTTTATCTACATAAGATTGAGTGCTTAGCCTGATGTGCTGTTTTTTGTACAGTTAGCTGCAAAAGTATGCATAACTATTGAATAAATAACAGTGTAAACATGATTTTGACACTGACTGTACAAGTTACAACATACTTACATGTGGATAAAAAGTTTTACTTCATTTAGGATTCAAACTCAAATACATTCAGTTCCTGGACTACTGGTATTTACATGTTTCATACAATCAATTCATAAGCTAAACATGAGACCATTAACTTATTATAAAGTATTAATCCCTCGATTGTGAGTTATTCCAGACACAATTGAAATCAATTGATATTGTGGCACCCGAGTGCCTCCTGGGGGTTGAGGGATTAAATGAATCATTGAAAGAGCAAAATAAACTATGTTTTAGTCTTTATATGATTACTAGCTGTTGCCCGCGACTTTGTCAGGGTCAATTTATGTTATTATGATCGCGATTATTTTTGTAACATTTGTCACTGATGCTTCGCTCCTATTTGTCGTAGCGTGATGTTATATAGCCTAACGCCTTCCTTGATAAATAGACTACGTTCAAACAAACAAACAAACTCTTCAGCTTTATAATACTAGTATAGATAAAATAAATAAGGTTTGCAACCTGCTTGCAGCGTCTGTAACAAGGCACATTCCTAGTGATCAGGAACTGCTTGTCTGCCGGCAGGTATGGTCGCACTTTGGCCTCTTCCCCCTTAGCCCATTGCCAGGTGGGACAGTGGTGTACCAAGTGGTCTCCAGCGGCAACAAACTCCTCAGGAGTCAACACTCCAGTCTCTTGGAATTTGGACTCCTAAAGTGAAACAATATTTTTAAAAAACATTTCAGTATCATCTTAACTATAAAAAATCATGGTTTGACTGTCCATAACTTACCATTTGCGTAAATACAAAGGTAATAAAATTTATTGTTTGAACTAATTATTACTTTAGTTCATGTAAATAATATTTGAGGGAGAACAGATAAGGGATCTGTTCCAATTGGAATATTTTGGAGTGAAAAAGTAAATAAACTAGTGCGAGATAACAGTCACATAAATATAGCAGCCGCGCAAAATCCTCACATTGTAAGGATCGTAAACAAAGATAACGATGGACAGAAACACCAGAACTGAACGTACCTTGAGCACTGGAGTCAAATAGCCAGCCACCCCCAGAGCAGTCCCCTTAACCGTGTTTATTACACTCTGCATCGTACAGTACCCCAAAGGAAATATTTGAGCACCAGCTATTTATTCGATGAAAGGAATGGTAATGTCACAAATTCTAAAAATTACAAAAATCACAAAGAAATTAAATAATCCCAGATGCCGAACGAAACTTGCACAAAGCTGACTGACATTAAAAAAAATGTACTCTGTGCTGACAGACGATTAAATGGATGGATACGATTTTTTGACATTGACAACAACTGCTAGAGATGGACAAGTCGAGATATCTCGAGTACCTTCTACGGTACTTCATATGATATTTAAGAAATTTAATTGCATTTGTAATATCAGTATTTAAACTTGAAAAATCATGTCTCAGGCGGGAATCGAATCTCCTCGCATGCTGGGCAGGAGATGCATTTAAATGTCATTTTCATTTTATTATTTTATTTTTCAAGTTTTAAAACTGATTCCTTCTACGATCATGATCATCATCTGTCTGTCTGAGAAACACCTAAAATATGTTGAAAAAGATATGTAGTCTTTTAGTATCTTTTTCAAGATAGCTAGGATGACATTAGCTACGCTTTAAAGGAAGATACACTGAGCAAGTAATCACTAAGATAAGCTGTCAAATTGAGTGTCATGGTATGAAAAGTTCATAGAAAAAACATACGTAAATGAACGGGTGAACGCAAATTGGCCTGCCACAGGCCTGCCAAAAACGATGTTATAGTACAAAAGGGCAATGCAGTTCAATAGCAGTCCTGCTATAAGAGCTAATGGTATGGCCCCAGAACCACTGGAGCAATCATGAAGATCAACAAGAAATTCTTTATCGCTTATGGAATCTAATAGATATTTACGTATTTTGTAAACTGATAATAATTGAAATTTGATTTATTTAAAAGAGCCTGCGATATAAATTCGCGAACCCGCAGAGACCCAGACAGATTAATAATGGAAGTTGCACCTAGATCTAAGAAATATAGCCGAAATTGTGTGTCGATGTGTATAAGAATTTACAACAAAATACCAAAAAGCTTGAAAACGCTAAATACTAGCCGTTTTACAAATAAACTGGGTGAATGGCTCAAAGATAAAAACTTTTACAGCGTTACTGAATTTCTCAATGATCGATAGCCTTAAATTGTATAATAATAATGATTTATAATACAACCAATGATCCACTATATTGATGCTTGTTAATGTTTCGCATGTCTGGTTATTGTTGTTAAGTTGTTGTAATGACTGGGTTAACTGACCCAAAAAATATTTGCATGCTTCTTGTAAGCAAAACATGATTGTTCTTTTTTACCATGTGACATCTGTGTATACCGTGTTTTAAGCAAATAAATTTATTCTATTCTATTCTATTCTATTCTATTGATGTTCTTAGCATTAACCACCGTTTATATCGTAATTTATGTTACATTACTTCGATTTTGAATTATCATTATGGTTTGTCGATTTCGACATTTGGTAGGGTGCCTTTTGTTGCACCCCACACCGGCCCAATTACGCCCGCTAGTATGGGACCCAGGCCAACGGCAAGAGCGCGTCTGTAAAGCCTTCCATAAAAGGTTCAATAGGTCCGTCCGATATAAAAAAAAACTTGTCGGTGAGTCCAGTGCGAAGAAGCCCCCTCTCTCACGTCTCCCGTAAGTACAGATATGGGCGCCCCGTCGTCAACTAGATAACAACTAGTCTACTTTATATACTTTTGTCTACTGTCATGCACGCACCAAGTAATCACATATTATGATATGAAGTTACATTACGTACATACGTTCTCGTACGTATGTACGTAACGTATACTCTGTCATATACTCATGTACAGCCATTTTAAATGTGTACAGCTGTCAGCTGACATAGATAGTGAATTAGATGAGTTTTTGGACTTTTTGGCGGGAGTTCGTGAGATACGTTTGGAGTCCGTTTATTTTATTGAATTTTTATTGTTTATAGTGATTTTTGGGTCGTATAAGTGGTGTTATATTGCGAAACAAAGTGTCGTGCGAGTGAACAATATACAGTTCGGTGAAATAACATGGTGTATGGGTCGTAACCAAGAAAAGTGGACCGTGAAATTTTTCGCGGGAACGCGAACAGTTCACCTCTTTCATGGGGACTTCTCTACATTCCTTCAATCTTTCGACTGTCTCCAAAAACTCCATCGAAGCATTAAAACGTCTAACATTAACGTTTTAATGCAAAAATAAAGACATTATTACTAAAGAATTGGCTGTGTGGATAAGTATCCGAGGCCGTTAAACTAATTAAAGAAAAAAAAAGCTATCTATGATAGCTCACAGCTGTCACAATACCCAAAAGAGATTTCGATTCGATCAGAACATACAGATAAACAGTCAATAACCAAATTTTTTGAAAAATAATGCATATTTTGTGCATTACAAATTAAATTATTTAGAATTTCCAGTTGATTAATTGCATAGCACCATGGAGGACGTTCTTGATGAGGTTGTGTCTTCGGAAGATTTGCAAGTAAGCACTTTTCAATCGTTCGTGACTCACCTCTTGCGTTGTTTGAAATCATTGTTATGATTTTTCATTATTTTGTTTTCCTGTAGAAATTCGAGAAAGTGTTCCATGAGCAACTGCATCAAGGAAGAGTAACGCACAAAGCACAGTTTGAATACGCATGGTGCCTGGTGCGCAGTAGATACCCAACAGACATCAGAAAGGTCGGACACAACTTCATTTACTTGCTGTTAATTCCACGTCATATTTACGCCATAATTTATTAAAGAGGCAAGATAATCGGTAATTATAAAGCTGCAGTGAAACTGGAAGTTGAAAACAAAACCAATAGGATCTTACAACTTGCCCCATTACAAATAGAGATAGAATAGGGAAAAATTATCTATTGATTAATGCACACTTTTTACTGAGTCTATGAAGTTTTATTTAAATTGGCCTCAGATATTGCGGGTAGATAAAAAAAATATTTTTTATTCTGAATTTAAATATGTATTACAGTGCTCAATCTAATGGTAGATAGAAAAAGAACAAATGTTCAGACACTCTAAGATAGGAGGAATTAGAGAAATATTGTATTGACACTGGCACCATTCATGAGATTTGGAGTGGATAGAGCCTGTAATGAGAGGTAGAAAAGTGCCAAAATATATTTTTTATTATGGGAATGGCTAATAATAAATGCAATCCTGCAATTAAATTAATTTAATTCATCTGATCATTTGCAGTTGCCTTGTACACTGGCAGGCAATTGTTGTAATAGGCTATTTGTATCATATCTAATTTGCCACAGTAAATGTATAGTTTCTGTGGAATTTCTGGGTACTAAAAGTATAAGGTATCATTTTTACTGTCTTATCAGGCAATGAATAATTATTTAACGCTTTGAACCCCAAGCGACAACCGGTTGTTGCGATAACAATTGATTTTAATTGTGGCTGGCATATCCGAGTGTCAAAGGGTTAAGACCTAGGTACTTCAAAAAATAGTAAAAGAGTTAAGTAGAGGACAACTTTACTCTAATGCAAGATTTTGCACTGCTGTAGAAAAAGCACATAAATACATGAATTACTGAAAAAAATAATGTAAAAAATTGTGATTGTAATTACTAAATATTTAGGATATAATAAGGGTTAAAGTATGAAATTGCCGATTATTTTCCCACTTTTTATTTTGTTTATAGCTCTTAAGTATAGTCATATTATTGCGTAATTCTTTTTGAATTGTATCAAAAACTAAATAAAGTAAATTTTGACTAAAAAAAAAATGCAACACTAGTGCCTATTACTTCAAAGGAAGTCGTTGAAAAGACCCCTTACAATGTGTCAGCTGACCTTGCTTCAATTAAGTATATTTGTATTATATACTTTGATTTTCAGAAATTTAAATACTATAATGCGTAGCTTTATAACCATCTAACTTTCACCTTTAATTGCATCGAAAACGGTTCAGGCGTTTTTAAAAAAACTAAAAAATTGTTAGTATGTAAAAATGAATTTTCCCGATTTCGTCCATACAAAACGGCAATTTCATACTTTAACCCCTAATACATTTCAGAGTATTCTGTTACTAAATATTCAGGATTTACATTTCAGGGTATACTGCTTCTAAAAGAGCTGTTTAATTCACATCCGGAAGGCAAACGGGACTACTTGTTCTACCTTGCTATTGGCAATGCAAGAATCAAGGAGTACAACAAAGCTTTACACTATGTCAAATCATTTCTGGAAATTGAGCCGGCGAACCAACAAGTTCTGGCTTTAGAGGTACCGAACTATTTCACCTATATGTAGTTTTAGTTGAGATTTTTTTGTTTTTCGTCTGCCTCATGTGGGCCATGGGTAAAGGTGAAATAGCTCAGAATGAAGATATAACGATAGGCAGTTCAGGCAATTGAAATTTTCTTATGATTTGAGCACCAAATGATAGATAATATTCCTAAATAATGGTAGCAGTGGTAGGTTTAAATATTGGGACGTGTAAAAAGCCTCTTTTGGTTGATTTAAATACAAACACATGTCCAAATATAAATATGAAAATTGCAGTTAATAATTCAGGTATTTCTTTATCTCAATATAAAAAATTATTGGCAAGATGTCTTGAAAGTCAAATGTAAAATGTTGTGATTACTTGCTCAGTGGTCAAATGTACCTGCCTGCCATGCATAAACAAAGTTCATGTTCATTTACCGAGTCATTGTTATCTTATCATGTTGGTTTTATAAGTGCCAAAGATAAATAAATTTTATATTACAATTTACACCTACAACTTAAGATGAGGTCTTAATTTGATTGCCATCTTTTTATTTGATCATCAATAAATGTAGTTCCTGTGTGGCCCCTTTTAACTGTAGGGCTAAAAAAAAATTACTAAGAAAGGGCATATCATATTTTTGGTTTTGTGCCAAATAAACGGTCAATGACAAAATGTTTTGCATCAGACAAGGACAAGGGTTAATTTATAAATGTTGTAAAACACTTCTATGTATATAGTTTTGGATGGTTTGTTTCCCGAGTATTTTAACAGTAGTTTAGTATTTATCTTAGAAATGAGCATAATAATATGTAAATTAATATTAATACTTTCTGAAGTCGAAATTATGGGGGCTTTGTTTAAGGTTGAATCAGTAAACTTGACACTTTACTACTTAGAGGTTTAATGTTGTTTTTAAAAGTAAGTGTGTGAAGAGTGACTGACGGGTACCTTATTTTGTTGGACTTTAAGTTAAGTTTAGGTTATTAGCCTTAGGTATGTTTAAGTTATAAGGATTGCATGACGCTTTTGATGTTTAAATAAATAAAATCAAAAATAGTCAAGTCAAGCCCAACTTTAGTTTTAAAGGTTTAAAATTGGGACGTAGAAAGTCTCCTGGGGCCTATTTGCAGATTTAAAACTGATTTTAGGCAGTCAAAATTCTTGATTAAAGAGTTGTCAATTTCCACCAGAAATTAAAAAAAAAGTATTTTGAAAACAAAAACAATGTAGTTTGTGATTGTAATTCCAGCGTCAGATAAACAAGCGTATGGAGAAGGAGGGCCTGATCGGCATGGCGGTGGCCGGCGGAGCCGTGCTCGCGCTGGGCGGGCTCGTGGGGCTCGGCATCGCGCTGGCTTCCAGCAAGAAATAGCATATGGCCTTGCTGTGAGTATCTTTGACTCTGATATAAAAATAATAGCCTAAAATCATCCCACTGCAGGGCCAAGACCTTCATCACTGAATTCGAATAACCATAGTAATGATGAGTACAAGCATAATAACCACCGGGGGATTAAACCCAGGAAATCCTCGCCTGGCCCGATATTTTAACCACTCAGACAGACCTACAGACAACTCTGTACTGTGGAACAAGCTCGAGTGACACGGTGATTGGTTGTAGTAAAATGATAGTGCACACATGGTTGCAAAGTTTATTCGCTTTTAAAACAAAATATAAAATATGTGTAAGGAATAACATAGGGTCTTATTTTTTTATCGATTAACACGCCCCTGGGCCTTATTATTTGCGCCGCTCTCTAAACCTAATTTATGAACTATTTTTCTGTCCAAAAATAGACGAACTGTACATTTTCTAACTGTCATCTTTATTTAATGTAGATGAACTTGCTTTTTCATCCGTGTGATATTGGCTGAACATTATACAGAGTGTTATGTAAATACTCGTAGTATATCGAGCGGAAACTAGTCGTTGATAACATATTATGCATATAAATAGTATAGTGAAGAAACATTTTATATCATCATATTTTTTATTTATTTTCATACAAAAAAATTTTTACATTCCAATTGTAAGAAATTTTTATTTTTCAGAAATGATAATAGCAACTTTCTGACTACATACTATCTAGATGCATACGTTAACATAGGCTGGTCTCACGGTAACACGTTGTATTAAGTATAATATTTTCAAAATACTTTGAGTTATTGCATTTCTATGCCAAATAGACAAATAGTGAAAAAAATTTCTTGAGATGAGTAGTAAAAACCGTACGGATGGTAATTTTGACGTATTTCGGCGTTCGCATTTTAGCCAATAGTTGTGAAAAAACGCTACTAGTTTCCTTCTAGCGCACTCCAATTGTCGCTTCTTACGACACCCGTAAAAAGAGACGGGGTGGTTTGATTATATTTAAGTGATGACACCCCACGTACCTTAGTAATTATTTAAACAAATAGTAAATACTAATATTAAATATAGTTACAAAAAATAGTATTTTTTTTCCACAATTTAACTAAGGTAGGTCAGTAATGCGACTGTCTAAAATAATAGCCCTTAATCATCCCACTGCAGGGAAAAGGCTTCCACCATAGTATTCATGTTACTATAGCAATGATGGGTACTGGCAAAATCACCACGCTTGCCAAATACGGGTTGGTGATCACAAGTGAGTGAGTGAGCAATGATCAAAAATTCGAAACTTTTTGTTGCCCGACCCGGGGATCGAACCCGGGACCCGAGATCTTGGTCTGGTATTTAAATCACAAGACCAGGAGGCATTGCGATTGTATAATGTTACATGGTTATTTTTACAATAAAAATTACTCTTAAGTATTCTGCTTCTTGTAGGAATTCATTTTGTTGAGCGCTGTATCTTTAGTAAGCTTGTATTTTATTTTTTATATTGAGTTAGTGCTACTAAGTACATAATTTTGTAGTTTATTTTAGTATTTGTAGATTTTTTTGTAAAAAAAATTTATTTAAATCATACACAACAAACAATGAACAACAAAAGAGAAATTTAAACAAAAAAAAAGAAAAATTTTACTCAAACCTTTTACAAGAAGACCTTTGCTCAGTACTGAGATCAAATAGGTTAAATAAATAATTAAAAAAGTTAGAATTTTGATCAAATATCGGTATTCGTTTTTCCGTACGATAAGGTTTTAATTTAAAATAGCCCAATAATTAGTCCAAGTTTCAAACTACCAAAACTGAGTTGCTGGTGACCACAGAACATGGAAAAAGGTTAGAAAGGCTGTCATGCGCCATTTGTATGGGAACAGATGTCGCCGCTTGCGCACCACTACCACTTGTGCACATAATAAACACAAGCTTTCAAACACAAACGAGTTCATAAAACGCCAATCAAGCGAATTCAAAGGAACGAGTTCAAAGAAACCAATTACAACGCTCGCTTACGTTCTTGTTTAGGCAGAATTATTAGCATTTCCTTATAACCTCTGTGGCGCGCCTGCCCCGCCTACATAGCCTTTCTTACCTTTTTTCCGTTGTCTGTGCTGGTGCCAAATATGCAATTAAGGATTTATTAAACAACTTTTCTAATATGGTGGTATTTTTTATTCTTTACGTCGTGAATCGTTATTAATTAACAACAGGCTATTGTTATATATTTTTTTTTGTTTTAATAGTAAAGAAATTCACTAATATTAAACAATATTTACGGTTGTTGCAGAGTGAACGCAATAGTAGGCGTTCATTACTTCCTCACAAAGAAGCGAGACACCAAACAAGATTAGGGGGCGCCACTGTCGACTTGTAACTGTCACACGTCACACAGCTTTCGGTGTGCAATTAAATTAGAAATTTTATTTTGTACAAATTTCACATTAGTTTAATAACAATACATAAAACATCTCTACACAAGCAAAAAGTGTTTCTATCGATAAGGATAGTCTAGTGTTTCTATAAAGTTAATAATAGAGTATTTATGTGATAAATGTGAACTATATTTATTCCTTTAGCTTTAGGCACCACTTTGTAATTTAAGAGCATGATCGATTTTAATATAAAAGATGTTAATATGATTCCATTAATAAAATTGTTTTTGTTTTAGATATATTTTTATGTTTCCTGATCCTCTAGAGTAGTTTTTCTGGAGAATGGGTAACTATATAATTATTGAACACTTGAAATGTTACTGTTTTCCTTTGTTATTGGTTTTTATTCTTAAGACATTATGTCAAGGGCATAAAGTACAAATTACTATGGCTGCTATTTTTCTAGGACCGTATGATAAATCTTGTATAATAATATTTATTGAACACTAAACACTGAAATTTAACACTTAATGAAGAATTCAACCCGCGTTTATTAAGATCTTAGATATTATTTAGATTTATTTAGACATTTCTAGTTCAGTAGGTACGGGGTTGAATCAGGTGCCTTACTCTGCAACACGAACCTCGTATGTACGGATATATCTGTCTCTTTCAGATACTTTAAGAAAAGTATGGGGACAGATGGATCAGAATATACGGACATTGTGTTGTAGATTAAGGCCTAAGGTGTATATTCGTATTACGGAAAGTGATTTATAAATATATTTCATACAACTGCCTCTGATTGTTATCGTCAGTGATATCCCTATCCTTGTTTATTTTTTTAGGCGTATTCCATAATAGACTAGTATGATAACGTATTGTTCTTAGGCTATTAGAATTATGTAAATAGATACAATTATCCTGTAGAATTTCATTATTATTTTTTTGCGATGATCTACATCTAATAACAACTGGCAAGTAATTTTTAGCACATTGCAGTATTGGTGGACTAAAGCTTATACCTGTAAAACCTTACTATCTTACTAATGTTATAAATCCGTAAGATAGGATGAATGTTTTTTATTCAATCACCTCAGGATGGCTGAAGAAATCAAGAAGGAATTTTTCATAGACTTATGTTTTGTTGTGGATTAGCTCTCTCTCTCTCTCTCTCTCTCTCATAAGATTGTACCGTTTCTGTAAGATAGCATATACAGGGTGAAATTTTAACCACTTTCCAAATTTTAATATATCAATCTACGAGACAAAAAACAAATGACGAATTTTTTCTTTTGGTAAAGCCCAGTACAAAAATGTCAAGATAAAGCACTTAGAAAATGTTCGCCAAAAATCTAAAATTTTTGATACGGCCATCTAGCAACACTTTTTTTACACAATGCACATTACATTCATTCATTACGATGCTAATCATAAGTTTTTGGTTTTCCCTTTATACCTAAACAGGCCTAAAACTGCAAAAATTTAAAACTATATTGCGAAAAATATTTTTGGGTGAAAACTTGATTTACATTTTTTACTTCATAAATGGGCTCTAAATACGATACTGAACGCCTACAAAAATTTTGGAAAGTGATTAAAGTTTCATCCTGTATCAGATCTGTCAGTAAGAAAACATCGCGTGACAGTATAAACAAACGGTGGGTTAGGTTACGTTAGTTTGCGGTGACATATGCATTTTAAAGAACAAGAAAAGGACATAATATAGCGGGAGTGTAGGGACCAAAAAATGTCATTGGTAATCTTTTATCCCAGCGTAATGTAAGTTTTCTAAGGTTTTCACACATGCAATTCAAAGTTTTTAGTTATTCACTTTTGTGAAATAGCTATTGTAGAAAAAATCTACGGTATTGTTTTCTGTTTATGACTGAGAATGTTTTACCCTTAATATTTGGTCAAGTGACATAGATATCGATAAAATTGTTGTCACAACACTAGAAATGAAACGATCATATTTCAAAACAATTATTTTTATTATTCTTGTATATAATAATGAAGTGAAGCGGCGTACAAACTAGTACACTAATGTACAAAATGGCGGAGGCGTGTTCGTTTGTAAAACAATGTCGCAACTAAACACATCGCCTCGCGTATGGCTAGGGTCGTTTTACGGTGCACATGGCTTCGAGGCTTCAAATAAATGGCAACTAAGAGCAACTTAAAAGTACATACATAATATAAATCAACACGCGCCTCTCATCGGCGTAGATAGTGAACCGCGGATTCTCATAGAATGTGTCCAACAATGCCACCGTAAAATGATACATATAATTTGGACAACTGAAAACACATCGAGATCACAAAACCATAAATCAAGTGAGTATAGAATTTGAGTCTTATTTCAGTTTGATTAAAACATAAACTCGAACTAAACGCGCTTACAAGATAACGGTGGTTAAATATTAAGTCAAAAATGATTAAATCAACTATCATGGCGGCTACTCAAATACATCAACCATAAGTTTAAGTAATTTGTGCTCGCTTTAAAGCGGTATACAGGGTGTTAGGTTGAGCGAGGTCTTATCAAAAAATATTGCTGTTCCTTTTTAAAATCGTAAGTGTCATTTGATAATTAAGTCTGAAACAGAAGGTTTAATGAAAATAATAAATTCTGTAGAACATTTAGAAGATTCACTCGTTTACCCTAACATCCTGTATATTTTTGTGAGTGTTGCGTGCCATCGTTGTGGTATGTTTTTTAAGCTACTTCGGTTGATTAAATTACTTATTAATTTTGTAGATCAAGAATATAATAAATATTATACTTACAACAAAAATAAAGTATTTATTGCGTCGATATTGTTATAAAGTCGTAATGCTCGTAATTGTTTAGAAAGTACATGAACTGTCACGGTTGTTTTTCTAACAAAGTTACCACTTCACGATTGACCGCAACCAAGTATAAGATGACATTATAGTAAGAGAAACTAACAAAAATGTGTTTTACATGATCAATCATGCTAATGAGGTATAGTTGTACAATAAAAATAAGAAAAAAACTAAATGCGAACTTCCAAAGTTCTTAAGGTAACTAAAAATAAGTATTATACAAAGACCTTAATGATTGACTTAAAGTCCTAATTATTATATTTTCACTGGTCTAATAATATATTGTAGGGTCAACAACTGCACAGTGCTGTACTAGTCGCATCGAGCTTGTCACAGACAAAAAGGAAACCATAGATATTAGAACATCCGATGCAACTCCCAATATTTGGCACTGTAACTTATTTTATCTGTGAATATGAGTGTGTTCTGAAAAAATATATAAGTATTTATATCTTAATCACATTCTGGTAACTGACTATTGGTTATATCGTGCAAATATCTATTATGAATATTCGTATCTGTTATTTCTGCTGTTTCACACGAACTATTTTGGTCGCGCGAGGCACCTAACACGTTTACCCACTACTTGTAAATGTTGCCATATTGCTAGTAAGTGTTGCATCTGTTTACGCTTAAATAAACCTGTCGTCTGCACCACCGAACTAAACACACGTGTAACAATCTTACTGTATACTCACAGAGTAATCTAAACAAATAAGTGTATTCTACACAAACTAAATAATTAATGAAGCATTCGTCTCTAAACAATCAAAACTTATATACAGTCAAAAATCACTATGGCAACACTGTAAACTGTCAACAAGTTAGAAGTACGCAAACCAAACAGACATTTCAGACATAACTCGACAAATCTCACTAACACGCTAAACAAAATTATGTTATCAATCAATCCGTAGCTCTTACACTATAATGCATCTATGAATTTCTTGTAACGCACTCACCAACTATTTGGGGACACTTCTTTTTTTGACTTTACTGTTATTAAAACACTCGAGGGAATATTTTGATAAGTGTACATAATTTAAATCGTATATTTTTTAAAAATAAAGAGGACTGCTAGACGAGCTAGACTGTTTCAGAAATAATGAGTTAATTTAATCACTGCTCAGACCGAGGAGTTCTGTCACGTCGTTATATTTCAACAAAGTGGGCCACAATAAATTCATAGACGTCCGATATCTCTCATATAAAAGGTTAAATGCTTCACCTATTGCTCTAAATGCTTAAATAATGTGAAATCTAATGCTTAGGGAAGTAAATATAATCTTGTGACTTCACTTACAAATAATCTTACAATATACTAAATAACTATAACATTGTACTCTAAAAAATATGTATAAGTATTGAAGGCTAACTTGAGATTGTAATCACAGTAATTGTTATTTAAGTAACGAGCCCACATCATTACCACAAAATAAACCTTCTTGTTACTATTACAAGGTTCATATTTGTCCGCAAACCAACACAAACCATTAACTACCCACAATCTATGTACACGTATCCGAAGGCAACATCAAGGTATACTTTATTTATTGCTTTTGTTACTATTTGTTTATATTATTATGTACTATACATATCACCTCAATTTATATACATCGTCATACATGCTTCAATAAGATTTCTCAACTGTTAATTTGAACTTTAAACTTTAATGCGCGAGCGCAGCGCGCGCGTCCCCTGGAGTATACTCAGTCTCAAGGAAGTTGAAAGAAACATTTTGTAGATGTCAATACTTGATCTAAAAATTTATTTCTCATTCATTTATTATCGTTAAAATTATTATCAGGGTATAATTTGTAATGCGTTTCAATATACGCACTTATCATTTAACAATATTAACATTTTAAGCTCTGTCATGTTCTTTCGTATACAAAGATATTAATTTATTATTAGTTAGTGTGCTCATTGATATAGAGAGGGTATGTTGTACTCGCTACGTGACACGTGGCGCGTGGCGCGTGGCGCTTGCTGCGGCGCTAGTGAGTGCATCTATACAAAGTAATCGATAACGAGTGTCTACGGGCAGCACTAACAATGATCTAATGACTTGCATATATTTACCTACGATATACTCTATATAGTATATATATAAATGCAATCTGAAAAATGCATAAAACAACAGTTATTTATATCTATAAATTGTATAAAATATTAAATAAAATCTATTGAAGTGAGGTAGATGGATGGAATTTCACAATTTGTGTGGATATTTTTTTAAATAATTTATTACGTCGCCGCATTGGCCCAAATGCTGAGGTAGATGGATGGAATTACTATGTAAGAGGCCCTACTATGTGACAGGGACCTTACATACACAATACAAAACACTACTTACTAGTTTTTAACTACTAAAACAATCTCTCGAACTAGGGGCGAGTCGACGATACTATCTAGTGTGTACTCGGGTCTCTACGTGACGAAATGGATCTGTGACGTCACACCTTGTGACCGGAATTGCAGAAGTATGTTTAAACATTGGATATCTCAACTCCAAATCTTGATAAAACTATTGATTGCTTTAAATAATACAAAATGTAACAAAAAAGTATCGCCGACGAGCTCGGTACCATCAATATGCCTTCATTAACTTCCCATCTCCTTCAGCAATACATTTGTACGAGAACCAAACCGCCTTCTGGCGCGCGGGCTCAAACCTTTTATCCTAATGTTTAATTTACATTACATTATTGGAAATGGCACCAACGACATTCCACGGGTCAACAATTAAACCGCAAAACGAATCAGCTAATGACCACAAAACATAACACTCAAGCACCGTTTGAAATACCTTCAACAAAACATAGTCCTATCTGTGTTACTCGTAGTCTACGCTACTAATCCAACACGCCTACCGTAGCATCGGGATTTCATGAGGTCGTGTTCTTGTGCTCGTCTTCTGAGAAGTCACCTTCGTCCTGGCCGCTGTTCTCTTGGTCTTGCTCAGAGTGGTTCGCTCTGTTCCGATCATCTTCATTGTAATCTTTGCTCATTTCTCTGTCTGTCATATCGGTTTTGTCGTTGTCTATCTCGCTCATGCTGTCATTTCTCTGCCGTTCTTTACCAAGGTCGAGGGGTTCGTCGGAGTTGCGCATGATGTCGGGTTTGCTCATGTTTTCAGTGTACTGACGTTGCATCTGCTTAAGGAAACGTTGGTGGGCGAGTGTGTGCGTGTGCGTAGGGGGAAGGGATCCCATTTGAGGCGATGGCTCATCGTAAGTTTTCCTGTCCATGTTTATAGCTGTCATTTGTGCGAGTTTTGCTGCGTTCATTCCTAGGAAATAGAAAAAGACAATGTAAAAATGAAAATTACGTACCGGCTCTATGGACCATCATATTGAAAGGCATAAAATCTATCGTCTATGAAATATTTACCGAAAAGATTTTCTCCAAAATACTGCATGTAAGTGTCCAGAATAGCTGAGTTGCCGTAGTGCGGTGGGTAGTCGTCGTGTTTGAGTCCAGTGAGTCCATGTGGAAGATTCTCCACCGCCTTAGCCGTCACCGCGCGAACTGCAGGCACCTTTGTGATCGTAGTGTTCGCCAGGTTGTTTATATCTGCAATAAACATAAGTAAATAACGATCATTATAACAGTCCCACTTCTTTTCCCTATTTTCGCCACATTGCATGCAAGAGATGATTTTAAAGTATCAGGATTTTTGGAATAAGTAGATTATGTTCCTTTTGTCTCCTGTCTCTAATCTATCTAATACAGTAAGCGTTATTATGACGTGAAATATGGAATATGTTTTACGAAGTCTACTTTTTTTAATATAATTTTTATAAATAAAATAAATTATGTGGACAACATCACATAGATACGTTGTTCTGATCCCAATTTGAATAACTATTTAAAGTATTCGTATTTTGGAAACCAGAAACAACGAAGGTACCACAAACACCCAGACCCGAGAAAATGTAGAAAAACGCAACGCAACCCGCCCGGGAATCGAACCCGGGACCTCGAAGCAGGCGACACCTTGAAAACCAGTGTGTACGCCACTACGTCGTCTTTTGCATTCAATATTTGCTAATGATTGTAACTTGAATGTTGGATCCTACATCTATTAAGTTGAAGGAGTTTTCCTAATCTTTTAAGCCGTAGTCTAGGGCTCATATTACGTCTTATCAAGAACTTATAGAACGAAATGTCGAACTTAGAAGTTAGGATCTTCTAGTTTTGGTAACATATCAACGATTTCAAGGACTCGGTATTAAATTTGCCAGTTAGAGACTTACGAGGTGGAGAGACGGGCAGGCTGTCTTGGTACCGCGACTGGCTGAGGTCGTCGTTGTCGTTGTCGCCGCAGATGGAGCTGGTCTCCGAGGCAGCCGACTTAGCGTCCAGCTTGATGTCGGATCGCCGCGGGCCGGTGGGAGACGCGCGCGCTCGCAGCTGTTCCGGAGACACCTTCACGCCAGCTTTGGCTAGTAGCCTGGAAAGATAGTGGAAGAATAAGTGGCAATTTATGTATTGTTGAGTATTACAATACGGTGCTGACTTATCGAGCATGTTCAACAGTAAACAACTTTGACATTTCGGTGGATTCAGTTAGAATTTTGACATTACGGAGATTCGTGGGAAATGTATGTATTGTTGAGTATTGCAATACCAAGAGACCGCTAGCCAAAATCCTGTTTATGGCAACTTCATTAGGTGCAGGCTTATCGAGGTGTAAGTACATCGTGTTGAGCCGTAATCGACTTTGACATTCCAGAGGATTTAATGAGAATTGTAAGGGATGAGTATTGCAATACCTACCAGAAGTAAGAGTTAACTTCTCTTGCCAAAATCTTATTTCTACCAACTTCTTTAGTGCAGATCTTTCGATATGTGGAGTGTACGATCATACTCACTGGCTAGCAAGCTCGGGGTCGAAGCGAGTTGGCATCTGCAGCACGGGCAGGTCCTTGGTGGAGATGCCTCGGTGCTGCCGCGACATATGCGAGTGGAGCGAGTTGCGGGACTTGGCCACTGTACCGCAGAGGACGCATCTGTGGGAAACACACAGCTGTGAATGTCTTTCAATGTTAGCCACCAGTTTCTGGAGGCGTTCATCAACATTATTATTTCATTTGGCTGAAATTAGTACCTATCTACCTAGATACAACCTAAGTACTTAAATGCTTACTGGCCAAAACACTTGTAGGAGAAAAATGACAACCAATTGTTTTTAATCGTCTAACATATCAGTTCCATATGTCTCTTAGATCGTCGTCTGCTTAAGCTCGGATCTGAGCCATATGACAATTGGTTTCTATTGTGTCGGTCTGTATTTACCCGCAGAGATTTATATTCTGCCTATTTGCAATATAAATTTCCAAATTAAGTTGACCTCCCAAGTAATTTAAATTAAAGCTATAATCAGACTTTTCTTGATCATAGAAACCCTTTATAAATTGATAAATTGTCTGAAAGAATCACTGAACGCGCGAGATTGAGTAGCTGAGTTTATTTCAAAGATTAACTGGTAGCGTGATCTTACCGGTATCCTGGGCAGACGGTGTGTTTGTCCTCCAAGTGCGTGCGCAGCGTGTGCGCCGAGCGGTAGATCTTGCCGCACTTGGGGCACGGCCGCGGGTCCGTCGCGCGCACGCGCATAAGGTCCTGCGTTCTTCGACACCCGCCTATGACAAAATAGATCATGAGGCTCCATGTTGATTTGATAAACCTAAGCATTCACTTGGTTTTACGTAGAGCTCATAATTTTAGTTGTTGATTATTTGTTAGGGTTTGTTGGTTGCGTAAAGTCAAATGTCAATTTGTGTTAGATTTATCAATTCATGTTTGTCTGTAATATGGGCTTGACTTTTTGATGATAATCGATTGAGGACAATTACATGACTGTGAATTGCAAGAGTTTTTTCAAAGATGCAAGTGAATGCTTCCGTTTATCAGCAACATTTGATGATTATAGTCTTAACTAAAGCGTTAGTTTCATCCTTACCTTTTAATTTTGCATTATCATAATTTATTTTTAGATTTGTTAATGTAGCACTAAAACAAACATTTCTACTTGGTAGTTTTATTGTTTATGTATTTATATAAGCAGACACTTTTTTCGGGTAAAAATTAAATTATTACGTATATATCGTATCACTAATACAATCGCAACTAGTATCGTTTACTCACATTGAACATTTGGTTATTGAAGACTAATTTAATTACATATTGTACGCTTAACATTATAATAAGATATACGAGATTGCCTCTCAGGCGTCAGGAACAATTTCATCTACTCGCTAAGTATATTAACCAATATCTTTTATTGTGGAGATCTATGTCGCGGTTCCTATCGCATATATTTTAAAGGCAACTTTTCTGTGAACTACATGCGTTACGCGCGCTCAGTTGTATCTGCCAACGCAACGCTTATTCAGACGAATTGTCACTTTGACTAGGTAGTCATTATAATACCTATCTAAATATGCCAGACACTGTATAGTCACGCTTTCAGAAGCGGATCGCACGTTTTATATTTGGTAGCATGATTTTTGGAAGACGCGCTGTCGCCGAAAGATTCAACTGAGCCCCTATGCTGTGTAAAACAGACATTTAAACTTATAATTATTGACTGAATGATATATCTTCTCGATTGAGTCTGTCGCTATATCGATATAGTTTACTCTGTTACTCTACAACCGATCGCTACGCAGAGTGCGTGCTACGGTGCGCAGGCGCAGCCGAGCATCGCTACCGCGGAAATATATCTTTACGGCTAAATATTCATTATTGCATTGGAATCGCCTACTTAAATATATTTCTTTATACTTATTTCCCATAAATATAAATGTTTAAAAACTGAGTCCAGTCTATTTGTATCTAAATATTAATTTTTAAGTCGTTGTTTACAACAAATTGTATATACTAAATATACTTTTCGCTTGGTGTTTATCGATACGAAAATATATGCGAATGGAATTGTCTATTTACATAAAAATTTAAATAAATCCATCTTGTATTTTCGTATGTTTGTCTACGTTGACTAGATATGTTTTAGATTGTGCACTTGCGTAAATGGCGTCATGAACAACTTTCGAAAATAAATACTCTATCATTGGAAGAAACACATCCTTAACTATTGCGTTCGAAGGCATTACATATTTTGTTACTCTATTTCGTATTGTCTTATCTATGGTCAAAATTAGAGTCACGGAAGAAGAAACGGTACGATGGCTTTCTTTAGGGTTTATGTTTGCTTAAACACGATTCTAACGACGTCACACTACAGGATCAACGAAAGGGTACATTCTACGCTACAACGAAAACCACAGTACCGATGAATAGAGTCGTGCGCCGGACGCCCCGCCGCTACTGAACACATTCGTCACATTAAAGCTTATCTTTACTAAAAAATGTTACAAACTTTATAGCAAGGATTCTTCAGGACGCGGGACATCCTACGCCAGGCCCAAAATAAGCCTCCAAATAATGAGTAAGAATCGAAGCAACAATGGAAGTTAGACACTCAGGAAGTCACGAGAATGATCGACATTCTTAGTTGCACTTCGTAATCTATCAATGGCACCAATCATCACATGTCATAATGCGCTTACATTATAATATCCTTACTTAAACAATATCAGTCTATTCTACTACAAAAATAATTTTCAGTCGATTTATCCTACCGCTTTATACAATACTTATGAACATGACACCGAAATATGAAAATGCATCCTGGAGATCATTATTCTCTGATTTTTATGGTAAATTATAAGCCCCACTTATAGTTCCGTTTCACAGCCGTTTTTCAACAATTTAAACATCCAAAAGTGTCAGGCTCAGTCGGCCCAGCCGCAGCTCCACTTGAGGGTCTTCATGCGCTCCCACTGGCGGCGGTGCTTGATGCGCATGTGGTTGCGCACGGAGTTGGGGTGCGCGAAGTAGCGCGCGCACGCCGCCACCGGGCACACGGGGCTGTCGCGCGGGTAGTGCGCCGCCAGGTGGCGCCGCGCCAGCGCCGGCGAGCGCAGCGCCGCGCCGCACAGCGGGCAGCGCAGCCCCGGGCCCGCCCCGCCCTCCTCCGAGCCCCCCGGGTTTACCAACGCGCCTCGCGCCGCGGCATCTGCAATGCCGACAGCACCATATTACTCCAACGAAGCGGTTGGCAAACCCGGCGGGGCCCTAACCCCTAACGACCGCAATAAATTCTCTAAAAATACGTCATACTA
The DNA here is from genome assembly GCA_949315895.1 of Anania crocealis. NCBI lineage: Eukaryota > Metazoa > Arthropoda > Insecta > Lepidoptera > Crambidae > Anania > Anania crocealis. The sequence continues at coordinate 2,127,015 of OX438881.1, read as the reverse complement.
TATATAATATATCGATATACGGTTCCGATCCGTTCACGTTTACGGAGGTCCATTGGCACGACTATTCCTATTATTGTACGGACAGCGCTCGCGATGGGCGGGATCACCACCAGGCGCCGAGCGGCGGGTGCGCGGGGGGCGGGGCGCGCTCGGCGTCGCGCCGTCTCTAAGAGTTCTGCCGCTGGCGGATGCCGTGCGCTTGCAGTTGGTGGTTGATGAGGTAGTGCTTGGTTTTGCACTTCTTGCCGCAGTGCTGGCAAGGGAACCACTGGTCGCGGTCGGTCTGCGAGTGCACATTGAGCATATGCTGGCGCAGGTTGGAGGTGGAGGAGTACACGCGGCCGCACAGCGGACACTGCGGCCGGTAGCCCATCGCCGCCCCGCCCGCGAGAGCCGCCCCTGTAACACAGAGGCGGCGGTTAGACACAGTCATCCGGTAAATATCGTTTTAAGCGCTATTGTGAGTGTATCGTTCGCAATATTCGGCGGACGGGGCGGGGTCGCGCCTCCTCTGTTTGACACCGTGTATCGAGTTCATGTGTATCTGCATGTACTGGCGCGTCTTGAAGGCCTTCCCGCAGACGGGGCAGGAGTGCGCGAGGCCGTGCGATGAGTGCACGTTGAGGATGTGCTGCTTGAGGTTGCTATTGTTGCTGTAGAGCTTGCCGCACTCGGGGCAGGCGGGCTTGTGGGCCGGCTCACCGTTTCCGAAGGCGGGCGCGCCGGGGAAGTAGCGCTCGTCGGGGCTACTCGTCTTGGGCTCGCCGCCGGCCGGCCAGGGCGCTCCTGGGGCAGACGAGGTCCGTTCAGTGCTCGCTCCTACACCCGGCGCGTCTACGCTGAGACCGCTCCGCGTGACGCGCCTTATCGTGCCTAACTTCCATTGTTGCTAATATTCTCTTAACTGCGTTCGCGCATATCATTTAATGGGCCAAAACGTGTAGTTTATCTAACGGTTTAATAGAGTAATTAAGCGCATAGGTACTGTTCTCGTTATTTAATTGTTAGTGTTGTTTACGACATGCGTTACATGACTCAATAATGTACAATACGATTAATGATACAATTGATTTCTTTGTTCGTGGACCTTCATTATTGAATTTTAGATTATTTATTAATTCTGGTAATTTTTAATTGCTTTTTCATTGCGGACGCGTACACGCATTTGTGGTAAGTATATTTGGGCATTGTCATCATCAAGCCATGTGTAGAATTAGGTATTAGAAGTGCATAATATTGTGTTACTCACCATAGTTATCTGGCATTCCTGATGGTCCTGGTAAGCCGGGGAAACCTGTTGAAAAAGTGCTTAGTTCAATCCAAGTACCAGCATGAAAAAAAATGACATTATTCAAAGGTCCATACGATATCAACATTTAAGTTTCTATCCGCTTGCTGTTGTTACCTGGTAAATTAAGCAATCCTGGAAAATTGTGAGGAAGAGATCCGTTGGTGTTAGCCATAATGGCGGGGTCATCGTAGTCTATGGGTTCCTGCTTGGCACGCGTCTCTCCCTCCGTGTCACTAGCGCCGGCGTCCGATGACGATTCCTCCCCATCACCAGACTGTAAACAAAATTTAGCAGGTTAGCAGGGTTGCGATTCTGGCAAGGTGCTATATTCCAACATAAATCTTGTGGAAAATATGTCTTCTTTATTTTATAAAAGTATTCTCTATTTCTACTAACCAAGTTATTTGAGACTCCTGATAAATGCGCGCTTTGCACGTTATCTAATGCTTGTCCGAACAGAGCCAGTTCGTGACCGTTGGTTCCTATGCGTTCTGGACTGCCTGTCGCTGCCAGCAGCTGTTCTGTCCTATTAGAAGAATTTAACATAAAATTATTTATTACTGTTTTTAATGATATGAAAAAAATTTCAGAAAATAGCTTATCTATTCAAATTTACCTCGTTTTTAGTTGTGCCTGATACAAGTCAGATGATCTCGCGCGTTTCGGTGGAGGAGTGCTAGTTGAGCCTTCTTCGGGCCTCCTTGATCTTCGGCCCTCGCGTTGCTGGGTTTCCCGCCCTTCCCGTGAACCACCGCTGCCTGTTTCTGTCCATGATGACGCCGACTATATTGTGAAAGAAATAATAATATACACGTAAATTGGATTCTAAATTTTTATTCGAAATAGAGGTGGGACAAGTTAAATAGATATGAAATCAAAAGTTTTCGCCCAACGCGTTACAATATAGTTTCTGGCGCCCAACGTGGTGCATTTTATTATTTGTAACTTTACTTACCGGTGAAGCTTTCTGGTCTAATGTTGGAATTGGCGCTGGAGCCGGCACATCGGTTAAACCTCGTACTTGCAGTAACTGAGCCGCTCTTAAAAACTCTTTTAGTTGTTCCTGGCCGATGTGTACTTCCCCTTGGTACATAAACCTACAAATAACATCAATGTGTTAGTATGCGTAAGTGTTTTTATATAGAAAATGTATAGCCTTGAAATAAAATCATACCTGAGTAAGCTTTCCATGTCTTTGTCGTGTACGTCCCGTAAGATAACAATAGGGTGTTGACAAGGATTCGCCTTCAGCAGTCTTCGGAAATACGGACTACACGCTGATAACACAACCTGGATGTAAAATACAATCAATATGAGTCGTCGTCGTTTGTCGACACGTCATTATATCTATTGACTCTTCTCAATGGGGGCTATCGCTAGTAAATTTGCCACTAGAGGCGCTAGTGTCGCGTGAGGTCCAATATCATTCACTTTGTACTGGTTTTAGCGGAATTTGTTGCATAAATTATAATTTCTTAAATTTAACTGCCGGAAAGTGATCTCCATCGTAAAATATAGCAAATATGGATTATTTGGCGATTAATGTGAACGCTTTAAAAGCGGAATTAAGAAAAAGCGCAAAAATAGGCGGCCTCAAGAGCAACTATTTCAGAAGTTAGTTTGTTTATATCAAGATAGTTATTTATAAACAATATAACCTTAATTAGATTCAAGATATAACACTTTGTTTCGGCGCCAATCGCCTTTTACTGCTATACTTCCGGACCTCAGTCTACAGTGGCGCCAACTGGTGAGCAAAGAAACGGTAGTCCCCATTGAGTTATCATGACATCTTATGATAGGCCAAAGGGTAGAGTAGTCTCGCGGTAAGCAAAAGCTGTGCCTTTGAGTCCTACTGCCCTAGTATTTAATTTATTCATGTTTAAATATTCACATAAACATTAAATTTAATTAAAGAAAACAGTTTAAAACATGTGCTGAGTGATCGCGTACCTTGTGCGCGGTGAAGGTTGCGCCGGCGCACGCGAGGGTGACATCAACGAAGTCCTCCTCGTCGCGCAGCCGCCGGAACGACGACACCATAGCCGAGTGGAAGTCGTTCCACCGCAGCGAGTACTGCTGTTCGCCGCCGGCCGCGGCGCCGCCTGACAAAAAAAAACATGATTTACATGTTACAATGTCAAAGTGTTTGTATACAAGAGGGTATGGACGACTTAGACACCTACCTACTAAAGTATTAAGTATCTCCCGATGTTGAATATACCTAATTTTTGTCAAAGCCATTCCATTGAAAGTCTGATTTCTGAGACTGTAGGTACTTGATATTGACTAACGCCTCGTTTGTGAGTCACTAGTACTTCGCGGTCCTGACTACAGACCCACATGATAGAGAGCTCAAAATCCACGAGAAAAATGATTTAATTTTGAAATAAAAAATGGCGTCGTAGATTCCATATTTTTGCTTTAGTTTGCCTATCCTTCATCTATTTGCTTAGGAGCTTTGGTAAGAGATTCGAAATTGTTTTCCTTAAGTAGCACACATACAAACGCTTCGTTAGACTCGAATTGAAATATTTAAAAGAGTGTTGATTAACTTTTTTGACTTCTAAAAACTTCTTTAGTATAATTATCTGCCGTGGAATATTTGAGGCAAACAGCAATGTATTATTACGGTAATCAAGTAATCTCAATGCGAAATTGGTAGAACTGGCAGAATGCTTACCATTTTCTCTGTTCTACCAATTTTGCGTTGTGATATTGTGGGCAGAACACATTCTTATAAGTCGGCTCATATCAAAAACATTTTAGAGTGCATCTCAGATTGTTTTTAGTGCAAAATTAGTCAGTGTAGAAGGTCATACAGACTGATGGTTCGCCTTGAGTTATACTTATTTAGATTTTTAATTAATGATGTCTTTGAGTGATATCAGCTAAGTTTTTGGCTTGATTGCACTTCTGGTAGAAATCTGTAGGATTTAAGATTTTGATGATGAACGTGTATAAACATAAATCATGTTATATGACACATGACATTGGGTATGTAAATGATGATTAGGTGCGGTGATCTCATAATAAATTTAAACAATTAGACATGATAAGAAAGAAAAGATTTTTTATGAATTATCAAGTTATTCTAATACTTAATTAACGTACTACTGCGCCAATGCTTCGAATAGGAAATAGCATAAATAGATAAATTTGAAAAAAAAGTTGTTTACATTAAAATAATTGCCCCATCGGTCGAGCGGTTTAAATAACGGGTCAAGATCTCGTGGTCCCGGGTTCGATTCCCGGGTCGGGCAACAAGAGTTTCGAATTTACGGACATTTCTCGAGTTTGTGATCACCTACTTGCTCACGAACAACAACTGCACACAAATGAGATGAAAATGATGAGATGGGCTGGTGGTGTGACACGCCTGGATAAAGTCCGCAACGAGTATATTAGAGGTTCCTTCAGAGTAGCCCCTATAGTGGAAATAGTAAGAGAAAGTCGCTTACGTTGGTATGGCCATATCCAAAGACGCGCAGACGACTATGTGGTTAAGAAAGTGCTGAACATACCAAACTCTGCCAGGGGAAGAGGCAGGCCACCCGCCACTTGGTGGAACAACATCAGGAAAGAGATGGACCGGGACAACATTACTACTCAGACAACCCAGAACAGAGTTCTTTGGCGCAAATGTACAGGGAGACCCGACCCCAGATAAACTGAGAACATTGGTTGGACAAAGAACAAGTGATCACCTACTCGCCTCTGGCAAGCGTGGTGATTATGCCTGTCAGTGGCGGCGCAAGGCCTAAATTTAATGTGGGCGAGGTACATCTCGCGAGGCCCATTATCAGAGGGCCTCGCGAGATGCACGCACTTTGCGAGGCCCTCTGGTGGTATAATTCAATTTATGACATAGTTCATCAGAAATATCTAGTATTTCATTTACATTTAAGCCAAAGCGTGGAATATCTTTAAGTTAATAATTTATTGTTAATGCATTTATTATGTACTTTTGGGCTTTCCATGCTTTTTCTTTATTATAACTATGGGGCGCGGGGCCCCGTGCACCGCGAGGCCGTGAGCGGTGGCCCACACCGCCCACGCCTTACGCCGCCTTTGCCTGTACCTACATATCATTGCTGAGGTAACTTGAATTCAATGAAGGAGGCCTTTGCCCTGCAGTGGGATGATTTTACTTTTGTTGACGGGACGGCGAGCGCAATTTAGCCGATGGTGCATAGAATACGCTGCCTGTATTTTTCTGGCAAAACTATGGTCGCTTCTTACGGCACCCATAAGAGAAGAAGAGGTGGTGTTCTGTTCTGGCTATACAGGATGACTTTATCAGTATCTTCAAAAATTTTTAAAGACTTTCAGTAACGTATTTAGAGCCCATATTTAAGGTAAAAAATTTAAATAAAGTTTTCACCCGGAAGCATTTTTTCGCAACATAGTTTTCAATTTTAACGGTCCTAAGCCTGATAAGGTATGAAGAGAAAATCAAAAACTTATGAATAGTATCGTAATGAACGAATGCGATGCGCATCGCGTAAAAAAGGGTTGCTAGGCGGCCGTATCAAAAATTTTAGCCTTTTGGCCGTCATTGTCTAAGTTCTTTGTCTTGACCTTTTTTACTGGGTTATAGGCACCAAAAGAAAAAATACGTCATTGGTTTTTTGTCTCGTAGATTGCCATATTAAAATTTGGAAGGTGGTTAAAATTTCAACCTGTATACTATTAGGCTGGCGCCACACCTCTGGTGAGTGGTGTGGAATTAATACCACTTGATACAATCTTGCTCCGTGTCCATAGTTATGCGAAAGGATGAGCCGACGAGTACTCAAATGTCAAGGATCTGAGCCATTCGCTGTGACTTATTTGGCCGTATGATATCAGATGCCTTACTCTGCAACACGAAGCTCGTATTTACGGATATATCTGTCTCTTTCAGATACTTTAAGACATCGGTATGAGTGATAGGGACAGATTGATTCGATTATACGTACATTTTATTACGGAGCTGCGGAGTAAGGCCTCAGCTACATACGCAAGAAACGATTAACATTTTATTAGTCTGTTTGAATAATAACATTCTAGTCAATTATAATTAAAATAGAATGAAGTACACTGGACAGCACATCAAGTTAAACAGTTGAACTGCGATAACAGCTTTTATTACGTAGGGCATAAAGGCGGTCTCAAGGTCAACATGTATAGTCTGATGTGCCGCCGTGTGTACATATAGGAAGTAAGATACTAACTATTAAATCTATTACTAATATTATAAAGCTGAAGAGTTTGTTTGTTTGTTTAAACGCGCTAATGGTTCGAATTGATAAAATATTTATGTGTTGGATTGGATAGTCCATTTATCGAGGATGGCTTTAGGCTATATTCTTTTAAAAACTTCATAATCGCGATCATAATAACAGAAATTGGCGCGGGCGAAGTCGCGGGCAACAGCTGGTACTAAATAGTTTTTGACTAGGCAGGCAAGGTAATGTCTTATGTATGCATTGATATCTGACTTCTGCAATATTATGACTTTTTGGGATTAGGTAATGTGCGCATAACCCAAGCGCAAGGGGTATTGAACATTGTAGTCCGCGAAATTGGTGCAAAATTGGACAAGGCACAAATTGCTCGTCATTTTCGAAATCATTGAGAACGTTTAAAAAGTGTTTCGCTCTGGGTTTCGGAGCGGTCGATTACCGGGCATTACCTATTACAAAATGGATGATTGCGTCATAAAACTGTTATGCAGGTTGAGTCAAATGAATTTGAAGAGTTTCATACAAATTGTGGTAATACTTTATTGTAGTTTCAAAACGCAGTGAAAAAATCGGTATCTGATATTTCCGTAACCGTTTTTTTAGGGTTCCGTACCCAAAGAGTAAAAACAGGACCTATTACTAAGACTTTGCTGTCTGTCCGTCTGTCCGTCGCTCTGTCACCAGGCTGTATCTCAAGAGCCGCAATAGCTAGACAGTTGAAATTTTCACAAATTGTGTATTTCTGTTGCCACAATAACAACAAATACTAAATACTAAATAAAATAAATATTTAAGGGGGGCTCCCATACAACAAACCCGTTTTTTTGGCATTTTTGGTACGGAATCCTTCGTGCGCGAGTCCGACTCGCATTTAGTTATTTTTAAACTACTGTCGCACACTATCACATTTCGTGCATATTGCTCCAATTAAAGTCGTGTGTTCCTATGTGTGTAGTAAAAAGTGCAAACAGGAGTACTGCCTGTAGATGACTGCGTCTGCTTTCCATCCAAGATGTAGCGATTGTAGAAAAATCTGTTACTAGGGGATGCCTGTAAATCCACAGCCGGACACGGTTCTCTCCGAAAGGAGGGTTTCGCCATGTTCTCCACGGTTGGCAAACGGGTGCGTGAGCGCAGTTGGTACAATGGTGAAGAGATGGCGCTGCTGCCCGTCTTCTCCTGGCAGAGTAGGTGGAGTAGGTGCTGCCTGATTAAGTCTTACATGTGCTTACAACGTGCATAGGAAAAGAAGTAAATAATAATAATAATAAATAAATATTTAAGACATGCCACACTGGGCCACACAGAGCCATCTAGTCCCAAATTAAGGTACTATTAAGTACCCTGTCGTATGGGGTACTAGACAACCGATAAACTTAATTATATACTTTTTTTTTTTTTTGTAAAGACATACTTATTATACATAGAAAACACCCAGACCAGTACAAACAGACATGTTCATGCACACAAATATTTGTACTGTACGGGGATCGAACCCGCGACCCATGGCTCAGAAGCAGCGTTAACTACCGCTGATCAAAATGGTCGTCTAAAAAGAAGGAAATTACTCATGCTTAAAATTGGAGCAAATGCGTTCGAAGTTTGATTGAGTACGATTGGAATTTGATAAAAGATCGTTTTACTTAAATACACCGTGCTTTTTGAACCACCTGGAACGACGCTATGTGACCATTATGTATAACATCATGGCATGTTATTTTATTTATCAATAACAATATTTATTGAGAAATATTAATTACTGATTCCGGCTTTTCATTTTGTGACACGCTGTGACGCGCACAGACGTATTATTTTGCTGCGGCGGGGTCCCGGGTGAATGAACCTCACACAGCTACATCCTCGCGCGTCACGGAGCCTCGCGTGTCACGGAGTGTTACAAAATAAATAGCTAAACCAATATTTAAAATTTTAATAAATAAAATTTTTAATAAAAAAACACTGCCAAGATGTTATGCATAATGGTTGCATAACGTAGGCTTCGTTTTGCAGGTGGTTTGAAATTGAACCGTGTATAATATTTAGCAATTTAATTGCAAGGATAATATCAGTACAAACTTGAAAATGTTTATCTCAGGTGGGACTCGAACCCGCATCTTTTCGCATACCGAGCGCGGCGCTTTACAACGCCGCGCTGGCTTACAGCGATAAGAATATGCATGAAAAGTTGACGCCTGTGACGTAGTGTCTCGGTGGCTAAATGGTAATTTCTCGCATACCGGGGGCGCGGCGGCCCCCGGTATGCGAGAAATTCCGGGTTCGAGTCCCGCCTAGTACATAATTTTTCAAGTTTATGTAAAGATCGTTACCATTGAACTTGATAACGGAATGAGTAAACCTTCCCCCGGTCGGACTAAGTGTTCAGCCCATAACTTTAGCGTATGCTCTATTTTGCGAGTTTCGTTTCAAGAAAACAAAATATGCTAAACGCCGCATAATGCGCAGATGTGCTGCCGTCAGATTAGTTTGTATTTATTTATTTTATCCACCGCTGTTTACACACAAGTAAAAATAAAGGGGAATTAAAACCAACCAACCGCCAAATTATGTGAGATCCCAGTTTATTTAAAAATTAAATGCAAATATTGTTATGCATTGAATTAATTAATTTCAAACTAAACTATTGATTGAAACATTTACCTATACCTATAGCAATAAAACAAAAGAACGCTATCTGGTTTTACGTATCGACACAAATCTAATTATGCAAATCCCGCTAAACCAAGGATAATGTTAGGATTAAAATTATTTATTAAAATAAAATTGGCAACGATCCTACGTCGACAGTATCTGAAGAGATTTAGGTAACTCTTCATAATGCTTGATTATTTTTCGCTTCAGCCATTCATACAAAACATAACTTTTAATTAGGAAGTTTTATAACTATAGAAAATATAAAGACAGCAATAAATAAATACTGTATCTCACTTTTCACGGTTATAAATTATAAAACAAATTGTGCCGAATGCCGCGATGGTAAAATCACGTAGGTACAGTGGCATGTACATTAAGTTCATTTTTGTTGCAAACTCGCATCTATTTTAAAGACGCTAAGATGCACCCATAGCCTGACCTGCTGTATGTATACCTACTAACTATGCTACTATCGTAAATCACTCAATATAAGTCACCATTACGCCGAATGTGTTTTCAGTCAACTGAATTACTAAATGAAAATAAAATAAATTACACCAGAGGTTCCCAAACTTTTTTTTCTCGTAGACCACTTTAAAACAGTTTTGGTAATGGTGAACCACGTGCAGCTACATTTCTACTGTATTCCCAGTCGAGAAAAAATCTAGTTCGGGCTCTTTACATCTTGATCCGTCCGGGAATCGCACACGGGACCTCGGAGATGTTGATACCATAACAACCGGTATGTACTGCGACTACACAACGTAGGTTGTCTAGGTTCTTAAGTTGACGCATATCTGAATATTTCTTCATCACTATTGGAGCAGCGACTCAAATTCAATATTTTTAGGATTTAAAAAAAAGTTAAGTTTTAAGGGACTTTCACATACCTCGGAATCATCTAGATGCATACACATACAAGATATAACACCTTGCATCCAGTTCTCTTCGGAATCGCATAACTTGGGCCTTATTCAGCTATTCCAATTGCAGTTCGATCGTGATTGAATTGGGTGAGTTTGACAGTTCTAGTTCTAGTATAGGCTAAATGTCAAAATTGCCCAATTCAATCACGATCGAACTACAATTATCTTTCTCGCAATCGGTCCTATGCTGTCACATCACTAACACTCGGTTAAACGAAAAGGTAAGGTTGTAGAACTGAAAACTAAGATGATTCATACCGGATAGGAATTTCCTAATATAAATAAAATATCAATTTCTTCCGCCAAACAGAACGTCGTGAATAAATAACGTGTCCATAGGTATTGCGAGCAGACATTTGTTATGTTTAGGCATGAATGAATAGAATAGCAACACCCCATCACTTCCTATGGGTGTCCCTTTTTATCGTTTTTTATTATTGATTATCCTTCAAAGATAGTGAGATAGTTTTTCCAACTGGCCTATAACACGCCTCTGGTGTGATTTGTTCTTAAGACTTTCAACTTGCAAAATAAACCGGGACCAACAGCTAAACCCAATACCTTTCAGAGCCCAGCCAATTTTGAAAATATTGTTTCTTAAATCTCAAAATAAACGGGTATTGAACCCGAACCCTTGCATTGTTGGCGGGCCACTACCACATTAACCAGGTCGTCATTGTTATCAAAGAAGCCGTACTTATAGAAGGCCAGATGAAGACTGGTAGCAGCATCGTCTCGCTACCATTAAAGCAGAAAAAAAATTGTCATAGAGCTTTTGATTCTAACGATGTTAAAATCAAAAGCTCTATTAAAATTGGGAAATGTAACAATCCAAAGAGAAAAACGTAAAGAAGCCACAAAACTGTTACCGTTCACTCATCTACATTCAATATTACAAAAAAAGCTATGTACAGTCGGAGACATTTCGCCGATTACTATTGCATAAGTGTAGGTAAACAATACAAAAGATCTCAGAAACAACGGTTGTCTTGTTTTAAAATTATAATCGCGTCTTGTGCGAATTCAAAGATCGGCATACATTATTAATGTCACTTGCGGGGGGAGGGGGGGGGGGGCTTTGCATGTGTCAATAACACCCAGGGCGAGAGATATGAAAGTCACGTCTATTTTTCGTTAGGAACTTTTTCTTGATCTTTTTATGTAGTAGGCCTTTTAATTACGTAATTATAATAATTAATGGGCTCATTACATACAATTTTTATTTCTTTAATGGTGAAGGAGGTCGCCCCCTCTTTTTCTGGCAGTAGGTCCTCCTTCAGACGCTTCTAACGACACCCATGACACCAGATTGGTGTAATAGCGGTAGCCCGCCTACCATGCATGGGTCCCGGGTTCGATTCCCGGACAATGTTTAGAACTACCTTTCCATAATACAAACGCTTTAAGTCTTCAAACCTCGTTCGGTAGCCGGTTACCGTTATCAAGTAGGTAACTTCTATTTGCCATGTTATTTACACCTTTTTTTATTTTAGCTTATATTTCCGATTAGACAGAGTACTTAGCTCTACAAAATAAATTTAATGTTTTCATTCATAAGTTAGATATGTGGGCATGACGAAACGAGAGGAGAATGTATAGTTGTGAAGATATCATCGAATAGCTAAATAAAAAATATGAGGGAAAAATTGAGTGCTCCGGCGAATGATTTGTCACTGTACAATTATTTTTAGATCAGAAATAAACGGAATCTGGATGGTATTGCGATATACAGACGTTTCTATTAACGCTGTTCACCTTCCTAGCGCTAGGTGGTTTCTTGTATCGTCTCTCTTATTAACATCTTTCTCATAATCATCACTTTAGTAGTTTAGACGATATTAGTAACTGTAGTTTAATATAATCTCGAAAATAAATAATGAAAGCTAGTTAAATCAGTAAAAATAGTTTATTTCTACAAATAAGCCCCAGGAGGCGCTTTTACACGTCCCAATAAAATGGGCTAGTGCCGAGAAGTAGAAACGCAAGAAACTCGGTCACTATTGTCAGCCTCTTTTTAAATAAATGTTTACAAAAGGTTTTAGCAAGTACGAATTTAATGCGATACATTCCTATCATTTAAATAATCATTAATAATGTAAGCCCACAGCATTGATATCACCTATAAATATTACTTTAACATTGATTAGTTTCATCAGTAGAGGGTTTGTCCCCCGTTTGAATTTCGTTAACCTTAAAATAAACATTCAACGCGACAGTTGACAGTTAAAAAATAGCTACCTACTAATATTCGTTCATTCGCCGCTAGCAATATTCTGACTGTATAGGAGCATTGACACATTAAGTGAAATGAGAATTAAATGTTTTGTTGCAACTAATGAAATGTTTTTGGCAAATCTAATTATCCTAAGTTGTCGTTTTCCTATCCTATATAAAAACCACTTTCTGCTAATCCCATTATCTTTGCCTTAAAAAAGAAAAAAGTAATTAAGCCTTTAAAAAAAAAACAATGTTGCTAAGGAAGTCGTCTTTATGGTATAGTGGTGGCATCGAGGGAGTGTGAATGATCGTTGTCTTAATTTAAGGTAGGTAGGTACCCGCAGCGCCGCGCGGGACGATGCCGTTCCGCGCTCGAATACGCGATTAGCGATGTAATTTATATAAATTGTATTAATTAACATGTATGATCGCCATGTAATTAATAACACGCAAGACGCGACGCTGGGAGATCGGAAACCGGAATCAGATAAACGGAATTGAATACTCAAAATCGTTAACATGACAGTTACTAAGTATATATTTTGTCGAATGATATCATTTTATAATATTGCAGTCCAAAGACTTCTTGTATAAATAAAAATAAATATCACGGACGAGGCATTTGAAAGATGAATGAAAATTTGCAATATAAACATGTCTGCCGTAGACTAGATAAACTCATTTATCTCGTAAATAACATTAGTGGGATTTTGTTCATTCGTATAACGACAGTCGCCCAAACTTTCTGTTTATTTATTTGCTGAATTTGTGCAATAATCGTAACATAATACGAAACAACGTAGCTATTAGAGGAAAGAAGCAAATACTTTACTACGTTGTAAAATTTAAAAGAATCTCAATTAGGATGGGTAATGCCCACAAATAAGTAGTTTCAAACGGTGGCTGATTCTCTTGAATCTGGTATATAATTCATTAATTGGAGAGGCACTCGAGCAATAGAATTTGTAAAACAATTTCTATAAAAGGTATTGAGTGATTAAGAACATTAAGTAGGGTTTGTTACAGTTGACCGCGTCCAAACACCGTCTGCTGAGAAGAATGGGTGAATCGTCCCGACGCAGATTCCACGGGAGGAACAACTTTTAAATTAAGCCCGAGTTTGAAACTTCGACGGTGGATTGTCGCGGTTCGGTCGCTAAGATTTGGAAACCTAATTAATCTCAGGAAATTCATTTAAGGAGAACAGCTTCGATTTATTTGCACTTCGAAATACTTGAATCGCGAAGGTTCGGGAACTATAGATGTATATTGCCCAAAATGTGACATTGCGGTAATTTTGTGATGTTACCCAACAAATTAATGGTTAAAAATGATGTTTGGCACCTTCCTCGTATCTCCTCAACTGTTAAATAAGTTTAAATTTTCCAAATGTGTATACTAATTACATTTTAAAAATGTTTGGGAGCTCACCGGATCAAATAAGACAATAGCAACAAAAGTAAATGGTTTCTTTTCTATTCCGTATAATTCGTAGTACTTTATTCTTAATATATAATTTTATTCTAGTTTTAACAGTGAAGTTACTTGTTATTAGAGGGTTCATATTTTACCGTTGTTTTTTTTGTTTGCCGTGATGCAATAGTATTGTACTCATGATGTTATTCATTGTAACGTTAGAGAGCAGGTTCGATATTAATGTTTTTCGTAATATGCTTTAAGTCAATGTCACTAGGCACTGTGTCCACCCCCAATTATGTCCCCCTCAATGGAGAGCGTGTGCCATGGCAGTGACTAAGTCACTTTATAACTCGCACGGACCGTGATTTATTATCTCCACGTTATAAATCGTTTTAATATGATTTTGCTCGTTTAATGATGTCATTTATTATACAAAACAAATGAAAAATTGTGTAGCTCATAATATATCGTCTGGATATAGATATGAAATTTCAACAAATACCTATGCTTCTCACGCCTTAGGCATTAGTCTTAGATTTAGAATTTCGTTTGATTACTTACATGTTATACGAATGAATAATGGGGTACAAAAAACTCGCATAAATTCTCAAGATTGGAATTAGTAAAATTTTATAATTTTGTGGACATAGTATACGTGGATGATCTATTTGTGCTAAATGCAAAATGTCCTCACGTACATAGATACAATTTCAGTGAAAAGGAATCCGAGAAAAACATAAAATCACACTCCTTAATCTTGAGTAAACGACAGCAACATCATTAAACAAGAGCGGCGGGTGTCCACCCGCGCCCCCTGCAGGATCGGGGGGATGATCCCGCAGGATCGGGAGGGGGTTGGGGGGTGAATATCAACGAACTCATGTTCGTGTGTGACGGGTGGACGACACGCGTTGTACGTATAGATTCTGTTGGTAAACAATTCGGCCTGTTTTACGTAAATATTGTAATCGGGGGTGGTTTTTTATTTCAGTTTCCGTTTTGGGTTGCGGTGCCGCGGCCGGGCCGAAAATTTTGCGGATGTACATGTTAAATTACCTATATCGTATGCGGATGGTTTGTTCATTTCTGAGATGGTCTTTTTAACACCTGATAAGAGATAGAAATAATTTAGAACTGAAAACTAATTAGATAACTAAGTCTAACCCCCGTATTTATAAAGAAGTAGGTAATTACTCATTGCTTAAGAAAGTCATAACTTAAAGTGTTCATACCTAGTGCTTAAGTGAAAGAAATTGGTCACCATTAATAGTCATATTATTTGGCTGAAAATGCTAACTTTTGGTAGTTATAACTTCTTGTAATTTCTTGATTAAGGCATACAAATTGTCTCTCAAGTAATTACTTGTAGTCAAGTAATTACTTTTACTTGTTTATAAATACGGGGGTAAATACCTTTCCAACCCTTTGGGTGACTCATAATATTCTCTACGACTTAATGTGGCACTACACTCAAAGCAAGATAAATAAGAATTACCTAAAACTATTTTGCTAATTATTTTCGCTCGGTAACAACGGCCCTAATATGTGCTCATCACAAGCGCACACATGCAAGAAGCTAGCTATTTAGAAAATGTTCTAACTATGTATTAAACTTACTACTACGTAGTACTTACAATGAAAATCTTAACACTAAGAAGGATATGGATTGAATAGATGTTGGGTAAATTGGCCACCCATAATACGATGCATGTTATCGATCTAACTTAGGAATTGATTTCATTCCATTACAAAATTCACAAATTTCGCCTTTTTATTTACTTACTGGTCGGTAGAGCTACTTTATTCATTTAAATTTAACTATAATTAGTATTCAGTGCTTATTAATATGAAGGTAGAGCTGCAAAATATCTACTAGCATGTTTTACACTTTAAGTTTCGTTATGTTATGTTTTTATTTAATGTTTAACCTATTTTTATTTTTTGTTTTTTTCATACATCACCATCATCTCAGCTAAGCTCAGCTTCTCCTAAGGATCTACACAACGATCGGTCGCGGGTCACCTGTATCTAGAGGCTTTTCGCATTATTTAAGTTGTTTAATTACTGCACAAATGTTGGTTTTGTTTAGCAATAAAAAATACTTTATGTACAAAAAAAAATTAGTTACAAGACATAACTCGAGAACGCCTGGACCGATTTTTATGATTTTTGTGTTTTTGGATTTGTCTTTGTTAGGAATAGGATAATAAGTGTAAAAAACATGATATTCACTAAAAAAAAACACTCTTTCTTCACCAATCCTTAATATGACAAAACAACGTTAGCAGTTTCAGCTAGTTTGCTCAATAGATTTTTCCGATGAAAAACATGAAAACTCACCAGTCTCGGTCGCCATGGCCGGGTGCTCCGAGGGCGGCACCGTGTCGGGGCGTGCGCGCGCGCTGTACGCGTCGACGCCCGCGCATTCCAAGCGCGCGCCCACCGTCGCCGCCACTTTGCTGACTGACTACCGAAACAAAAGCCAACCCCTTCTTTTTTCTTTTCTTCGACCTTTTCCACGGTGCGCGATCCTCTTTTGTGCCTTGACGCGTGCTTATTTGTTTTATAAATTTCGAATCGCGTTTAAATTTAGTGTTTTGTATCTGCAGAATGAAACGACGTTTTAGTATGCTGGTTTGTTTTTTAAATTAATTCAGCGCGAATGGATCGAGCGGTAACGAATCCCGGAATCACAAGTTTTTCTAATTTCCTATGCACATTTTTTCTGATAGAGCAAAGGCGGCGATGTTTGTTACTAAGTATTAGAATTTTTTATAAAACAAATATAATTATTGCCGAGTTTTAAGTACGTGCGATATATTATTCTTTGCGAAATATAAATAATTTAATTACGTATCTTAGTTTCAGTTATAAAAAGTCGTAATAGAAATTAAAACACTTGCCAAATTTAATTGTCGATTGCACTATAATTACAGAGATTGAATCACGTTTTATTGCACTCTGCGTGGCGAACAATGTGGAAAAGTAATTAAACATTTACAATTAAAACTCCACTTAATCGGCACAAGCGAATTTATATTCAATTCATTTTATTACTCTAGCAATCAATGAATCCGTTCACAATTAAATATTGGTCATTAAATCCGCGATTCAGATGTGCATTATTGTCAAAATATAATATCTCAAGTACTTACAACCACGTGACGCAAGTACAGTTCAGTTAGCACACACACGGTCACGTCCACTGCATCGATTGCGTTCGGTTAATTTAGAGGGTGCAACGATCGATGCCGCCCTGCACCGCCACAATAAGGGAGGAGCGGCCAGATAGAAATCAATACGATGTCCATCATCGCATGCACCCTCCCCCCGGCCCGCACCGCCTGCGCCTTGCACCCGACGGGAAATGCATTTTCTGCCACACGGCCGCCTTGCTCGCGTTCGCTTCCGATTTCCACCCACCCGATGTTATTATCCCGAAATGTTTGATGAGAGTGAATTTTTGCAATGTCCGGTATTGGATGCACCGCTCGGTCCGTTCGAGGTTTTACCTGACGCACGCGTGCGTACGGTTTCGCGTCACGCGGGCGACTGGCGCCCCGCCAGTCGGGCCGAGAATAAACAGCGTGGGGCGCGCGGGGCGGGGCGGTGCAGCGCTGCACGCCCACAGCGGCCGCCCACGCCGCCGGACAGCGCCGCCGGACGCACGCCGGACGGCCGGACGCAGGGCTGCTCGCCTTAACCCTGCTCGGATTTTTGGCACACAAGGATTCGATGAGACTTATGAATGAATTTATACGTTTTGAATTGGGTAGAGCATCATTGCATACCTAAAGGCTTAGCACTCTTTAAAACTGTTCAAAGCAAATAGATGGCTAGTGCAAATTGAAAATATGATTCCTTGAATAAAATGCTGTGGATGTTAGAGACATTACACGAAGACATAAAACAATGTCAACACACTAAATGTCTGGGCAGCTCAATGGTCAGAGCAGTCGTCTAATAAGGGAAAGGTTGTTGGTTCAAAACCCATTTCAGGTTAGCACTATTCCGTTCCGTTACGTGGTGGTCTCGCTATTTAATCGTTATTAGCTTTCAATGCACGTAAACCATCACCCCTATCAGGGAAAATCGGACGCGGAACGTGTGACGTAGTGCTTTTTCAGGACGTATCCCGGTCCGTGCGCGCTCGCCGCCCGCGCAAACGACGTAGCCTCTCGCCTCGCCACTCGATCGCGGATCAGCGGTACGTCACACGCCACCCCAGCTGACTGATTACACGATAAGCCATACTCGTCAAATGTTACGCATGGACAGACAGTTTTTACCTAATACCGCTACATTTGAAGAAGTCCGAGGCTATTGACATTTCGATTTTGATATGTTTCCGATAATTTATTCACGGACGATAGACAGAGTTTGTCTACAGATCCGGACCGCTAAAAATAACAATGAATGGAGTTTGAGCCTTTTTGTTTTACACCCGAATTTATTACCCTTGCAGAGTCGTTAAGCTACAAATGTAGTAATATCACATGATTATATAATTTCGGTTCCTTGCTCTACCTTCTGTTTGCTATATGAGAAAAAAAACTTTTTTAACGTGACTAACATCAAAATCTCCTTACAGATACGCTTACTCGTACATACGCGCTAATATTATAATAGTTCTGTAGTATGAGAAACTTGAAGAAGTATTTTGTAGAGTCCGATATCAAGCGTGATTAAATATTGTTAATTGCAGCATCAATAAGGACAAACTATTATTATGGAAGTTGTAAATTGAAATGACCGCATTTTTGTTCCAAAACCAGTCGTTGTCGATTTGGTTCAGCAGGGGGACCAAACCTTGAGTGTTGTTGACTTAACTTGTAAATGTGCTAGCTGTTACACGCAATTTCATACGCAGAAATGTTCAATTCGAAACTATTTTACGGGAACCATACTTTTTCCCGGATCTAAGGAAGACTATGTACTTACGACGACCATTTGGATCAGCGGTAGTTAACGCTGCTTCTGAGCCATGGGTCGCGGGTTCGATCCCCGCACAGTACAAATATTTGTGTGCATGAACATGTTTGTTTGTACTGGTCTGGGTGTTTTCTATGTATTATAAGTATGTATTTACAAAAAAAAAGTATATAAGTAAGTTTATCGGTTGTTTAGTACCCCATACGACAGAGTACTTAATAGTACCTTAATTTGGGACTAGATGGCTCAGTGTGGCCTAGTGAGGCATGTCTTAAATATGTATGTATGTATGTATGTGCTATTTCAGCATGTAACCAACCTCCGTGCCACATTTCATTCATGGTAATTTCAGCCGCTTTGGCGTGATCACAGATATCAGAAAGGAGTTTCTTTTTATATTTTTATGGGCGTGTTAATCAAACATTTAAGAATGTTCCGTCATTTAGTAGCCTTATATAATTTTCTTGATTTTGCATAGGTGTGATTATTTAACAAATTATAAAAAAAGCACAGTTTCACTATTTGTTTTAAACGCAATTGGTTTTTGTTGGTTGTCGGGATCTTAATAATTTTTTTTGTCATCTAGTTGTGTTGCACCGGTCTAATCTTGTGTATTATTATGGCTCTAGCAATTGCATTGCGTTGCTATTTTATTAATATTCCACTTTGATAACAGGTGAAAGAAGGAAATATTTTCAAACAGTTTCCTCGCTTAACCAAGATTGACGTTAATTTAAAAAGTAATATTTTTCCAATATCTTCGATGGTATCGTAAGCTAAATTATTGCGTAACGTTAGGAACTGAAATCCTGTTTATAAAACCGTCGGATCGGTCGAGATTCAAGTGTAATCGGCATCGCGACGAAAGCAGGAGCCTAAACGAGGATAAAGACAGAGGGGCGCGAACAGAGATAAATTACTCCCCCCTTCCCGCACACCCCGTCCCCCAGGAGCGAGGAATGCTCAAAAATGCAAGATCTGATTCTAATGTTATTTCTAAGTAATTCCAAATGCAAATTCTCAAGAGTTACCCTACGTTGATACAGTTGTGAATATCGAAATGGAAGATTGAGTGTATTCAGTAAAAAAATGTTAAATAGTAATTTAAATGATTAGTATCGTTTTAGTACAACTTTAGTCTCGGCTATGTTTGCGACTTCCCCAGGAAATTCGAAAAAGATTTCTATAGATAAAAAAAAGAAAGTCTTTAAAAAGTTGTTGAATTTGAAGTATAGGTAGTTCACTATCTTGATGCTTCACCTGGTGTATACACAATATAACAAGCCCTAAATATCTCTAGATAGCTCGTGATATAAGCCTTACTCATTACTCATCGAATTGTAAATGCGTCATTCTTGCATGAGCCAGAGGTTATGTAGATCCTACGTAAAAGAGGTTTTATGTTTTTAATAGATTTACAGCTTTGGATTTCAGTGTTTAGCGCTTAGTAAAATAGATGAAACTTTGATTATATATTACGCAATCATAATTACATAAACAACCCGGTTGGTGTAACGGTACGGTAGTACGCCTACTCAAGGTTTCTGGGTTCGATTCCCGTTCGAGTCAATTTAGGAATCGTCTTCTAAATTTGCATAGGTTTGAGTTTAAAATAATATATGTAAGTGGGGACTGATTAGAAGTTTTGAACATGTTGTTTGACAATAACAATTTTTATCTGATGTAGCCATTTAAAGCCCTTAGGAATATTAAAAAATAAACAATTATTTTTTCAGCAATTTAATATTAACCAAACAAAGACTCCGCAGAAAGTAATGCATTATACATTAAAAAAAGGTCTCTGAAACTTCACTTTGTCTAATAAAATTAATAACAAGCTTTAAATGCATTTTCACTTAGAAGAGGGTTGAAACATCCCAACACCCCTATTGGCGAAGTAGAATGATTTGGTAAATTCGTTTAGGCCTCTGGTTATTCGTCTTATAATCGCTTCGGCGGTCGCCCCGCTGCGTCGAGGACAAGCTACCACGGGGTTCCGAACCCCCCGCCTTGGAGATTTTTATGACATCCTATTGACCCACTCACCTTATTTTGCACAATAACTTGGGAGGTATTAAGTTATTATACTACTTCAAGTAATCTATACTCTATACTAATATTATAAAGCTGAAGAGTTTGTTTGTTTGTTTGTTTAAACGCGCTAATCTCAGGAAGTACTGGTTCGAATTGAAAAAATATTTTTGTGTTGCATAGTTCATTTATCGAGAAAGGCTTTAGGCTATTAAAAATCACGCTGCGACGCGACGAATCAGAAATTGACGCGGGCGAAGTCGCGGGCAACAGCTAGTTACAAAATATAAGGAAGAAAAAAGTCATAAAACTTTCTTAAGTTTCTAAAGTTATATGATTTTTTTCTTGAGCGATTCTTGAGACCAACAGCGATATTTTTATATTTAAGTTACACGTCTACGCCTCTCTCTATTGTCAAATCCTTCTACTTTTACACATCTTAGCCAAACGATGCCCACAGCTGGACATACATCTAGTGTCGTAAGAGGCAACTAAAAGCGTAGGTACTCCCACGAAAAAAACGATAACATATTACCCATAAACTCATAAAAGTCTGGAGTAAGTAATTCTTCGCCCACTACAATGTAAACTATAAATATTGCATGTTAAAAATCAGTTTAAATCACTTTTATTTCTGCAAATAGGCCTCAGGAGGCGCTTTTACACGTCCCAATTTAAACCTACCAACTGCTTCGGGACAAGTCTGTGCTAGTGCCGAGAAGCAAGCAGAAGAGCAGCGCAAGAAACTCGGTCACTATTGACAGCCTCTTTTTAAATAAATTTTTACAAAAGGTTTAAGCAAGTACGAGCTATAGTTAAAGTATGTTAAAGCAACATAAAGAATTCGTCGTTACTCTACATTTTTTCAGTCGAATATCACATCTTGTTAATTAATATATCCTAGAGCTAAAACTCTCTTTCTTATCAACCACAATAAAAACCCTGAGTCGTAGTCAATACTATTTTTCCACAACAATTTCTCGTTTTTCTACTCAACAATCCCTATTGTTCAAGTTAAAAAAATTTTATTACATTCAAAAGCCTTCTAGCTTAATTTTCTCTACTATCTATCAGACAAAAACGAAAAACGAAAGCAAAGTACCAACATAATAACACCGCAAAACCGTTACTCCAAATGCACATCCAATACAATAGCACGGGCAGCGTTTGACCGGCCATCATCCGTCAAACGGAGCGCCCGCTGTAAATCTTGTGGGGGCCGGATGGGGGCCCCCTCCCCGGGCGGGGTTACGTAACATCCGGAAGTGCGGATTAGGAATCAATAGTGCGCCGTAATGATAGTTGTATCGCAATCGCGCGCTGCGCTGCCCGATGCGCGATTGTTTCCACGTTTCAGCACGTGGGTGGGGGTGAAAAGGGAAACGTTATTTCTGTATTGATACATAAGCTGATTATTGGTACTGTGATTGACTAGCGGTTTCCGCTTTTGAGCACTAAGCAAAACGGTTGTGGATTTTAATCCTAAAAAATGCAATAACAGCATTATTAGCCTAAACTTGCAAAAGAGATATTCGAAATATTTGAATGCGAATGTCAATACACGCAAGTTTTTATGAAATGAATATGATCGCAGTCTTAGTCTTAACGGTACAAATGATCTCTTCCGGACAGAGGTCAGGTTGTCTGTTAGAAATAAAACTTTAGGACATTGGTCGACTATTGGCTGGTTTGCATTTTTTGTCTGAGTAGATTGGTATTGGTATTGGTAACGGGCTCCCTTTTCCGCATTTAGGCTCCACTTGGCCCATTATGCGTACGGGGGATTGTGGTGGTTAGTCCAACCACCCCAACTCCTTCCAGAAGCACAGAAGTCTTTTAGGACGATCACAGGCTTCTGAAAGGGAACTCGGTGTGCCGAGGATAGATGCCCGGTGGGTGGCTACCTCTGCGCATTCCAAAATCACATGGGCAGCCGATTCTGCCTGTTCCAGGCAGCCTCTACATAGAGAGCTGTCTGTGGCACCAATGGTGAAGAGATGTTTATTTAGGGGGATATGTCCAGTCAGTGATCCCACTACTCTTCGAAGGTCACTTCTGTTCAGGGTGATTAAGTTGCGAGTCAGACGCGGTGAAAGAGCCGGTACGGCCTCTCTGGACTGTCTGCAGTTGCTGATATTGGTCTGAGTAGAGCAGAATGACTCTCCTTTGCCGGCAATTCAACACGCATTTTTTTTTTTCGAAATACCTAATATCAATGTGATTACTGATAAAATATATACGCCAACCCACCTGCCGCGAGTGGCGAATGGCGATAGAGCCAAAAAACATTTTTTTCGAGAATCTTGCGTCCTGCTTTGAACTGTGCTGATGAGTATTTGCGATTCCTATTTTTTTTCTTTTATAGGGTAGCATATAGAACCTAGAAATTCGGTATCAACAAATACAGACTAAATTATATATAATAATATATATGTTAATATAGACTAAATATAGAATAAACATTTTTATTTATGAATAAAAATTTTGACAATTAATCCATTTCCTTACACAATTTGATAGGAGTTATTACTTAGTAAAAAGCGAACATGCTGAATGTGCAGCATGTCGCGTTCCCTCCCAAGAATAAGTGTCATCGCCTCCTCATCTGTTACGTGACTAGTTAACAAATGCCCTCCGCCAGCCACTTTATTAAACTTGCTAAGTTGTTAGTTTTAGCTAGATGAAGGCTAGAGCAAAATTGAGTAAATATGTTAGTTAACTATTGGATTTTGAGTTTGAGATAAATAAAAACTCCACCTTTCCGTGACCACGAACGAAACGTAAATTGTCCGAAACGTTGGGATAAACCAAAACCCTAATAAATGCGAGTTAAATCCTAAAACTATTTTTAATTTTGATTTTATTTATCAGTGATTACTTGTTCAAAATCAGTTTTATTTCTGCAAATAGACCCCAGGCCCAGGAGACTGTTTCGGGACAAGTGGCCAGCATTAATTAAAAAAATACTATTTTGCTAACTAAAAAAAAAGCAAATAAGAGTTCTAAGTTCGACTCGTACTATTTAAAAAAATATATTATGTACGCATCATTTTTTACAAGGTTGACAGATTCTATTTTTTTAAATAACACCACACAATTCTAACGCCAAGGCTTAAAGCTTACTGGTTTCCTATTGTGTAAAGGGAATTTTTACGGGAAAATTTGAATTTTAAACAAGTTATACGAGTATTGTTGAATTACCTGTATATAAACTCAATTCGTATGTCAAAATAATGTCAATACAATAGATCTACTGCACTATTAATTATTATGTTATCTAATCGAAAAAGCACCTAATAGAATTTTAGCTATGCGTCTTTACAATTTTCTTTTCCAACTTTGAATACTTTAAATTTAAAACTTTGAGTTTCAAACTTTAATTTATAAACTTCTTTAAAAGCTCTGCAATGACAAACAATAACAAAATATTTGCGTTACCCAGCGTATACCTCCTTATGTTTTGTCGGATATAAAACTAAATAATACTGCTCTATAAGACTACGGATAGCCCCCCAGTCCTCCCTTCGGCAGGAGTACAAAAAGGAAAGGACCTCCCGTACTATCAGTCACGCGGCCGGTGGAGGTGACAAATGCCTTCTCCGGTCACTCTGCTACAAAACGTATCCATATTGATTTGCCACTTTATAATGGTGTGAAAGAAATTTTAATCGTAATTTCTGTCATAAATTAAATTTTTGTATCTGTACTGGAATAATTATTGACTTACCATTTTTTTAATGATTTTTCAGCTATGAATAAATGAATTAATTAAAAGTATAGCACAAATATTTTTCTTTCTGGGTCTATTAAGAATTGACTAAAGGAAGGCAGAGGAAGACGGGCAAAAGCGTCTATGCTACACCGTTGGTCAAACTGTAATCGCCCCCGCCTGTCAAACGTGGCGATTATGGCAAAAAAACTGATAAAGGCTTATAATAGAGTGATTTTAAGGACAAACATTTTTTTTATTTTATTGTCTTACTTAATTTCAATTTCAATTTCAATTTCAATTTATTTGCATTCCAAAATGTAACAAAGGTGGTAAGTACAATTAAATATTGTATTAGACACAACTTTGGACCCTGGTGGGCACAGCAATAATTAGAAGACTTAAACTATAATATACATACCAAACTTAATCTAAATCGATTGTTTTTTTTTTCATTTCGCATACAAACTTTCACCCACATTTTTACCCCTTGAAAAGATAATTTCTGGGATATAAGCTATCCTCTGTCCTTTTTAAGACTTAAGCGGTCAGCTGCTTAGTCACGGATCTAAGCTATATGACAATTAATTTCTATTGTGTCTGGCTTTACCCACATACAAGGGGTTAAACTACCTTTATACCAAATTATATTAAAATCTCTTTTGTGGTTTAAACTTGAAGAGATAACAAACATCCATCCAGACTTTCGCATTTATACACGGTGCATTTTCAACCAACTGGACAACGAAGCCCACGTTATGTGACCATTATGTATGACATCATCGCAGGGTTATTTAATTTATCAATAAAAAAAAGACGTGTGGCACTCGGAGACTGCCGCGGTAAAGCTATTGCATAGCATTTTTTATCAACTTATGCAAATGCCACCTAAAGGCGGGTTGCGGAACTAAAGAGACAAGCGTGATATTTTAAAAAGTCATTAAAAGTTCTGCTATTCATCGATAGATGGAAAAACTAAAAAGTATCACCGCTGTGCCGGTCGGAAGGGGGGGTGTTAGGTTATTTTCGTTACGGAATTTCTGGATTCGGTCTCCACGCTCAAGGCCCGCGATAGAAGCTATGCAGTAGCTTAGAATATTTTTTGTAAAAATATTAAACATTGATTGACGCTAACAAGCACACACGCGTATTATTTTGCTGCGGCGGGGTCCCGGATGAATGAACCTTACACAACTAAATCCGTGCGCGTCACGGCGTGTTTCAAAATATAGCAAAAAAATAGTAACATGAAATTTAGAAACTCACAAAGATATTGTGCAATTGCAGCAATTGATTGAAGAAATTGTTTCTAAGTCGGTAAATTACTACGTTGTTAGGGGTCGCAAAACGCAAATGAGAGACAACTAGCCCTCATCATAAATGAGTCATAAGATTACGCAGAGAGGGCCGTTCTGATTCACTGCGACCCTCAGACCGCTCGCCGGGGGCAGCGCTGGCTTCCATTATGATGTTATTGACGTGAAAGGGTGAACAATGTAGCTTTTACCAAGTATCTACGCACTCTTCGGCTTGTACATGCGTCATTGTGTTGTTTAAGTTGGCCAAGTGTGAGTCGGGCTCGTAAATCTAGTCACTACAGCCTAAGCCGTTTTAGATATGGCCGTCCACGCGCGAAAGATTCAAAAAACGAAATGTACAACCTTTTTGTTTTGTTTCTGACTTACATCTAATCAAAAATGTAAAATGTTGATATTTTTGATGATTATTGCATATACTCGTATTTTAATATAGACTTGTTTTAGTGAAATTTAGGTATAAATAAATAGTAGACAACATCACATATATTGTTCTGGTCCCAAAGTGTGTAACTATAATAACTAAAGCAGAAACAACGAAGGTATCACAAAGGACCCGAGGAAAAGTAGAAAAAACACTTTTTTATTAAGCTATTGCATAGCTTCTATCGCGGGCCTTGAGCGTGGAGACCGAATCCAGAAATTCCGTAACGAAAATAACCTAACCTAACACTCGGGGCGAGGCACGATCGAACAATTTTGAATTTCCGAAATTTAAAAGAATTTAGAAGAAAATAAGGATTTTGACAGTTTGGTTGCCCATGGTAACCATATCTGCCAAAATAACAGAAAAATTTAATTACAAAAGTCAAAATTAGAAAATACATAAAATTATAAAATTAAGCTATTGCATAGCTTCTATCGCGGGCCTTGAGCGTGAAGACCGAATCCAGAAATTCCGTAACGAAAATAACCTAACACCCCCCCACTCCGACCAGCACAGCGGTAATACTTTTTAGTTTTATAATTGCATAAGTTGATAAAAAATGCTATGCAATAGCTTTACCGCGGCAGTCTCCGAGTGCCACACGTCTTTTTTTTATTTATAGTACACTAACGGGTCGTTATCGCGTTAAATATTATGAAGGTTTATATACCTATTTAACGCGATAACGACCCGTTAGTAATATGTGTTCAAATCGCGAAAGTTTAAAATCATTTAACACTATTTTACATTGACCAGTTCAAGAATCGAACTCTCATCATCGAGCAGGCTACATCTTGCAAACTGGTGTATATCGACGCCATTTTCGTCGTAAGGGTAACATTAAATTAAAAAAATATATATATTGTGGCACATAATATGTGCCACAATATATACAGGGTGAAATTTTATCCACTTTCCAAAATTTTTATATGCGTTCAGTATCGTATTTAGAGCCTATTTATGAAGTAAAAAATGTAAACCAAGTTGTAACCCGAAAATATTTTTCGTGATATAGTTTTCAATTTTTACGGTCCTAGACCTGTTAAGGTATAAAGGGAAATTCAAAAACTTATGAATAGTATTGTAATAAATGAATGAGATGCACATCGCGTAAAAAAAGTGTTACTAGGATGCTGTATCAATAATTTTAGATTTTTTGCGGACATTTTCTAAGTGCTTTATCTTGAAATTTTTGTACTAGGCTATACCAAAAGAAAAAATACGTCATTTGTTTTTTGCCTCGATTGCTATATTAAAATTTGGAAAGTGGTTAAAATTTCACCCTGTATAGATATTATCTCTCAAAATTTAAGGTAGATTACGCAAATGACACGAAATGTACAATTTGTACAACCCACAGTTGTACAAATTGTACACACAACAACAAACAATTAGGTCCTTGAAAAGCCTTTCGCTTTTCATAGTAGAAAATTGGTCTAGTGGTTTAAATACCGGACCAAGATCTCGGGGTCCCAGGTTCGAATCCCGGGTCGGGCAACAAAAAGTTTCGAATTTTCGAACGTTGCTCGGGTTTGTGATCACCAACCCGCATTTGGACAGCGTGGTAATTATGCCAGTACACCCATCATTGCTGTGGTAACTTGAATTCAATGATGGAGGCCTTTTCCCTGCAGTGGGATGATTAAAGGCTGTTACTTACTTACTTATAGAAAACTGAATAAAAAATGGGCGCCTTTATTTAACACACACATACAAATAATGCAGGAGCTTTTAGTTTTATTATTATTTTTAGTACACAAGCAATTGCTGCTCTCTGATAATGGTAGATTTCTAAAGAAAAATATGTTTTTTATTTGTTCGGACAAATATAACAAGAAAACAGAATAATATTATATAACTATTATTTTTATCAACTGACAAAATAATTACATGTTTTCAATAATAAAAATCCATTTTTGGCTACAAAGTTTGATGTTATCTTACAAAGTTCGTATACCTATATTTTTCTAAAACGTTTGGCTTAAAAAAATTGTATCATTTTGTTAAAGTAAATTTTATTAGTTTAGAAATAAACTGAATGATAATTACAATATTTCGTTTAAATGGTACCCTCTCACACTACCCTCACAGACCACTTGCCTGGGGGCGCTCTGACGGCTCTTATTATGTCTTTATTGACACAAAGGGATGAACACTGCACATTGTTGGTTTTTAGTGTCATGTTCAGTTGAAGCTCAAAAGTTTTACAGGTATATGGTTAACGGTATTTTTTTGCACGTAATTATAATTATAATACAATGGCATTTTCGCACTTTGGAGATAATACATAGACAGTTTCATGGACTGCCTGGTTTCAAGGTATTTCATTATGATTATCATCAGCCAAACGACGCCCAATGCTGGACAAAGGCCTCCGCTATGGGCCTCCACAACGATGGGCTACCTGCGAGGTTCGCCATTCTATATATTCTATATCGTCGCTCTGTCTATATCACAGAACATGGTAAAAGGTTACAAAAGCTGTCATGCGCCATTTGTATGACAACATTTCGCCGCATGCACCCCACGAAGTCTACTTGTGCACATAATAAACACAAGCTTTCGCACACATACGAGTTCAAAGAACGCCAATCAAGCGTCTAATTCTAAACCTTGCACAGTGCTCACTTACAGTCATGTCTGGGTAGAAGTATGAGCACTTTCTTATAACCTCTGTAGTGCGCCTGTCCCGCCTTCATCGCCTTTCTAACCTTTATTACGTGTTTTGTGATCTATAGGAGGCACAGGCCACTCCGAAAGGAGATTTTCCGGCCATTATCGCAATGCTTGGCAGGACAGTTGTCGCCGGGAATCCCAGTTTGGCAAATGGAGGAGAAAAGATGCTGCTGCTCGTTTCCCTTCTGGCAGTTCTCCGCTAGTTGCATCATACGATACCCATTAACCCATAGGAAAAGTTGACGCAGGCTATCTTGCATATCATAATGTGCAGGCATCACACGCCAACACTTAGTATAATAGTACAAAGAGAATCAGTAATTAAAATTTTGCTCATATTAAATGCATATGGAAAAAAGCTTTTCTAGTAAGATGTCTCTAACATAAACCATATTTACAAATCGATGTAGAGGTCTGCAATGGTGAGTCGTGAAGCCGACCGTATGATTCACCCGCTAATAATGTCACTCAAACCGCCGCAACGGACTAGCCAAACCGAAACCGCGTATTTATGCCCTCGGCAAACAGAAGCGATCAATCCAATTATACGAACGCTGTGAATTGCCATTATTTTCAATGCTATCACCTGTCCCCCCCCTCACCCCCCACTCACTCACCTGTCTGTCTGCCCCCACCCCGGCTATTCCGAGGCTCCACGCACCGGATGTGCGTAAAGCTATATCTAACCGAGGCGGGAAACACCCGACTAATTTCAGCTTCGAAATTTTGAATTCAGAAGGTTTTTTGGGTTGGCTATTTTTGTAGTATACAGGTAGAAGCGAAATCGGATTGGGATCTACTTAAAATTAAAATAATAGAGAAGAGACAAGAGAGAAAACTTTAGTAAAATTGGATATTTGTATTTATTTTGGGTGTTTTAATAGTCTGTAGACCTCTTGAAGGATCGACACTGTCTGCAATATTAGGGATGAAAGTAACTTTACAAATTACAATTGGAACAATTTGATACTATACCTTTCAAATATCCATCAAATATTACTTTACAAATTACAATTGGAACAATTTGATAATATGCCCTTCAAATATCCTTCAAATATTAGCGTGGTCAAGCGAAAAGTATAAAACATACCAAAGTCAGTGACATCTGAGCAATGGAGCTCCTTTTTACTTATCTAAATTATTTTAGGAAACCTTTTCAGGGGTTTCCCTTCTTCTAATAGTATGAATATCCTTTAATAATTTGTTGGTCGGTAAATGAGATACATTGAAAAACCAAAAGCACGTTTTGAACAATTTTTATCTGAGTTGTAGAGTCAACATTGAGGGTTATCTGAAACCATCGTACCAAGTAAAGATTCAGATATCCATGCATTTATTAAAAGCCTGTTAATTTGTAATTACAAACAGTCACTTACATTTTATTAATTTGTAAAGAGATAAGAAGTTTTGGTACCTCTAAGATTATTATTAGCCAGACACCTTCGTACATAGTGATCGATAATTTTGGTATTGTTTCGTGGCAAACAATGATACACTAAGGGTCGTCTCATCTCTCCGATGTCACAGCCCTTCGTATTGTTTCGGGGTCGCTCGGATGTATTTCGTTATGCGCCTTTCGCTCTGCCGCGGGTTCGAGGACCGGGGAGGCTCGGTCAAGCGTGATTGATTTGCAGTGGCGAAAGATGTTTTGTTGGTACACTTTTTTGTTTATTTGCGACAGGCGTTATAGATGGATTTACGCAACGCAAGGTTGTCAGAGTTGGTACTTTTTTATTATCTTGCTAAATTTATTTTATTATATTTTATGTAGGTATATGCAAAAGTTTTGTTAGATAAGTTTTAACGACTACGTCATAAAATAAGCCACCAAATTTCATTATTTATTTTAATATATTTTAATTTTTTTTTTTTGAAATTTTATGTCTTAATTTGCTTTTTTTATGTCGCACCGCCCACAAAATTATTTCTGCTTGGCCCGATGGTCGACTGGGAGAGAATGCCTTAAGGCATTAAGTCCACCTGTTGTACTTCATTATAGTGTTTGTGCAATAAAGTTTAAATAAATAAACAAATAAATAAGGTCCGGTCAATGGGGATTATCGGTTTATATTGTAAAATAGTTTCTATTTTTTTAGGCCATCAATCCAACATTTGTATCAGTTGAAGTACATTTTTTAAAAATTTATATGCGATTAAGTTTGAGCCATAATAGGCTTAATGTTAATCCCATTTAAAGATACATCCTCTCTAACATAAATAAAATAAACTGGACAAGAAGTTGTGTAATACATTAAAAAAATGGTCGAATTGAGGAAATCTCTGTAAAATAAATATGATTTTAAAAAAAGGGAACAGCACTGACCATCATACTAAAAAAATTTTTCGAAATCGGTCAACTGGGTCAGAAGTTATATGTGTCATAACTACATTAAAAAAAATTGCGAATAATAGTCAACCTCTTTTTTGTAGTCGGTTGTGAAAAAATACGATTAACAAAAACTAGCCTTCCCTTTAGAATATTATTCACACTTTTTTTTTTCTTTACTAACAAATAGGGGCGAGAGTCATAACTTGTGGGTGTTTTATGCAGTTGTGGGATCGCGCGAAACAGGAAAATTAAGCGGGAATTACGAAGGAGGATTTATTTACGATTATTGCGACAAATTGGCTTGTTTACGCCGCGGTCAGGCGAAATGGCGGCAAAACAGCGATGGACTGGTGGGAAGGGCGGATTTGATAGTATTACGTAACAAAAAACACTTCAAATCGATATACAATTGTCCATAATTTAAGAACTGATCCATCTTTATATTTATAAATTCGATTTTTAAACAAGTGAACTGGCCAGCACCTTTTGTTTAGATTATTAAAACTTTTGGGGTGGTGGGATCTACTTCCTAGTGGTCTACCCTGGGCAACGGCATCTTTGGTTTTCTAACCAATGATGACGGCTAACAGATCCCTCTGCGGTGGTAAGCTTCGTAGGAGGCCGCCTGGATGCTACGAGTACCACCCTCCTGCCGGAGTCCAGCGCCAAACAGTTTTTCTGTGTTCCGCTGGTGTGTGGGAGAACCAGTACCTCTGGGTAAGCTCGCTCCATCTTAGGCTTCTTCTCAACCGTACAGTTTTAAGTATGAAGTCAAGAGCAAGTACATTATTTATAAAAAAAAAACTTTTTGTTTTTATTCAGTAACGAATAAGTAGGAAGAGCCCATAAATTGTAGGAGAAAATGGTTTTATGGTTTTATTTTATGAAAAGTCAAAATTGTTGATCGCGTATCTTATGCATACATACATAGTAACATTTCTGTAACACTAGATATATTATACACGGTGCAAGGCCTACGTAATGTGACCATTATACACCGTGAAATTTTAGTGGTTGTTTTCCCGCAACAGAACGATTTACCTTAAGTAGCACCCTTGAATCGTGCGAGTTATTTTTTGAAAATAAAGATATTGTTGTTCTCAACTAATCAAAAAAATAATCATCAACTCAAAAGCGTGAGATACGATAGTATCTTTACAAATTGTGACGTGTTTGGGTACTGCTTGCCGCACGAAATCAATGTTCAAAGCAAAAGAAGCTCTACGCACTAAGTAATACAGCATAAACTGCACTGCGCGAGGGGCAATGACCCGAGCCGGTGACCGGCTGCGGCGCGGCTAGTACCATTGGTTCGAGGTTGCTTTCGAGT
Organism: Anania crocealis; assembly: GCA_949315895.1. Classification (NCBI taxonomy): domain Eukaryota; kingdom Metazoa; phylum Arthropoda; class Insecta; order Lepidoptera; family Crambidae; genus Anania; species Anania crocealis. The sequence goes on along the minus strand of OX438881.1, from coordinate 2,094,532 downwards.
TTCATTTATCACAATCGTGAAACTGCAATTTTTTTATTTGAATAAAAAAAAACTGCACAAATCTATTGTACTACTAAGATAGAATCATTTTACTGCGGGAAAACAACCACTAAAATTTCACGGTGTATATAACATCATGGCAGTGTTATTTAATTTATCAATATTTAATATTTTGAAAATCTTAAATATTGATTCAGATTTTTAATTTTGTAACACGCTGTGACGCGCACAGACGTATTATTTTGCTGCGGCGGGGTCCCGGATGAATGTACCTTACACAACTACATCCGTGCGCGTCACGGCGTGTTTCAAATAAATAGCTGAACCAATATTTTATATTTATAAAAAAAACACCAAGATGTTATATATAATGGTTGCATAACGTGGTCTTCGTTTTACAAGTGATTGAAAATGCACCGTGTATAGTAAACGTGTTTTTTTATTTATCATTAAAATTGAATCTACGTCTACCTAAGCCAGTCAATAACGACTGTAGTTAGAATACGTATTATCAAATTTCTGATTTCACCATACTATTTCTATGCATGTTAACGTTTCGGCTTATTATACCATTCACCTAACATCCTGTTTTTTTTTTATCACTAGCTGTTCCCCGCGACTTCGTACGCGTCAATTTCTGCTATTATGATCGCGATTATTTTTGCAACATTTTTCACTCATGCTTCGCTCCTATTGGCCGCAGCGTGATGTTATATAACCTAAAGCCTTCCTCGATAAATGGACTATCCAACAGAAAAATAATTTTTCAATTCGAACCAGTACTTCCTGAGATTAGCGCGTTCAAACAAACTCTTCAGCTTTATAATACTAGTATAGATTAAAATTGAACCATCTACATCAACGTTAGCCAGTCAATCACGAATGTGTAGTTAGAATATTACCGCACTAATTCCGGGAGCAATTTAGCCGCGGAAGTGAGGCGCTGCTGACGCGCTGCGTGCGTCGCACGCGTCACGCTACGCGCTGCCCGCGACAAATAACACGAATTAGCGCTCTTTACCCGGCAACGACGCCAAATTGGACTGGCTTTAAAGTTTCGGACTTGTTTTTAGGGAAATAATGTGTCACTTACTGTGTGTAAACCTCTTTCTGAAACAAAAAGTGACTGTAGTTTTGTAAGCTTTTAAGCTTGCTTAAGAAACTTGTACTAATATAGTACAGCAAAAGACGGGCAGCATCTTCTCTCCGCTTTAGATTGGCTATTCTGCGATTGCCAAACCGTCTTAAAATGGCCAAATCCTATTTTTGAAGAGGCCTCTGAGGTCCATACCAGGCTCAGCAGAGGACTGGTAAAGGCGTGGACAGTGGACAGGTGATGTTAATTATCATCATCATCTTGGCAAGCTGCTTGGTGATCGCAGTTTGGCCAGTGTTAGGGAGGAGACGCTGCTGACCGACTTCTTTGGGCAGTATTCCTTTGGACACTCATAGGAAGACACAACGATGATAGTGGCATCATAGGAATGTGAAATGTTTTATCACCACACTCACATCAGTTCAAATCTGGATAGCCTCTTCGTTAAAAAGGTATTATTTATATGAGCAAAATGTTTTTATTTATGTTAATTGTGTCCCTAGAAGGGATGTAAGAGTCATCCGTTTTAGCAGACTGAAGTAACTTTGCTCAAATACCAATGAATTAGCGATAAGTTTCTTACGTCTAAACATACTTATTTTTGCGGTTGTCATCTTAACTTTTATTCAATTGAAATATCGCATACGCAAGAAGTTCATTAAACCACATCAAATATCCGGTTTCCCAAAATTACTCATACAAGTTTGAGAGTGCTCGGTTAAATAGTTATTACGAATTGATTTCCTCGTCGTTCCGAAACTAGCATTCTTTAATGATGTAAAGTACACAATTACCCATTCCAAAGCAACAACAACCCCGAAGCAAGCACGCCACCAATTCCAGTAATTACCGCAAAGGGCGCTGCAATCGTGTAGCGTGTAGGTACCGCGAATCAAACTCAATTTACCTTCGGAACTTTGTTTATTGCTCTAACGAATGTTGCTGACTTACAAAGAGTTTTATTTTAGGCGTAGTTCGGTGTACGTGAGAAATGTGGGTAATGTTGTGGATTATATTTGTAAAAGTATTGCGATTACCAACGGTCTTTTTCCGTGTTCAAAATGGTCTTACTGGATGGTTAGCTCCCCGTAACTTTTTAAAACCGTTCAAATTAATCGTCAGATAGAAACCTTAAAAGAGCCACGCTCAATCAGGATCTTACTATCAGTTGAGCAACCAAAATCAGTAGAGCAATAAAAGATTAAAGGAAGGCCCGCCATAAATTAGTCATTTTCTAAAACGAATGTCAAAATTCGGCATTAGTAGGATTTATAAGTTAGACTGGGAAGGCTATTCGGGCAGTGAAGATGAGCGTTAAGGTAGTTTATAGTTAGAGGGCCGGGTTAAGGTCTTATTGTTTTAAAACCTTTAAAGTTGGCAGCTAGTGTAATACATATTATTATGCAAGCGTTTGGTGAAAACCGGAAAACTGACAAACAGTGTTTTACAAACGAAACACAGTAGTTTCAAAAGTGTAGTAGAAAGGTCTGCCCCAAATGAAACGGATGCCCCTCACTAGTGGAAAAAATCGCCCTGTCAGCATAAATGCGTGGAGATATCTCCTCGTTAAAAAGGCCAAAGTACAAATAAGTTAGACAAGTAGGTAGTCGCGTGCGTCGCTGACACGCGTTGCGCCGACGCCAGCTTCCGTCACTAAATTACGACCGGAATCAGTTTCGGTGAAAATTGACTAACTAAACAAGTTTTAATGGTATTTTATTTTGAGGACTCATAATATTAAGTGTGAATAAACCTTAAAACAGGTTTTACTGTGTTACTTTTTGCAATGATTCTGATATGAAACAGTATCTTTCGATCTTAAAACAGTTCTTGTTATTGAATGTTATGATTACTAAAATGAACGAGTTTTTACTGGAGTGGACGTCGCAGTCCATCTTTTGAAAATCAGTCATATCTAAATATATACTAATATTATAAAGCTGAAGAGTTTGTTTGTTTGTTTGTTTAAACACGCTAATCTCTGGAACTACTGGTTTGAATTGAAAAAATATATTTGTGTTGGATAGTCCATTTATCGAGGAAGGCTTTAGGCCTAAAACTTCTTCTAAAAACTTTTTAATCGCGATCATAATAACAAAAATTGACGCGAATGAAGTCGCGAGCAACAGCTAGTTGTAAATTTTCTTTGCGGAAAGTACGATGTTACATAAATATTAGTACCTATCTGAGGTCCTCTTCTTTAACAATATGATCATGCAAATGTTAAAAATAAATAGATAGAATTTTAAATAATAGCATAAATTTCACAATTATTGTAACCAAACTAAATATATATCAAATGAAAAAGCATATATTTAATAGAACGATACTTGTAGATATTACACCATATCATAATGTGATTGTGTCAATGTTTAAAGGAAATTACTTAGAGTGTCTTACCAACGCAAACATCTAGGTAGAATCAGTCAATTTATTAAGAAAATACACGTACGATGTATTTCAGTAAAAAAGTTTAGGCTTGAGCTTATTAATGAAATGAGTCTTCAAAAATCGGATCAAAAATCTGACTTATTCTTGATCCTGAATGAAGGTCGACCATGTTTGCACAGAACAATAAATATTATCTAAGTACCTACTTTAAAAATTCTTGCATAGGTTACATTTATCGAATATTTTAAAGAATAAGATTTTTAAGAAACAGTTCTGTAACATGACTATAATTAATTGTTTGACGTTCAATGTTCATGTCCCTAAATCTATAGACCTAAAAGTAAGCTATACCTAAAGGGGGTATTTAATATTTACCAAAAGGGGGACTTAGTATAACTTATGCAGTTTAGGCATATACCTGTTGTATAACTTATCTTCTTACTACCTGTGCGCCTATAAATCCATCGCACCCGCATATTTATAGCAGAACTAGTGGGCAAACAAATCGCCCCTTCCACCCCGCAATAAAGTGCGTACAATTACTCTAGGTGTCCGCGGATGAGCCCTGATTAGTGACGGTCAGGTGGGCGCATCGGTCGATAACACCCCGCACCCCTAACTAGCCCCCACTGTTTATTGCAGGGGGGCGATCGCCTGAACTTAAGTATTGATTCGCGCGAAACGTGATTTGTACGCACTCATCTAGAGGTTAGCTTGTGGCTGCGTTAGGAAAGTTCATCGGCTGTTATCCTTCTGTATTCGGCAACCATTGCTGCGTTTGCTTCAACACCTTTCTTATTTAGTGCATAAAACAGGCGATGAATGACTAGTAAATGGATGTGGTCGCACCAGTATGGTGAGACTGGTAAGTAGTACAGGGTTGTGTTTACGCGTAAACTGCGGTCAATAGGCCCGCGGCCGCACCTACCGTTGTCTTCTAATGCGAGCCGGCACGACATAGCGGGCTGCGGCAATGTTTTATTTGCTAAGTGCGATGCCGTTTCGCTTTAAGGGAGCATTAGACAGATAGACGTCAAGAAATGTTGTTTTTAGAGCATTATGGTATTAAATACTACGCTATTGTAGTGTTTCATCTTTCATGTAGTCAGTACCATATACTTATTATAATATGTTACTAACTGATTCTTAAAAGTATTTCTATCATTTAAATTATCAAAGGAATGGGGTGGTTGGATGAAAAATACTTTTCGACTTATTGTCGAGAAGCCGAGGATCGACCTAAGTGGCGTGCATTTGGAGAGGGCTATGTCCAGCAGTGGACTACAATAGGCTGATGATGATTATTGTCTTGTAAGTAGTTGAATGATTTTAAAAAAATATGGACAAACTATAAAAAAATCCATTTATATTGCGTAGGTCTTCTTGGTTAGAGAAATGACAAATTTGTTTGCTGATATGTGATATTGGTATGAGTTAATTTTAACTGCTAAATTTTATATCTAACAAAAACTGTTATTCACTCGCTCACTCACTTTGTTTGAGTCGATGAACCCACATAACTCCTTAAAAATATCTGCTGAATCAAACACACAGGCGCCGAATTGGGTATAAAAGTAATTAGTGGCGTACAAAAAAGTGTTAGTTTTGTACACTTCATACAGAAAACTTGTTTTTCGTATTTGGAAAAACAAAAGTAACGAATGGCTGTAACATTATTGACCAAGTGCGGTAGGGTTAGCGCGGTGTATGGTTCCGCATGTCAGAAATAAAGACATACAGGATAAAATTGATGCCAAATTACAGCTAAAATCAGTTAAAATCAGTTTTATTTCTGCAAATAGGCCCCAGGAGGCGCTTTTACACGTCCCAATTTAAACCTACCACTGCTTCGGGACAAGTCTGGGCTAGTGCCGAGAAGAAGCAGCGCAAGAAACTCGGTCACTATTGTCAGCCTCTTTTTAAATACATTTTTACAAGGTAAGGTAATTTTTACAAGGTTTAAGCAAGTACGAGCTGGGACAACTTAATGCCATACATTTCTATCATTTAAATAATCATTAACAGTGTAATAGCCCTTTTTCATTAAAATAACTTTGACATACGATTTAAGTTTATGTACAGGGAGTTCAGCAATATCCTTTGGTAATTTGTTGAAAATACGGATACAATTTCCCATAAACGATTTTCCTACTTTTCGCAGTCTGAAGCTTCTAGTACTCGTACTCGTCTAAGATTAATCGCAGGCGGACGGACAGACAGATAGACGTGGTGAAACAGTAAAGGTTCGTTCACTTCAGAACCTTAAAAAGACTTACTTTACTACATACTACATGTATGACGATTATCTTTAATTTTGTCTCGCACCTACTCGACTAAAAATATTTTGTCTTTCCTTATTACTCATATTTTTTTACCCATAAGGTACTTGTTTATTCGAATTTGGAACGTCAAAAGGGAACCATAATATAGTACCCATAGAGTTAATTATACCATTTAAGTAAATTAATAACTTTTTACTGTCGTTGTTTTTTAAAACGCAATAGGTACTTATAGTTACTATCTGCCGCATTTGTAAAAATATTTGACGGCTAATAACAAAGGATGCCATTAATACCTGACAATCATACATTTTTTGATGACTATATCTTAAAACCAGCTGTCTAGTCTTGACAAGGAAGGAAGTAGGTCTAGTTAAGAATTCAAATAATAATTTTGATCAACATTTGAACAAAATAGCGAAGAGAAATCTTAATTATGACAAATCTATCCATAGTTTTGCTCATATTACTTCCTATTGGATTGAACTGCACCAAATTTGTTTTTTTTTTAATGTTTGAAATGATCAGGGAGATGGTTAGTGGAAGAAAATGTTTGATAATAGTATGAGAGAAAAATGTTTTAAAAATGAAATACATGTAATTGTGTACAGCATTATCTTCATTGGTAACCTCGTGCAAAGTCGGGATGAACAGCTAGTAATAAATAACTAGTAGGCAACATCACAGGCATTGTTTAGAATACAAAGTATGTAACTATTGAAGCACTTGTCTTTTGTACGGAAACAACGAATCACAAGCTAAGACCTAGAAAATATAAAAAAAAATTTTTGTACATTGACTCGTCTAGAAATCGAATCCAGAGCCTCGGAACATGCGACACCTTGAAAACCTGAAAATCTTATGACAGAACTAGCAGCTCAACGTGCCTGTCGAATCACGGTTAAACCGTCCGCCCTTTAAGAGGAAATACTACGGCCGTTTTTCCATACAAACGTAGTCCCCTGTTTCCTCCCTGGATAAAGCTAGTAGAGCAATATTTTTTTTTACAAAAATCTATGGACACTATTAGCATGTTTCTATGTTTCTGTTTTTTCATAAATTAATTAATAAAAAAGATATGAGCCCTCAAATATCGAAAAAATTCGCCAGATTTTCCGCTGTGTTCAAACATCCAGAAAACAAATTTGGCTAAATTTTAGAAAAACAGGAAAAAATACGAACACGGCCAAAGCCTTTCTTGAATTTTAAATGAAAAAAGTATTAAAATCGGTCTAGTTTTGGAAAAGTAATCGGGGGACTACGAAACGTTGATTTGGTGTGCTTTTAGTAGGTATTTTCGGTCCAAGAAGCAGTTGTCTCTATTTATTTATTTATTTATTTAAAACTTTATTGCACAAAAAAAAAATATAATTGTACAATTGGTGGACTTAATGCCATGTGGCATTCTCTCCCAGTCGACCATTGGGCTAAGCAGAAAAGTTGCGTAGGCAGTGCGATAGACAAAACCAAATGAAACTAATGTAATAAAATTATAAGTTAAAAAAAAGGGCAATAAACTACACATAGTACGTTTCATATATAAACTAAATACTAGAACAACTACTTATACTAAATAAATACTATAAATATAAAACATAAATAAATAAATATAGAATGACGACGCGTAATAATGTGAGAGCAAAGTTCATGATGATGATTCCGATTGATTTAGAAAATAAGACCGAACATTTTTCTTAAACGTGTATTTACTGGCAGACATTTTGATATTTTCGGGTAGTGCGTTCCAGAGCCGCGTGGATTGAAGAAGGAAGGAGTTGGAGACAAAGCTAGTGCGGTGAGAAGGTATGGAGAGTGTGAGTTTGTTGGAGGAGCGCAATTGGCGCGAATGTGTTGAACTAAGGAGGTTAAATTGGGATTTAAGATAGGAAGGGGAGTTGGGATCGTTTAAAATAGAGTACAGGGTACATAGAATTCTGACATTTCGCCGTAGATGAAGAGGAAGCCACTGTAACTGCAACCGGTGCTTGGATAAATGGTCGAATCTACGTAAACAGTAAATGAAACGCACACAGTTGTTGATTAAGCGATCCAGTTTATTGAGAAGTGATTTATTTAAGTCGGAGTAGCACACATCAGCATAGTCTATGATTGGAAAAATGAGTGACAGGGCAAGAGAAATTTTGGTCTTCACGGGGAGAAAATGCTTTAATCTGTAGAGGGAGCGTAATGTGGCGTTGACCTTACGACCAACCTCACTCACGTGAGTTGTCCAACTAAGCGTAGAATCGATGTGAAGACCTAAGTTCTTAACACACGAGCAGAACGGGATTACTACTCCATTGTATTTGATCGAAACGACGCTGGATACATCAATATGACTAACCTGCCGCCGACTACCGACAATAATCGCTTGGCATTTATTGGGATTGACAGCTATTCCATAGCGATCCGACCAAGAAGAAATGCGCTCCAGGTCTTCGTTAAGTTGTTGTACGGCTAGGTTTATTTCGTTATAATGACACTGTTTATATATTTGTAGGTCATCAGCGTACAGGTGGTGAGAACAGCCAACGTCGAGAGTGATAGAATTAATGAAGATAGAGAATAACAATGGAGATAGTATCCCTCCCTGAGGCACACCAGCAGGTAGATTACGCCAGTGGGACAAATTTTGATCTACACGAACCGCCTGCTGACGACCCCGCAAATAGGAGGCAAACCATTCCAGAGCATCTGACGTAAGATTGAAGTAAGCTAATAAAGATAATAAGACATCGTGGTCAACTGTGCTAAAGGCATTAGAAAAATCAATAAGAACTAGGATGGTAACTTTACCATGCTCCATGCCATCCCTAATATCCTCGGTGACCTTAAGTAACGCTGTGCTTGTGCTGTGGCTCTATCACACTCTGCGGTGAAGGCGTTTGGCACTGCGCGACAGTTATAGATTTTACAAATACCTATTTTTCAATTCTCTCGCCCGTAGTGTTTCCTCTTAAGACACAAGCATATTTTATAAAAGAACGTCTCATTAACTCACCTGACTGGGATTTGCATCTTAGACCCTTTCATAGTACACAAAAACGAGTTCAAAGAACGCCAATCCAGAAAATTATCTTGTTTTTGGTGACCCTATTTCTCGTGCGACATCAAAAGAAACCAATCACAGCACTCACTTACAAGCATTTGCTCATAACCTCTGCGGCGCGCCTGCCCCGCCTACATCGCCTTTCTAATCTTTTTTTCCATGTTCTGTGGCTCTAACCAATTGAGCTACTAAGACATTGTTCGTATCGAGGAACATACTCAAGGCTTTTTATGCTGTACCTAAGCCAGCGATGATACAATGTTTTTGGTTGTTTACCTACCTCCAACATCCGAGAGGAGAGAAATATTTTTACAAATATTTTACAGTTGGTTCCAAACATGCAAACAACATGAGATAGTAAAAACAATTTATAATGAATCAAGAATGTCGTTTGAAACATCCACAATAAAAAACGTCTCCGTACATAAATTCATGAGCGGATACAACACCAAGATTTGGGAAACACAGCAATAAGTGTTTGACCCCATACAAATCACATTGTCCAATTAACTTGCGACGACAATGCGACCGGTTTAATGTTGATTTAGTGAACGCCGCGCGCGCAGGCAACGTTGTGTTAATTCATTATAGAAATGCCTTTTTTCTTTTAATTAGTACGTCTCTAAAAAGATGGGAGCTTAGGTGTTTGGGTTATCTTAAAGAATTTGCCATCAATACACAATGTTTTAGATGTCTGTAACAAATATTTATTTAATTATAAAACTGTTTTTTAAGCAATAAAATTGCTAGTGTAAATTGAAAATATAATTGGAGGTCCATAACCGAAAACTTTTATAAACTCTGTTGGCTACAGCCTTGAATAAATTCTTCGAAAAAATATCTAAGTAACTCAAAGATTAGATCAGTAGCCTGTTAAACAGAAGGTAGCAAGATGGAGTCCCGCCTACAGTCGAATTTTCTATTAGGATCAAATGAAATGGATTCAATTTTTTTAACCTTTTTTTGGAAGTAATTCAAATGATAGAGTTTTTCCTAGCCCATAGATTTGCTCCTAATCATGTAAGTTTTACTGTGATCCTGGATTAAGGTACGTCAGACCATCAAATCAAATCAAATCAAATCAAACATTTATTTGCCAAAAACACAAGATATAACAAGTTGACAGATAGTGAGGTAGGTACAGTGCGTGTGTTTAGTCTGCTCGCAGACGTGCAAAAATTAGAGATTTTAAATAATAATATAAATTAAGGTATGTCAAAATAATAAATCATGAATTAAAATTATACAATTAAATTAATGTCGCCAGTTACAATATTCATTAAAACTATAAAAACATTTATCCACGAGCCATTCAGTCAACTTTTTCTTAAATATAGGCCCTTTTAGTGCTTTTAACGTCTCTGGAAGCAAATTATATGCAACAATAGTCATGTTATAAGTATTCCTTCTATACATATCTTTGCGACAGGGAGGTTGATGCATTAAGCTTGCGTACTGTGGTCTGATATGCCTAGTTGTGACTTCCTTACGTGTTTTGTAATAGCTGGGGAAGGCTTTTACAAAGGAGCACGCTTCTTTAATATAAATACACGGTAAAGGAAGCAAACCAAACTTTTTCAAGAGGGGCTTACAACTATCCCGGTACCAGACGTTGCTTATGGCACGAATACATCTCTTCTGTATTATAAACGCTCGCTCTATGTCCACGGAGTTACCCCACAATAGTACGCCATAATGAAGCACAGACGACACGTATCCATGATAGGCCGCAAGTGCTGCCTCAGTTGAAACTGTTTGACGAAGTTTCCTTAAAGCGAAAGCAAAGCGCTCCAACTTTTTGCTAATGAAGTCATGAGTTTTCCAATTTAAATGTGTGTCAACATGTATCCCTAGAAATTTAAAAGAATCTACCTCGTCAATTATATCACCATCAATCTGTATATTCAGCGGTTGCTTTGTCATCAGTCCACTGCGGCACATAGGCCTCCAAAAAGAGGATTTTACGGTAATCACGCAGGCTTGGCACTTGACGACTGGCACTTGGCACAGATAAGGCATGATGTAAGGCATCGAAGCCTTTACATTACATTCTATAACCCTTAAACAGGAGAGCAGACTTTTTTTGGGCCTAGGTTTTTATTATGAAGGCGTAAAAGTGATGTTAATCTGTAAATATACTCCGAAAATGTCAGAGCCACGTAATGGGATTCGATTTCATGATCTACGGCTATGAGTCGCGAAAATTCGTACAATTCATATTATATTCTAGGCCAATGTTTAAATTTCCTTGGGATTATGGCAATTACCGAGACGACTATTTAGTTACGAAGAAGGAGTCTGGTAGCAATAGCTTCAAACGTGACTTATCACATCGCAAATAGTTAAGAATCAGCAAAGTCTAGAAATAAAAAATCGTATTCTAGTGTTCAACTTATTACGATAGTAAGTTGCGCTTAAGAACCAACACGAGCCTCAATCAGGTTTGAGTGCCATAAATTCCTATGCAGACAGAATCCGTGCCCACAACTTTTATTACATTTAGTCCGCTAAGTGGAATGGCTGAATTATAATTTCAAGTCGATTATATTCCGGTGAAACTCAGCCGCCGTCATAGCGCACCGGAAACATATCTCAGTATTAATGTAGACGTGTCTCATTAACGATACTAGTTTCGACCGGGGTCTTATTAGAGGGCGGCTGCGATTATTGATACAATAGAATATTTACGAGTCGATCGTTTTGCTGGATAGTTGAAATGTATGCTAGTTTAGTGACTGAAAAAAAGGGTAATTAGAGAAAATATGTTTCATTAAAAACCATGTTGCATTATACCTTATGTAAAATATTTAATCAACACTGGGCACAATTTAGAAATCACTTACGTGAGAAAAAAATAATTTTTAACTTCAATGAAATTCAAAAAGTGGCTCGCAAAAGTAAACAATAAAAAAAGTTACAGCTTAGAGCTTCAATACTTTTGTAAATACTTGATATTTTCCAAAGCCATTATAACTAAGCTATAATGAGTACCTACCTATTTTAATGTGACCTACTATATGTTATACATATAATTGGTTTCCTATAAAGTGAAGCTACAAATGTTTTTATTTTGTACTTTAAAGCCTGATTTAAAAACTAGTTTCTTGCGCTACAATATCTCACTCGAAACTCTTCGTTACTACTTTAGTAGAATGTCAGAATATGACCCCGAATGCCATAGCCCATGCCGTACTGTTAATATATCGGTATTGAACTGGCCGACGTGACGCGTGGCTTTCCAAAGCGTTAGACACTCGTCCTTCTAACGAGGCTCCAAACTTGATAGCAATAAACGGCAAATGTCGTGCGGTTTCATTTATTTATAGACGCGATATATGTATATATTTTATAAAAACATCAACAAAACGTTTACGTCAAATGATACAGATTTAGAATTACGAAATTTAGAAAGTTTATTAATTAATGTAAATTGCAGTGATGCGATGCGTTTACTTTAATAAAATAAAATAACTCTTGGATACGATTTCATTGTGATACTGGATCAGTACAGGTATTGTCATACTCGGAGCCATATTTCATTAATTCGCAATTTTCAGTTGCATTCAAGACTTGCATTAACCAGTCCCCTAATTCGCGTAACCAAATCGTATCACAATCGTAATTGAATTGCAGGTTTTTGACAGTTCTAGTATGGGCTAAATGTCAAAATCGTCCAATCCAATCACGATCGAACTGCGATTGAAATAGCTGAATAAGGCCCCAGTATGCTAAACATATCTGATTTAATAATAAGTGTGTTGTAGGACATAGGCCTCGACCAATAGATCGCCATAATCCACGCCTCAATCCATCTTGCCAGTGCGGCAGAAAAATGGCAATCACAGATTAGCCAATGCCATAGTGAAAGGGACAACCCTGCTTCCCCTTGACATTTGGTATAACTCCCGACACTCGCAGAACAAGAAGGGTATGTAAATACATAATTTTAAACTTTATTATCGATTCCTAACACCCCGTTGGTCTAGCAGTTAAAATACCAGACATATCGGGGACAATCTCGGGGTCCCGGGTTTGATCCCCGGGTCGGGCATATAAAGTTTAGAATTTTCGAACATTGCTCGGGTTTGTGATCACTAACCCGCATTTTTAAAGTGTGATTATTATGCCCGTTCCCATCATTGGTGTGGTAATTTGAATTCAATGATGGAGGCTCCTGCAGTGGGATGATTTAGGCTGTCATTTCGACGTGACCATACACTGAGCGGATACCATTTTGGTATTTGCACCCTCTATTATGTAGGTATTACTTGTAATTGTCTCATGTGTGTAGTACCAAATAAACCTTTTTCTTTTTTCTTTACTTTTTTATCGATTCCTACCTTCGAATTTCGAAGGCAGCCAGAGCTTATCTTAAAACAGAATTCGACGAAATCCTCTCTGTTTACTTGCATCCTCTGTTCCCTCCCGTGACAAATGGCGGCGATCTGTAAACGTAAATACGAGTAAGGAGGCCAACCGGCCTCGCTCAGCGGAGTGAACTGAACACGAGCGACGGTCACTCACGGAACTAATGTATTGCCGACGTTCCGACTCGTATACCGACTGAAATATGTGTTATTTAGACATTTTTGTACAAACATATAAGTCTTGCCCTTTGCAGCACCGCCTATGAGACGTTTAGGGGAATAGTCACTGGCAAAGAATATCGAAATACTTTATATGATACGACTTCGTCCGCGTCAATTTCTGTTATTATGATCGCGGTTATTTTTACAACATTTTTCACTGATGCTTCGCTCCTATTGGTCGCAGCGTTATATAGCCTAAAGCCTTCCTCAATTAATGGACTATCCAACACAAAAATATTTTTTCAAATCGAACCAGTACTTCCTGAGATTAGCGCGTTCAAACAAACAAACAAACTCTTCAGCTTTATAATATTAGTATAGATTTAAGAAATTTAATTGCAATTGTAATATCAGTATTAAAACTTGAAAAATTATGTCTTATGTCCCGCCTGAGATATAATTTTTTCAAGTTTAAATACATACTAATAGTTTGTTTTTGTATGTTCTTTATGTAATTTAACGCCCCATTGCCTAGTGGTATAAGAATCGGGCCAAAATCTTGGAGTCCTGGGATCGATTTCCGGGTCAGGTAACAAGGGTTTCCGATTTTCGAACACTGCTTAGGTTTGTGATTCAAGTGGCAAGCGTGGTGATTATGCTTGTATCCATTATTACTGTGGTAACTTTTGATGATGGAGGTTTTTGCTCTGTAGTGGAAATGATTGTGGCTGTTACTTCACTTTATTATGTAACTTCATTGCTAGCCTATACCAGTTCACATCTAGACACCGACAGACCTATTACAGGAGGATTTCGACGTCCTCCTCGGCGGAGTGGCGTACACACCGGTTTTCAATGTGTCGCCTGCTCCGAGGTCCCGAATTCGATTCCCGGACGGGTCAATGTAGAAAAAAGTGTTTTTCTAAATTTTCGCGGGTTTGGGTGTTTGTGCTACCGTCATTGTTACTGGTTTCCAAAATACGAGTGCTTTAAATAGTTACTCAAACTTATATAATTATTTATTTTGTCATAATTTGCCGTGCTTGGCTGGCGGGTTGGCGATCGCTGTTTGGCCAGTGATCTCCTTCTGGCAGTTATCCCTTAGCAGCCTCTTACGACACCCAAAGCCAAACGACGCCTATTTTTGGACATAGGCCCAGCCATACATGACCAACATTGCTTGAAGAACTTCTGAGCTTAAGTAGCAGTAGACGGAACATATATTAAGAAAATCGATGACTATTGTGCCCTAAATGGTTCTGGAATGACAATCATGCACCGAACGACGATCTGTTGGTCCACCAGGTGAAGAAAAAATCTGTTGAAGGTTGCAGGAAGCCGCTGGAAAAGGGTGGCACGCGACTGTGGATAGCCTGAGAAAACCAAAGAGGAGGTCCATTTTGACTCTAAATGTAACAATTTGACTAAGTTCTAGCTGCTAGCGCGTTTATATCTATTGTACTAAACAAAACAAAAATACAACCTACAACATAACCTCAAACTACCCGTTTCAACGTAATTCACGTCTAGACTAATCCATAAAACCTTCCATCGCACATTCAAAACGAACACTAACACGGTAGAACATTCTTTATTCGCAATCATACCGCACTTAAAAAACATCCCATAACGTTAATTAAGCGGGGGTTCCGTCAAACGAAAGAATAGCCAAGTCTGGTCACCGGGTGGGATGGGGGGGCAAGGGCACGAATGAAAAATGGCGCAATTAGCCGCGCAGACAGTGAAAAACAAGTGCACTCGATCTGCCCGCGTCGATAGCCGAACGAATGCGCGGGAGAGTGGCAATTCGATGTTACATTTTTAGATACGTAATAATTACTTCATGCTCTATGCATAAGAGAGCTAGTGTGATGTGGTGGCAGTAGAAAAAACACAATTGAAATGAAAGATAGGGTTACGGATTTAAACTCGCGTGAATTTTTCAAAAATTATCTTCTTTAAGACGAATAACACATTTGCCTACCTGTGATCACGAACGCTGTAAAGCGTTCCAAATGTCGGGCTAAACTAAATTAAAATGTAAAATACACGCGAGTTTAAATCCGTAAACGTATCTTTCATTTCAATGTATAGTGTTCGCTCACAATCCCTTCTCTAGCTGCAAGTGGCGCAAGCAAGATGCGCTCGAAGAAGACGGCATATTTCGAAACATAGTTTTTGCAAAAAAGTGTAGGTATTGAATTGAATTCATTGCATTAAGAGGAAACACCACGGCCGTTTTTCCATACAAACGTAGTCCCCTGTTTCCTCCCTGGATAATGTCAGTAGAGCAATAATTTTTATCATAAAAATCTATGGCTACTTTTAGCATGTTTCTATGTTTTCTGTTTTTTCATAAATTAATTAATAAATAAATAAAAAATTAAACCGACTTAAAAAAAAACTCACTAAAAAGTACAAAATAACACAAGACCAATGTTTTATTTTAAAACCTATGTACGTTCTTACAATATTATTTTAACTACTAACTACTAAACAGATCGAAGTCGTTGCCGAGCCAAATAGAATAGGAGTATGATCACTACTGAATGGGGGCTATCGCTAGTAAATTTGCCACTAGAGGCGCTAGTGTCGCGTGAGGTCCAATATCATTCACTTTGTACTGGTTTTAGCGGAATTTGTTGCATAAGTTATAATTTCTTAAATTTACCTGCCGGAAAGTGATCTCCATCGTAAAATATAGCAAATATGGATTATTTGGCGATTAATGTGAACGCTTTAAAAGCGAAATTAAGAAAAAGCGCAAAAATAGGCGGCTTCAAGAGCAACTATTTCAGAAGTTAGTTTGTTGATATCAAGATAGTTATTTATCTATATATATAAAAATGAAAACTGATTTAATGACTGACTGACTGACATATCAACGCACAGCCCAAACTACTGGGATTTAAAATCTGAAAATTTTTGCCGTGCTTCCTGTTATAGTGTAGGTGAGCACTAAGAAAGGAATTTTGGAAATTCCGGCTCTAAGGGGGTAAAAAGGGCCCCATAAGTTTGTATGAAACTCCCTCAGTTTTGAAGCTAAGTCGATGAAAATTGGTATCCAGCTACCTGATTAGAAATTATGAATGACGTCTTTCAGGATTTTTGAAAGTTTAATCTTTAAGGGGATAAAAAATAGGGGCAAAGTTTGTTCGGTTCCACGTCATATCCATACTCTTTACATATTTGTACTTCACTTAGTTTGTTATGACATTCAATGTGTCAATCAGAAACTAAATATCATTTCTTACATATAAAATGGTATTATTTTAGAATTTAATAATAGGCGCCGAAATGGATGAATTAACTAAGTTAAAACGTACACGAATTTCAATTAAAGGCTGCATTATATATAAAATTCGGCAGCCAGATACAAACCCTACGAGAAATTTCTAATTAGTGTGTGACAAGTGTACAAAATTATCAAGAATAATTTTGAAGAGATACAACTAAAAAAATAATAATATTACTGATGACCCGCAGTTGGAAAATGAGATTGAAGAAAAACATAACTTTCAGGAAATTACAACACAGCTTAAACTAAAACTGCAGAGTTGGAATTCGACAGTACGAAACAATTCCAGCATGTATGCAGGAGGTACTGAGGAGCAAAGGTCGGTCACAAACAAACCTTAGGACATCTAAATTGAACTCAGTACCATTAAACAAGGACGAAACATTCAAAAACTTCATTTAACGGTTGGATACTTACTTAAAAAACAGAACAGATGTAATGATATTACTGATACAAGGAAATACACGTTTATAACATCTTTGAGCCCAGAATTACATCGGAATACGTATTATATTATATGTATGTGCTCCACGGGATCCTTGTGAGTTAGAATTTGAGGAGTTAGTTAAAATTCAGTTAGTAAATAATTATCTACAACTCAAAATTGTTGAAAAATGACGGAACTCTTGTTTGCATATCAAACTATAAAGCTCAATTAGTGCTTCAAGAAAATGTGACACCAATTTTCATCTAGCCACGACGTATTCCATACGCCCTGAAGGACAAAGTTGACGAAGAAATAAGGAGGCTATGTAACGAAAATTTTTACAAAACTTGAAAATTCCTATTGGCTGTCTTATCTATATTTACATATTCAGAAAATAAATATCAGTGCTTACAAACACCATGATATTATTAGAACTTAATCATTTTTGTTTATACGGAGACAAATGTAGGGAAATCTAAAAAAGTGTATAGAATAAAATTAGTGTTGGTTGTACAACTGTTATTATGATCGCGATTATTTTTGCAACATTTTTCACTGATGCTCCGCTCCTATTAGTCGCAGCGTGATGTTATATTTAGCTTTAAGCCTTCCTCGATAAATGGACTAATCCAACACAAAAATAATTTTGCAATTCGAACCAGTACTTCCTAAGATTAGCGCGTTCAAACAAACAAATAAACTCTTCAGCTTTATAATATTAGTATACTTAGATGTTGTATATATTTTGTAATGTTTTTTTAATAATTTAATATTTGAGGGGGTGAAAAACGGTGCAAAAATTGTGTGGTTTATTATTTGTGTTGGTTGATGTTGGTACTACCCCTTCTAGGTCGTCGTCCACCGTCCGATCTAGGTTTTTTATCCAAACGTAGTATGCAAACAAATTGTCTGTGTAAAATCGCCTTTTTAACGCATAAGGATCGAAAAAATGGATTTACCTACTGGAAACTAAGAATGTTCTTTTTACCAGGGGCACTTCTTTCAGGGCTCTACGCCCGTGTTGATCATATTCGAATAAAGCCTTGCAAGCTGCTTTGAATGGTTTGTTGTACTGCAGCATAGACAGTTTTTAAAGCTTCAAATTATTTCATGTAAATACAAACACATGTGATGCGAGCTCGCTTGGACCACGATACGCTAGGAGAACCAACACCGGATCCTTAAAACGATAGTACAAATCGGCCCCTTTTAGATTAACTATTGTATCAACGGGCCCCGGTAAGCCGGCAACGACGTATCGGCTCCCACTAAGTGCCCACCACCACCTCGCCCGAGATGGCCACCCCCGGCACCGTAGGCAAAGGAAGTGGAGCAAAAGAGTGGAGGAGAGGTGGTTGAGTTATGACGAAAACTTTGTAACAGATCAAATACCACGCGCGCGAAGCCGCGGGCATCAGCTAGTAAACAATATAACCTTAATTAGATTCAATATATAACACTTTGTTTCGGCGCCAATCGCCTTTTACTGCTTTACTTCCGGACCTCAGTCTACAGTGGCGCCAACTGGTGAGCAAAGAAACGGTAGTCCCCATTGATTGATATCTTCGTTTGTAGTATTATTTTTGTATTGTTTGGGCTCGGCACCGACTTCGATCTGTTTAGTTGTTAGTAGTTAAAATAATATTGTAAGAACGTACATAGGTTTTAAAATAAAACATTGGTCTTGTCTTATTTTGTACTTTTTTGTGAGTTTTTTTTTTAATTCGGTTTAATTTTTTATTTAAAAATAACTTATTTTTCACTTATTAGTGTTAAATAAATTACACAATTATTAATCCTCTGTTCGCCGGTAACAGTAACCTACATAAATAGTAATGTCGACTTCTAGATGAAAATGTATGAATTGTTTGAGAAACTCCCTCCCTCATCGCTATAGAATCTTAAGAATCATCACCCAACTCCTAATTGCTTAGGAGTTTGACCTTCCATCATCAGCTCACGTGAATAACCTGAAGGAAGACAACTATCTGACTAAACGCGCCTATGATATTTAAATAATAATCCTCCTACTCCTAACCGTTAAGGAGTTGTACCTCAGCTCATCAAAATAAAATGATGAGTACCAGACGCAAATACTGAAAAACCTTAAGAAAGATATGCAAAAACGTAATAGTGCTTATAAAATTTGAGGGTTTCCCTCGCTTTCCCCAGATTCCACCATCAGATCATGACTTCATTAGAATGGGACCAAACGAGAAGCACCAGCTTTCAAACAAAAAAAAGAATTTTTAAAATCCGTTCAACCAGTCCAAAGTTCTGAGGTAACAAACATAAAAAAAAACAGTCGAATTGAGAACCTCCTCCTTTTTTTGGAAGTCGGTTAAAAAGATATGAGCCCTCAAAAATCGAAAAAATTCGCCAGATTTTCCGCTGGGTTCAAAACTTCAAACATCCAGAAAACAAATTTCGCTAAATTTTACGTAGATAAACATACGAACACGGCCAAAGCCTTTCTTTAATTTTTTATAAAAAAAGTATTTAAATCGATCTAGTTTTTTAAAAATACTTTTGGGGGACTACGAAACGTTGATTTGGTGTGTTTTTAGTATGTATTTTCGGTCCAAGAAGCAGTAGTATCTATCACACTCTGCGGTGAATGCGTTTGGCACTGCGCGACAGCAATAGATTTTACAAATACCTATTTCTCAATTCTCTCGCCCGTAGTGTTTCCTCTTAACGCAATATACTCCTTTTGTAAAGGCGTGTGCCAAAGAAAAATAGATAATTAGATAAACACTTTGTTGCACAAAAAACAATGCTATAAAAATAGAACTGAAAAGAATGGAAAGGGAAAAGGAGTTGTAGTTAAGGAGACGAATGCAAATTATCCGTAACTTCGGTGCAAAAAGATGAAAATCTGTTTGAGGTTGTGACGTTCTGAGCCACAGAAGGAAGGTGGGTCAATGAAATTCTAGTTAGTTATAGAATAAGTATAAGTGTCTGTTTCCTCCTAGCACAAGGTGACCCGTTGCGACAATAGAGGGTACACTGGCCTGCCGAGATGGTGGTCTAACGGTCTCCGCGACTTGGAGCGCCGTCACAGCTGGTGATGTCAGCAGGTGCAAGGTAAAATGGCAGATGTGATTCTAAAAAATATATTGCATAGTTGCTCACTTAACCTTAGCAATACTTTGATAGACCTTACTCGTAACTGCATTAGGCTACGACGCTACGATGAAAATGCAAGCGATGCTACGAATGCAATGCTACGACGAAATGCTCTTAGGACTACGAAACTAAATAGAAACTTACATATTTGACGACCTCCGTATTGGAGTGGGGCGTTCCAAGAGTTCCAATCGGTTTTTAAGGTGTCGCCTGCTCTGAGGTACCAAGTTCAATTCCCGGATGGGTCTCCGTTTTTTCTCGAAATGGATCAACTGAACGCAAAATACATGACTAACTTAATAAGTTATTTCCTCCTGTTTGTGAGTTACCCTTTTTTATTTAGAACCTAGTGTTTTGTTGTTGTTATTTCTCAAAAAGATTTGCAACTACCTATTCATCCACAACTCTGAGATAATAAATAAACCCGCCCCGTAACGACATCGGCGTTATCGATGGAGGGACGCGGCTATTTCCAGTTGTAACCAGGTTGCCTATTCCTATCCAGGTCATCTGGGAGTTACAGGCTAATAGGGCAGAAGTGCTGGAAGTTTATTATGGGAATAAAGTCAGGACTGTTGCCCGCAACAGGCCCGGGGCTTTTGATCAATCCTTTGTGTGGGGGAGGCAATGATTTTTTAATTAGTTGGGTAATAATAGGGGTTAAAGTATGAAATTGCCGTTTTGTATGGACGAAATCGAGAAACGTCATTTTTCCATACTAACAATTTTTAAGTTTTTTTAAAAACGCCTGAACCGTTTTCGATGCAATTAATGGTGAAAGTTAGATGGTTATAAAGCTACGCATTATAGTATTTAAATTTCTGAAAATCAAAGTATATAATACAAATATACTTAATTGAAGCAAGAAGGTCAGCTGACACATTGTAAGGGGTCTTTTCAACGACTTCCTTTGAAGTAATAGGCACTAGTATTTTTTTTTTGTAGTCAAGAGTTACTATATTTAGTTTTTGATACAATACAAAAAGAATTACGCAATAATATGACTATACTTAAGAGCTATAAACAAAATAAAAAGTGGGAAAATAATCGGCAATTTCATACTTTAACCCCTATTACAATACCAAAAATGTGTGATTGTACATATGACGTTGTGCATGTTGTTATAAACGTGAAAAACATCACATACATACGTTGTGTGGGTGCGTATTGTTCCTAATCTTAAAGTTAGCAACCATTTAACTTGCAAACCAACCAACTAAAGCACTTGTGTTGTGAAAATAAAAAACAATGAAGACACCTACCATAAGTACCCAGACCAGAATCTTTCACGGTACATAAGTTTTTTTTTTAAAGACTTTTAAGATATTTTAAGACATGCCTCACTTGGCCACACAAAACCATATAGTCCCAAATTAAGCTACTATTAAGTACCCTGTCGTATGGGGTACTAGACAACCGATAAACTTACTTATATAGTTTTTAAATACATACTTATAATACATAGAAAACACCCAGACCAGTACAAACAGACATGTTCATGCACACAAATACTTGTACTGTGCGGGGATCGAACCCGCGACCCATGGCTCAGAAGCAGCGTTTACTACCGCTGATCCAAATGGTCGTCAAATATAGATATAGTCAACATAATCCACTAGACCTAAGTGGGATGATTAGATGTAGGCTGCTACTTTTTTTTTCATAAGTAATTATTTTTTATAGGTTTATGTCGTACAAAGAGTTGGAAAGACTGGTAGAGCCACAACCGATTCGAAATTACGTTGTAATGTCTTGAATAAATAGATTTATCTTAAGTAGCTATAGCTGCTGACTTTTTCCGAACTGTATTAAATAAAGATTCATATGAGGTTTTTGTATAATATATAATGAAGCTAAATATACTCATCATCTCGTCAAGGTTACTTTACTAGACGTAATATAATGTTTCAAAAATGTTGAAACCTAAACTTTGAAAAACGTAAAACTTTGATCGACTGCCTCAAGAACCAACATGAAGTTCAGATATTAAGCGTTTAATATTAAAACATGAAATAACAACTTAGGTATGCAAACTTCCAATTAATCCACTTAATCTTTAATACTGAAATTTAAATTCAGCCAAGCATTTCAGCTTTACTCTTTCAAAAGGCTTTACGTTAGTTATCCGGCCCCTGTCTCCATCTACCGTCAATAACGTGAACCAAAAATAAGTATTCTACTTCCTCCAACCTTCAATGAATTTTAGACTCTACTGCTATCGTAATAGTGTTTCAAATGTAACTGGTATTGTTTTTGACCGACAGCAGAGCTGTCAATGCATTGCATTTGGATGTTCCCGGCCGGGTCACTGCGTGACCTAGATCGAGTAGTTGACGCGGTGTATATTACTGCAACACACAGATACGCAGCAGGTTCATTCCAATACAATTATCAAGTGATGTTGAGTATTTAAAACTGAAATGAAAGATAGTTAACGGATTTATAGTCCATAAAATATAGCTTGATTAGAATGACACCTGTCAAACTGAGATGACTAGTGATGGGACTGACTCGACTGATCAAACGATGGCGAATGAAATAAAACGAAAATCAGATATATTAAGATTTAACAGTGAGTCAGTATCGTGATCATAATAAAAATAATTGGAACAATCATGAAAATCAATTCGAAAATTTTTATAGCATATAGAATCTAAATAATTTGAAAATTTTCCGTAAACTATTAATAATTGCAATTTGATGTTCTTAGCATCAATCAATTATCATCAAATCATTTGTAACATTTATGTTACATTACTTCGATTTTGAAATATTGTTAATCTGTCGATTTTAATTTGTCGATTTTACGTCATCACTAGTGATTATGAAAAATTACGTAACCTTGTAAAGACGTCTTTTAAAGTTAAGCGTAATTTTTGTGAATGGATTATGTTAATGTTTTTAACTTTAAATCTCTATTTTATATAATTAAATTGATTAATATGTACAGCAAAGTATAATAAAATATTCTTAACATGCCAGTTACCAATATTCAATCGTGTGCAAATGTGTTTCACTTGGGTGACGCTGGTACAAAGTTACGTCGTCTGTTTTAGTGACACCTGTCATTTTAATCAAGCTATATTTTAAGGACTATAGTTCGCGTTTGTTTTTGATTTAACCCGACGTTTCGAACCCTTTACAGCAATGTTTCCCAAACATTGTTCTGCCTTGGCTCGTTAATTGTCACATTGTCCCTTTGTGACCCACTTAATACTTTAAACCCAAGCTGGTCATGCTTAAATGCATTAGGTATAATAATATACATTTACTAATAGTAAAAACATTATTATACACTATTTAATAACTAAATTTTAGTGCGAAACATGGAGCTGCTGCTTATTTTTTACTTTCTAAAGAATCCAAGTTCGCGGAAAATGACAATAGAAGATTTTTTACGATGCGTCGATCGATAGGTAATTTTTTTAAAAACAATGTTGCGACCCGGTATTTTATTTTGATGACCCGATACCGGGTCGCGACCCGGCAAATGGGAAACGCTGCTTTACAGCGTTCATGGTCACGGGCTGGCGGGTGAGTCTGAGTCAAATAAACGCGTACTAAAACCGTAAATATATCTTTCATTTCAATGTTTAGTGTTCGCGCAAACTCAAGAAAACAGCATTTAAAATATAAAACTGCATTTGCATTGACCTTCATGCCATAGTCTTGTTTCGATACGGGCACGTTAAGACGATAGTCCTCGGTTCTGTTGCAAGATGGAAGTCGTAAATACAACTTTTTATGATATTTTAGCAATTTAATTGCAATTATAATATCAGTATACAAACATGAAAAATTATGTCTCAGGCGGGACTCGAACCCGCATCTCCTGCGATAAGAATATGCTTGAAAAATTAACGCCTATGACATAGTGTCTCGGTGGCTAAATGGTAAAGCGCCTTGGGAGAGAGATGCGGGTTCGAGTCCCGCCTGAGACATAATTTTTCAAATTTATACATATACTGATATCATAAATACAAATTACGTCAAAGGTCTTTAATAGGCGACTTGGAAACTTGACACCAGATAACCGTTTGAGGATAATCTTGCGATAGAAGAAGATTCATGCCATGATTAAACGTGAGCTGTTCCGAAATGTAAGTGTTCCTCTCATAAGAAAGTGATTTGCTTAATGGACTGTATGTTCCTTGAATAGTAACCATGTCATGAACAAAGATTGGTATTTTTGTAGATCATCTTCGTTGGACATCAGGCAATTATTATTAGTATGCTCTCAAGCCTGTTTATTTCTCGGAAGAGTTTAAATTTCAGCCTAGGAAAGGAATCACTAAAGCATAATTCATAAAAAAATATTAGTATACAACAGGCGTATTCACCTTCCATGCGAATAGATCGGTCATAATAATGGCAGGGAACAACGTGCAAATTGACGTCAACCCCGACGCGTGCATATGCTCCAGCTGCCCGCAGCTCCAGTGACGCTGCTATACGTGTCCCGGCTTTATCACTCTCGAAAGGTCGAGGAGATTGTTGAGTACATCCGAGTGAAGACCAGATATACACTGAGGGTCGGACGGTTGGAGTCTCGATACAACACGAACTTTCATTTGCGGTGAGGGTTCCGATTGAACAGCTGTCGACCTTCATGCAGGCTGAATTTTGGCCGAAGGGTGTTGTTTATCGTCGGTTTCGTGGACGGTTACCTGACACCAAGTTGCGAAACACAACGCCGTCAAAATAGTGTGTAGTAATAGTGTAATTTATTTATTTTATGGGCCTGTATTTCATAATCCGTTGCCTGAATCAAATGAATAAAAAATAAAATATTAAATAATAATGAAATAATACAAAAAAGTTTTATTAGCATGAACTAGGATGCAGATTTTAAAATTGTTCGGTTATAAAAAGATTCCTAAGAGATTACATTAATAAAAAATGGTTTTTAAACCAAGCACCAACTAGAATAGTGACATCATTTGTCATCAGACAAAGAACACACACTATTCTCATAGTGTATCTAGCTAAATAGTGGACTCATCACCACCCTTTCTGATTATATGGGAAATGGGTGTCATAAAATTCAGAGATAGTACTGCCAGAAGAAGACGGGCAAAAGCGTCATCTCTCTTCCGTAAGCGGAACTGCGATCAAACTTTCAACCCGCATGCTAATCGTAGCTCGCTTGTGACTAAATCCTCCTTTTAAACAAGCCTAATGTCCAGCCGTGAAGATATTGCTGACGATGACGATGAACATAAAAAAAGAACACTGTCTCCCTTAGCCTGATTAAAGGAGTACTTCTTCTGAGATTTGGGAATCGGGTCCTTATATGGCTGAACTGCTCTGTGGTCCTACTGAATGAATCTTTGTAGTGCATACAGCTGAAACGAATATCGTCGACAGTTGAATGCGGCTGAAATGCATGACCTTTCACTGGGGGAGAAACGGAAAATTAAAGCAAACCATTGGACGGTTACGAATGATTTGACAGTTTTACCTAAAGCTATTTAGAAGTGGAGTTCTGTTTGTTCAAGTTGTATAATTGTACAAATTTAATTTATATTTTACCGAATTGTAATAATTAAGATAAAGGCCTTCTGTCACACATTTAATTATGATCATATATGGTACAAGCAGAAACAATAACAATCAATAAACTGTTCAAACATTTGATCGCTATTACTGGATTAACCTTCGGGGCAAAACTTAATTGTACTAATGTCTATCGCATAAAGTAGCCAGTACCAATCAATCTTTAATTTCGCTTGCAATAAATCAATAAAATCGCCATTAATTTTGTGTAGTCTTAGAGGCTGCTAAATAATGGACATCCATCAGGTCACATTAACACCGAGAGGGGGCACCACGGGCGACCGGCGGCCGGGCGCCGGCCGGCGGATCCGGATCAATACCGCACGAGCGTTTCCGAATGCACCCGACGTCACCCGAGGATTCCCGAGCGCACCCGAACGGTTCCGAGCGCCCGCCGCACATGACAAGTGTCACCGCGATACGGCTCAGCAGCCTTCAGGACCCCCCTGAAAACCGTGAAAATCGAGTAAAAGTGCATCCGACTCGGTCGTGTGATAAACATTACAGTGCGTTTACTTTGTGGATTACACCAGAGAACACAAACTGTCAAGTTTCTAGTAGTGTAAGTATTCCTTTGACCTTTGTGATTGTGTCGCTGTTTTTATTACCCTTTTTATTGTTATGGTGGTATTTTGTTGTGATGCGATAGATAAATTTACCGTTGGCATTATTTATAATGCCCGTTTTCTCAATGTAATACAAATGAAGGGTTAATCGGTGCATGAGATGGAAGATAACTCAATTACGTGTAACATAAATAAAATACACCCTATAAATGGCTGTTTTGAATGTAAAACATGAATTTCCGATGCCAAAGTCCTTTGTCTAGTTAGGAAATAAAAATTAATTGACGTTTTATTAAGTGTTTTAATAAAATTAAACTGAAGTCCGTTCTGCGCATGTCCGAATGGCGGCCCGCTTTGCGTCAATGTATGTTTTTTTCAATTTTACTCAAATTTAGACATTTTCTAGCCTAGAACCAATAGAATCATTTTGTTCTTTGAAATAATGTAAAATATTGAACCCCTACGATAAGAATTAAAAAAAAAATGGTAAGTGCTGAAAAGGCTGTTAGTATTTCAAATTTTAAAAGTAAACAATCGATACCAATAAAATTAGATTTTATTTGAGGGGAGGTGGAAGGCTATTTCTGAACGTGTGACCTTGGCTTAGTTAGATCAAAGACTGCAGCGGATCCCTGCATAATCGGACTGTGTCCACTCAGCCTCCGTCCTTCTCGCTTCGTACGAAAGTAATAGAGACGGGAGAGCTCTCTGCAAATTGGTTGTTTGTTGCCTTATGTCAAAGTGACAGCGCTGTGTGGGCGGGGGATGGAGGGATGCAATGACAAACAAGTATATTTTCACATCTGCGACATTATTTAAATATATGCAGATAATAAAGCTATGGTTTTATTAAAAGTTTTTAGTGGTAGCTAGTGTCTTTTATCTAAATATAAATGAAATGTTTGGTTTCGCAGATTTATGAATCGGTAAAGTCAATCAGTTTGAATGTCTAGGAGATTTACAAGCAAACTTACAAGCAAACTAGCTTAATAACCGTATTTTCTACTAACTGTTTTCTGAAAAAATTTGAAACTTCAAGATTTTTCGAGAAGAAGTAGCCATCAAAATAAAAACATATTTTTATCAACTTATGAAATCTATGAGGACTTAAGTTTTTTAAGCTTTCATAATTTAAGAGCTGAATCAAAATGTTATAGTTTAATTAATGATATTATTATGGTTTTATTCTGTAAAGTTATATTGAGCAATGTCACTATCTATTAACCTCTCGATGTTTGCCTCAATAAAGTAAATGACACCTATTTTTCTCGTTCAGTATAATGCGTGACCTCGTTATATGGATTAGTACAAGCGCCCCGACAACTTTCCAGCGTAACCTTTGGTCTGGGGTTCGACGCCCGGCGATGTCACCGTATGAATTGTTTATTGCCGTTTTTTGTTTTGTTATGGCCACTTTCATCAATTGTTGGTTATATGAGAAAGTTTAGAATTGTTGTGCTTAATTTACTTGTGTAGATACGAGTTATGTAAACATTAATACTTGTTACATTTTGAAAAGTACAAAACAACTAATAACCTAAGAGTTTATCTAATTGGTGCGTGTGTATTTTAAGGTATTAAGTAAAAAGAATGATACCTAAATAACAGTTAGTCTTATATAATTAAGAAAATATCCTAAAGGATAATTATCTTCTACTTCTAAGTGGTGAAAAAAAAAAATCATTAATCACATGAAAACTGATTTGAGTTGGTGCAAATCAAATTAATGTCTTTTTTTTCTATCAAAATCTTTTTTGTTTTTGTATAAACAGGTACTTGTAGCTTTTTTTGGGACTGTTAAATTTAATTACATGACATTATATTAGCTTGAATTTGTCTACAAGTGGCATAAGCATCTAAAAGAAGAATCATCACGCTTTAGCGTTTAGGTGACCGCCGCTTGGCCTATGGTATAAAAAAAGCTCATCCACTCAATTCTGAAAAACCCAAAATGTCACTTTACAGCTTTATTCTCCGTGAAATGAGCGTAAACATTGTTCCAGGACGGCGCGTGTACCGTTTAGGGCATGCGCCGACGGCGCTAAGGCATGAGCGCGGCGCACGCGCCCGAGCCCCGCGACCCCCCGCGCCAGCCGCACCGCTCTCACCCGCACCAGGTAACGCGCACACGCGTCTAACGGCCATTTCCAATAACCTATCTATCTTCAGTTTTGGCATATCGGAGATAGAAAACAACTTCTGTCTTTGTTTCTCTGGATGGCAAAAACAGAGATAGAAACTGTTTCCTATCTCCGATATGCCAAAACTGAAGATAGATAGGTTATTGGAAATGGCCGTAAGTGACACACGGATAGGCTAATCAGTTGACCTTGTGTGACCTTAACTATGCTTTGACGCCCTACCCACAAATGTTTTGGTTTTTCAACTATTTAAAATCGTATATTTGTATACTGGTCCCTATTTAAAGGATAGCAAGGGACTTGAAAAGTTTGTTATCTCTCTCGATTATCAACCAATTTCACTCAGCAACCAAACTAGTAAAATCAAGAAAAAATTTGCTGATCAATATTTATACAGGTTATAATTTGAAAAATCATTGCTTAAGGATGAAGTAGAGCTGTCAGACTTTGTTCTTCTTTCAAGTTTACAGGCTACATATTTGTTGTCTTTAAAGTAGTATGAACATTTTGTATGAGTAAGTTTGGTTGTTATTATTAAGTGGGTGGTGGTTCAAAGCCAGATCGCCGTCAAAGGTC
This sequence comes from Anania crocealis, assembly GCA_949315895.1. Classification (NCBI taxonomy): domain Eukaryota; kingdom Metazoa; phylum Arthropoda; class Insecta; order Lepidoptera; family Crambidae; genus Anania; species Anania crocealis. The sequence continues at coordinate 2,065,495 of OX438881.1, read as the reverse complement.
GTGTAGGTCAAACAAAGTCGACATGAATGGACAACCGTCTAGTCTCCCTTAATGCCAATCTCTAAATGCCTCGTTACCCGCACCTCGACATCTGTACACCGATTATTTAGTCTCTGAAATGAAAGCATTGATTGTTATACTCGTACTAATGACAAAGTAAAGGTATCCGTATAGATTTCGGGTTAGGCATGACCTATCAGTTCTCTAACAGCTTGAAGATGTTAGCATCTAGAAGATACTAGCATGAAATTGTTAAAAATATCGGTTATTGTTATAGAAGTTAACATTTCTCTTGGATTTTTGATGAGATTAATGGACCTTCTCATAGCGCTTAGAGAACTGCATTACAACAAATAAGTAATGCATAACTTACAAAAATACACAAAACTTTCTAAGCTCTATATTCATCAATTTTAAGGTCATTTTTCATTATAGCATCCCTTCATCCAGGGATGATTTTACTGCCCAAATACTTACAAAGGTTTTCCCAACGGAACTGATAGATATTGAAATTTTAAAAAAGACTAAGTATCTTACTAACATAGCCTTTTGGCTGTTCTGTAGTGAATATACTTTTCTTTGTGATCTCGATGTTTGGCTTTATAGTGAAAGTTATATTTGAACTATAGAATCACCTCCGATGACTGATAAATTAAAATTCAAAACAGGCGTTAGATAAAATAAGAAATAACGTAATTAACCGAAAAAACACGCTATTGTGATAAGCGGAAATTAGAGGACTACACATATGAGGATTGCCTACAAACATTTGTGTCACTCAATGTAGTATTAGATTGTACTTGATTATTTGATGACTTATTAGCACATATCTAATAAAGTTTAATAAATCACATACAAAATGAACGATACAAAGTGGAAGCTTTCATCAAAATCAAACCGAAGTATAATAATTATGATCAATCTATGCAATTCAGTAATTAAACTATACTTTTTGAATCGTTACTATTTTTGGAATATGCTAAAGAAATCAAAGAGATATATGCATTAGATGCAAAATCAAACATCTCTTTGTCATTTTTACCATGAAAGACAGATACAGTAGAAATATATTTTTTTCTTTTTTCAAGGTTCTATTTTGGATACGACACTTTTTGCGTTTTGGTAAATATTGAGATTTTATTCCCAAATAAAGCTAATTAAAATTCATAGATGACTTAGTGATATCAAATATTTAAGTTAATGTCGAGGCTTTGTTGGTAAATAAAAAACACTTCTCTAGTGCTAGAAATGCTGTCTTATGTGTAAGTCTTAGTAATGAAACATGTTTAGCAGAGAAGTGTTGGTAATGTACTACAATCTTTTAGTTCTGCTAGTTAATTAGCTAGGTTTGCTTTATAGCATTCAATAAATCAAATTAATGGCTGTGTTTTGATCTCTTTAGATCATTTGGCAAACATCAATTTAGTCAAACTCTTTATGACAATATCATCATCGATATCAACTGTAAATAATTGCTCATCCTTCTATTTATTCAAAAAACAGTGTTCAATATGGTCATACGTTACTTTCTAAGGTGAAGTGATGTCAGCTCGCAAAAAATCGCGAAAAATTGCGGTCAGCACGCGATACGAGTCCGTCGATTACCGCAATTACCGCGGTAATTAGCAAATAAACCGATTTTACTATTACCGAACGCGCTGAGACAACGGCAAATTTGATTGTTGACCATTTCGCACCACCCACATCCTGTTAAGGGGCAACGCTTGTCATTTTTCGAATAATTCTAGGCTATGAGCAGAACGGGTAACTTTGAATTTCTTTATGGATACTAATGCTTACCTATGATTATGCAAATTATTTTATAATAATGAAGTGCTACTACACTGTTAATAAACGATAAAAAGGTATTGAATTCAATTATCTGAGCTCACATCGTTATCTATTTTCTTAGAGGATTTTTTTCGCTGCTTCTCCTCGGCACTAGCTTACGAATTTCTCGAAGCAGAATACATTATTGGGGCGTGTAAAAGCACTTTCTGTGGATTATTTGCAGGTCTTTTTTAGGGGTTTCACTTGAAGAATAACCCCTAATTGACGAACCTTCTATCTCCTATTGCATAGTAATACTGCTACGTTTGACTGCGCGTCAGGCTTCTAGATTAGAATGTTATAACTAGTTATTTCATTTAGACTCTCCTAACATTTCTGATCCTCGGGAAAGCACTGTTATAAAAATATGTAAAAAAGTACACAAGGATAACCCAACCCCCTGATTAAGTACTGTTTTAATCAATATAAATTAAAAATCTCTCATACCATACAGTTTGTTGCCACTCCTTTCAAAAACCTTCCTGGTTTTCTGTTGTCAGACCACCATTGTAAACGGGACCACGTAAACGATCTTCGCAATAACCGAAAATAAAAGAAAGTTGCCTCAAAAATAATAGAAAATCAAATGATGTGGAATCATACCCTTAAAGAAGTACGTCGCGTTTGTTGTAGATAGGAAGCAATTAAAAGATTCCTCAATGAGTAAACACTGCTCACCATAGGCAATAGCTTGGCACTGCATATTTGGCATTCAAATTGGCATTGTTAATCCAACAATTACGATAGGGTCACGGCAGGGCAGCCGATGACTCCTAGAGCAATTATTTGGGTAGATTTTCGTTTTGCCCGATACACAGTAATGTGACTATGGGATGGTTTATTTGTGGCTGTTCATACTGCGTTTTTGTTGATATAATATACAGTATGACTTTTTAATCTCGTTCAAATTTTTTTATAGTCGTTCAGTATCGAATTAAGGGCGAATTTATGAAGTAAAAAATGTAGTCAACTTTTTACCCGAAAATATTTTTCGCAACATAGTTAGCAATTTTTACAGTCCTAAGCCTGTTATGGTCTGAAGGGAAAATGAACAACTTATGAATAGTATCGTTATGAATGAATAAGAGGATCGACCTAAGTGGCGTGCAATTAGAGAGGCCTATGTCCAGCAGTGGACTGTGATAGGCTGATGATGATGATGATGATGATGAATGAATAAGATGCAAATCGCGTAAAAAAAGTGTTGCTAGGAGGCCGTATATATTTGTTTAAAATGTTTGCGGATATTTTTGTATTGGGCTATACTACAAGAAAAAATACGTCATTTTTTGTCTCGTAGATTGTTGTATTAATCCCTCAACCCCCAGGAGGCACTCGCGTGCCGCGATAACAATTGATTTCAATTGTGTCTGGAATAACTCACGATCGAGGGATTAAAATTTGGTAGGTGATTAGAATTTCATCCTGTATTGATACCTATTGATAAAAAAACTATATACTTAATCAGTTGTAGAAAAACGTACACACCACGATCAGCCACTGACGTTTGGGTGTTCTTTAACCTTAGTTCCATATGAATGGTATGGTAAATATGAGTTTAAGTTATATAGGTACTCACGTAAGATTCAAATTGCATTACGACTGTCGTAAGCAGCTTGTATCTAAACTTGGAGAGTTCGAAGTGACATTTGAATTAAAAAAATACAAATTTAAGTGTTTTTATTGAAACATAGAAACACAATTCTATTAATATAGTATTAACAGCCTATAATCATCCCATTGCAAGGAAAAGGTCTACATCATTGAATTCAAGTTACAAATGATGGATGCAGCATAATCGCCAAGCTCGATAGAGAGTTGAAAAAAATCTGGCTTAACTCCATTTTAGCAGAACTAAAAATTTAGGATTTGAAAGTCTATAAGTAGTTACTTGTCAAGTAGACGGGCTTTTAATTGGCTGAATAGGCCTTTAATAATCAATCTCAAATGGAAAAACCTAATGTTAATGCAGAGAGCATCTTATATCTTTCACCAAAAGCGATATATTTCGATTTACAACTTCCTACTTAAATGAAGCACTTTTTATGACACCTGATGCGACAGTTTCATGAATTTTAAGTCATCAAACAAACCAGTTTTCGAAAGCATGCTTTTATGAATGTTTATTATTTATAGTACACTAACGGGTCGTTATCGCGTTAAATATTATGAAGGTATACATACCTATTTATTTACCCGACGTTTCGACTGGATTGCACCAAGCCGTGGTCACGGGCCGACTATAAATAAAGTAATATAAATATGTGTTCAAATCGCGAAAGTTTAAAATCATGAATGTTTTAATTTAAACATATTTAACAAAATTTTATACAAATAAATTGTGTTCATCAATTAAATGATTTGTAAAACAGTTTACAGTTTATTTGTTTTATAAAATAATTATAATGTGTTTTAAAGATGTAATTTATCATAATTGATGTCGAAAACATCATGCGATACGTGACAAACATATCAAGAAATGACGATTATATTAGTTAGGTACATAGCTTACATACAAATTGTGAGGATTTAAAAAACTCTTTTTTCTTGAGTTCACGGGAGCACAATATGATCACCTCTGCGGTTGAGTGGCATTGACACCAGTCTTCAACATGTCTTGGCTTTCTAATCGGCTCTAAGGCCTCGGTTCGATCCTCGGACGGGTCAAAGTGGAAAAAATCACTTTTCATATTAACTCGGGTCTGGGTACTTATTGTTCGCTTCAAACAGCTATTTAAGTTGGTATCAGAACAACGTATGTGACTTTGTCCCACAATAACATTAACAAAGTGAACTTTCTCTTGTTTTCATGGTCAAATTTTGGTGCTTGCTATGATGTGGTTGGGATAGGAAGCTTGACAAATTACTTATAGTTTCTACTATATCTGTTTAAGTAGAAAAATCGCCTTTAAATATTAAGTAACGATCATCAGGGCTTAAGTTAACTAAAGTGTCTATTAATTCACTAAACATCTTATACACACGTTAATATCTCGACCTTGATGACAGAAACAAATGCGGTAATCAAACCTATTTGATTTAATCTAACAATATTAATACGTTAACGCTTTCCAGTGTCGACCCCATCTGATTTATCAAGCGATATTAATTGATTAATTAGAATACATTAACGAGGTACATAAAGCAGATAAACATAACAGCCTACGAGTGCCAGTGATATATGGAAACGTGTTTAAATTATTTTGCATTAACCCTATTAACTGTGTTTCGTTTAATAATTTTATTTCCGTAATGTTTGATTCCATATTTTATGTTATAACTGTATACTGTAGGTAGTCTTACTGAGGACTGTTTACAAGAATTTTTACTTAGTGCCGATCTTACTTCTTAATAATATTAAAAACAAGAAAATAGTCTAGTAATGACTATGTTTCTCTTTACCCACTCATTATGTAGATATTTCTTTGACAGTTTTTTTGACATACAATTAATTAATATAATCTTTCATAACAATAATAAATAAATATTTAAGACATGCCTCACTGGGCCACAAAGAGCCATCTAGTTAATATATAAAAACGCAACAAAACAAATGATTATAAACATAGAAAAAAAACAGAAGTATCCAAATCGTTGCAGACATGCTGAAGTGATGCGTGTACATAGTACATTTCGATAATCGATTTGTATTTATTAGGATGCAAATGTTAAAAGGGATATTTGTTAATCAATTCCGGTAAAAGGCACTGATAGTTTCAATTTTATAATATTTTGTAATTTGTAATTTATCCGAGTAGGTATATTGGCTTAAGTATTTCAAACATTAAAATCATTCGTCATGGGCAGAGCAAGGCCACTGTTTATTGCCTTTTTGTGTCCAAGCTAATCCGTTAATTGTATATGATAATCAATGTTTTGGTATGAATTATGTATAATATTTATTCCCCTCCCCGGTGGGCGGGGCATGCGCCTGCGCCGACACGTACACGCGTGACCTACTTATACGATTCTTTTATACAGACATACTTCGACTCCACTTACTTGTACTTGTATAAGGGTAGAGTTCACCAACTGACGGTTACAATTTAGACAGCGTTTAAAATATTATTTGACATGTTTTGTATGGGAATTGTGTCAAATTAATCGTCAATCTATGTTTACCGGCTGTTTAAATATTGGTGTACTCGGGTCTAAATATGCCCAAATGTCATCTTTTACAGTTTTATATACTCGCCATACCTACTTATTATAACATTTACTATTAAATAATCCATTCATAATAGCAGTTAAAAATGTATGGTAGGTATAAACATCCTGAAAAAGTTATTGCGTATCAAGAGTTCATAGAGGATACAATACCTACTTAAAAATGTCTGAAGTTTTAGCGTAAAATAAGTTAGGACACATTTTTCGGTAGGCGGACAAACAGCTTCTGTGAACCAGTTATTATCTCTCGCTACCTAAGTATAGGGCTTCAGTTATCCTTATATCAAACAATCTCCTCAACCTTCAAATATAAAACGGCGAAATAAAGCTTAACCGAACCGCGCTTCGCGAACTTTTTGTGGTCTTACGTAAGAATAGCGAACATAACTGTGCTCGGGAACCGAACCGGCATACCGGCGGAGCGTTCCGAGAACCGGCGCGCGCGCATAAATCCTAAGGCCTCATTATGCCTGCCTACATTCCCGGGCGGCGGGAAAAAGTTAGACGGAGACTATTGTTTTAATGGTCCGAGGATAAAAGAACAGAAAAGGGATGGAGATAGGTACATTATAGTTTTTTTTTCTCTCTCTCCCTCTTCCTCTAATCGTTTCTTCATATTTAATTCTGTATTATTTGAGACCTATAAATACGTTAAGATCAATTAATAAAAATTACAAGAAATAAGTTACTTCCATGTTTTGTGACAAATGTTGTGTTTGAAAGCAGTCAGCGGCCACACAAAACACACTAATAAATATCTGTGCCATGTTTTACAACAAGTAATTCGTATTGTGTCTGCGTTTATCCGCATAAACAGGGATAGTAGAGCATCTCAAAGCAGTACAACCTGATTTTTTGTAAACGAGCGTTGTTTGTTTCTTCCAAGCGCAACGGCACACGCTGAAACCTTGCATTTACGAAATTCTTTCACTGTCTTGTTGTTTTTTTTTATTTATACTAAACCCTCTCTCACTTTAGTTATTTCTTTAATATAGAGGATCGTTATAATCTCTTACAATACATTTTAACCGGTTTTGGTTAAGATCCCGGTAAAAAAATAGATGTTGTCTTTTGGCTTGCATATAAAAATAACTAAAAAAAAATACAAGCTAAATTCTATCGTCTCCACCGCTTTTCCTATTCCGCAATCGACGCGGAAACAAAGCGATGCGACAACGCGACACCGCGACGGGACAAAACGATCGCGACGCAACAAAACGACATCGCGACGTTATGGCGACATTTCGCTCAATTAAATGCGGTCATTCGCTTAGCTTTTTTGGCCATTTAAATGTCTATCTGCTATTAAACCTAGCGGGATGTTGCAAGTTCCCATAGGAATAGTAGACGTAATCTTTCGCTCGATAATTATCTCGATCCCAAAGGTGTCGCAAAAAATTGGCCTTGTTATGAAAAGTGTTTGCATCGCATCCTGAATTATACCCAAAATCTTTTGCGTTAACACTGAACTAAGCTATGGCTTATGAGGACGTGAAAAGCACCTTTTAGATGGCAATAGAAAAAACATAAACCTTTGGCTTTGTCATGTTTTTAACATTCTAATGCCAACCCATACTACCACTTAAGATTCGCATAGTAATTAATGTCATTTTTCAAGTAAAATGTACTGATAAAATGGTCCGTTCAGTCACCTCTATAATAAAAATTGGTATGAAATTTTGCGTCACTTGCCAAACTTTACATGTTATACTTACGTCTGCAGAAAAATCCGAACACCATTGTATTTATAAATGCTGTTATTCTGACTAAAGAGTGACTAAAACGGGACCGATCCAATTTTAAAACTTTTGCGTTTTACACCTACATACTCATATAGGTACTTTCATACTTAAATCAAATACAGGATGAAATTTTAACCACGTTTCAAAGTTTTTATATGTGTTCAGTATCGTATTTAGAGTCTATTTATGAAGTAAAAAATGTAAATCAAGTTGTCACCCGAAAATATTTTTCGCGATATAGTTTTCAATTTTTACGGTCCTAGACCTGTTAAGGTATAAAGGGAAAATCAAAAACTTATGAATAGTATTGTAATGAATAAATAACATGGTTATCGCGTAAAAAAAGTTACTAGGATGCCGTATCAAAAATTTTAGATTTTTAGCGGACATCATCTAAGTGCTTTATCCTGAAATTTTTGTACTGGGCTATACCAAAAGAAAAAATACGTAATATGATTTTTACCTCGTAGATTGCTATATTAAAATTTGGAAAGTGGTTAAAATTTCACCCTGTATAGCAATAGCAGTTATAGCAAAACTCAACTATCTATTCCATTGAACCCGCCAAAGCGTCGGTAAGGAATAAAGCTTAAACACCTTTTTGGTGGGACTATAAAGGTGCCCACACACGGGCTAATGAGCGTACAAGAATTACGGGCCATAAATAATGTTACTTGCGCGTAATGACCATATGTGTGCGGCTTATGCGCAGCAAAGAGTCGTATACACCAGGAGAATACAGATTTCATCTTTAGGAACAACGTAAACCTAGCTTAGTATATCGAATTATAATAATTAATTATCATCTAAATCAGGCAAACGATTCCCATGGTTGTGACTTTGGAAGGCCTATCTATAAAGATCTTCACAACTATCGGTACCGCACTGTCTACTATCAGTGGTTCCTCGTCGCCTAGGCGCTATCCAGATCGTCAGTAGATGATACCCTTCGACTAGGTATCCTGCCCACTGCCACTTCAGCTAAGTAGTAGTTCGATGTGGGTTATCTTTGTTCTCCTACAGGCTCTAACACATCTGATTCTATAGCGCGGAAACCTGTACCTTCACTTGCAGTGTGGTACAAAATATGCCTTTTTACCACGCTTTTATTAGCTTGGGTTGTATCTATCTATGTATCTATGTATGTAATGGAATCTTTGAGCATAAATTTGACCGATTTCCAGAAGTTTGATTAATTTGAAACTTTGCACACGTATCAAGGACCGATGACAATGCAATAATTTAATAACAGTTTTCCCAGTTTTCCTCTGTAAGAGGGAGTAAAAGAGATAGAGCTAGCGCGCGATCTGTATCAATTATGTTTCCTGCATAAGTTTGGACTTACAGTCGGTAAAGAAGGAATCAAATCTTATAAACTAAACTAAAAAGTAAAAAATAAATTATAGTTTAAAAAACTAAAAAACCACGCTTTTAAAACAGATTGAACTAAAAAATTAAAAATAAAACTGTAGTAAATAATTGAAAAATTTATATTATTGTACAATTGATTTAGATTGTTGTAAATATTTTATCAATAATTTACTATATCTGTGGATATCATAACAGCACCCCACGCTTTTTGTACAATAATATGAATTTTTCAATTGATTACTACAGTTTTATTTTTAATTTTTTAGTTCAATCTGTTTTAAAAGCGTGGTTTTTTATTTAGAGTTCCGTATTATTTTTATAATCAATAATCAATGGGCTTGCTCTCGACTACATACTTATCTCTACTGTTAAGAAGAAGCCTAAGATAAAGCGAGCGTATCCAGCAAGTGGCACTGGTTCTCCCACACACCAGCGGGACACAGAAAAGCTGTTTGGCGTTGGGTTCCGGCAGGAGGGTGATAAGTAGCATCCAGGCAGCCTCTTACGAAGCCTACCACCGCAGAAGGATCGGTTAGCCGTCATCATTGGTTAGAAAACCAAATATGCCGTTGCCCAGGGTGGACTACTAGTAGGTATACACCACAACTGCCTTATGCCTTGAAAAAAATGATTTCACCTCTGTCCTGTCTCAAGGTTTAATTTTAATCTTTCTTTGTTATTTTCATCACTATCGGATCAGTAGTTGAATTATAAAAACAAGATTAATCAAATTTATTTTGAATTTTATTGTAATTGAATAAATTAATACTGTTCATTGCATATAAAAGTAAGTGAGCCACTTACTCTGGTAAGTGACAGAAGACATATAAATAAATGTATGTATACGCTTGTACCGAACTGATGTTGATAAAAAATATTCTAACGGTACCCTGGTACGAAAAATGTCTCCGTTTGCATACAGCCTTCGCTAGTGTGGGCGAGTCCTTTGATAATGCCAGCGATTGTATTCGGACCTCGAGTTTTTGGGCGTTTGGTATAATTCAGCCGAAGTATAGTCGGACGTCTCATGAATAAAAGTAAACTATTTTTGGCGCGACTCTTTGGTCTATTTTTAGAATGTAATATACAAAATGGAGTCCAATATATTATGTCTTTGGTATGAAGGTTCTGAGAAGCTTTATATCGCTTACTCAATAGGTTTTTATGATCTCTATGAACAGACTTTAGACTTGTAGGTACTTTATATATATGTATATATTTAGGGCACACATTGAAATGATTTAGGTATCAGGGAAAGTGTCATCGTCATCGCCCATACCAATCCACTACTAGACGTAGGCATTTCCAAGAGAAGGATTTTGCTATAGTAAAAACGCTTGTCTGGCGGTTTGGCGATCGCGGTTTGGTTGAGTATGCTGTACTTCTGTAGTCTGAATATGGTGTGGTCAGCACGTCCCACGGTTGAAGTGGTAGTGTACATATAATACCTACGCATGCCGCATCTGAAATAACAATCAAAGAAAAAAAAATTGAAGATAGTCATTCGAAAGTCATATTTACAACAAAGCCAGACTTTCTAGTTCTTTTAATAGTAGTGATTTACTAATTATCATGAGTGTGAAATTCCTGTACAGTGTATGTTTTATGTGTTAACGACTAATTGCGTTGATTAGTATAGTAACTTCGAGGTAATAAATTATACAAGTACTCGCCGCGTCGGCTTGAACCATAAATCAAGTGGCACAAGTAACAAAATCAACTAATTACATTTTTTTTCTATTAATCTCTTTTACGGGATCACTGTTGGAATTTCAAATAGGTTTTTAACCGTTATGCACTGCATAAGGTTGAAAATGTAGTAAGAACGTTCAAAACTACGTGCGTGCGTAATGTTTTGCACATATTGAAATCAGAATGGTGTCGTGTGGTGATGGCACATTATAATAATACCTCCATCTCTTCCCTTAGTGTACTATTGGGTTCTGAGGCGACCTCAGAACATGAAAAAAGGTTTTAAAGGCGATGTAGGAGTCGCAGGCGCGCCTAGGGTTGACAGGTCGCCGATCCTAATAGCCGGACAGACCAGCCAGTTTGGCCTAACACATGGGTAGAAAAGCCGGACACCCTACATTATGCCTCAGTGTTAATAATTTTTTTTGTAAATTCTTTGTAAATGCGAGAGCGACCGACATCGCTACAGTCAGCTCGGCGCTCGCTCGTTTGCGAAATGTAAAAAGCCTAACAAAAGCCGTACAGGTCGGACACCGTTTATTTTGGCCGGACACGATAGGTATCAAAAAGCCTACCTATGTCCGGCTTTATCCGGACGCCTGGCAACGCTAGGCGCGCCACAGAGGTTATGAGCAAATGCTTGTAAGTGAGCGCTCTGATTGGTTTCTATTAACGTCGCGCGACCCTAATTGGTCGCGTGTCTTCAAAGGAATTCGCTTGATTGGCGTTCTTTGAACTGTCTGTTACTGCTTCGAGTTTAAACCACTGAATCTTTTTATACGAAATTGAATATGGAGATAGTTTGAGTCTTAGGAAAGGATATATGATAGATTTTATGCCCAAAATCATTAATAAAAAAAGTAGGATGGAACTTTATGGCCAATCAATAATTTCGTAAGATGGTGTAGATCTTGCGAATGTAATAACATTATCAAGTGATTTCAAAAGGTCGTGATAACCAAAATCCATACGAACAAAGACGCCGGCAGAGCTCTAGTTTTAAAAGAAAATAAATCCTTGCAGTAAGATTATACAATTTTTTGAACCTCGTTACCGCTTAGCTTACTGATTTACTACTCCCTGGGCCGTAAACAGACTTTAAGCATACAATAAAACCGAGGTACACCATAACTCGCAGCAAGAACAAGTATCCGAAGCAATCAGACATCGTAAAGTAAAAATATGTTTTAATTAAAACTTATATGTAGACGATATCTGTATCTACAGTGTGAAACGAATCTTACACTCCAAGATATAGAGGCAAAATCAGCTTATACAGAGTAGTCTGTTGTAAAGTTCAGGTATTATAATGCAAATTATGAATTACATATCAGTCTAAATTGCGGGTCTTTGAACTTGTACATATGACAACAATAGCAAATATTTCAATTTCATTCTATCCCCTTAGCATAAAAGTCACTCTATTCTCTTGACATTCGAGATTAAACCTACCTATGCGTTTGACTGTATAAAATCACTTTATTGCTCAATGTCCAAATTGATCCTCGAAACATAAGTGTTAATAGCACGACACTGACTCAACGCATGTTTTTGGCGAAATTTCCTTAATTCCGATATCTAAAATGGCAATAACTGTATATTGTATAGAAATTTAGCGCAAACGACACGCAGTTTAGAAAGATCGAATTGTATCTTTACAAAATATAGTAAAAGGTAGTAAATATCTACAATTGTTTTTCTACTTACTCCTCATCTAAATGTACCGAGGAGTTAATATGCACTTTTAATGAAATCTGCATATCAAAGCGTTGTTTAATTAACTTCAAAGGGGAGTTAATGTGTCATGCAGCGCGCGGTCGGGCGGTGGCCGGGGCCGGATTAAGGGCTCGCGTCCGATTAACATTACCGAATAACCGTGGATCATGTTGACCTGACGCAATGACGGTCGGTTGACAATTGCGTTAATTGGATAAATTATTTAACACAATGTATTCGGCAGTCAGAAGTGGCTAGGGCCTTCACCAGGTGGGCTGACGGTCTGGCGAAGGTCGCGGGAAGCCGCTGGATGCTTACCAGACTTTTTGTAGATCCTTAGAGGACTACCTCCGTGGCGGCGTGGCGTAAACAGCGGTTTTCAAGGTGTCGCCTGCTCCGACGTCCCGAGTTCGATTCGTTCGATTCCAGTAATTTAATTTAAATATTGGGACGTTTAAAAGCGCCTCCTGGGGCCTATTTGCAGAAATAAAACTGATTTTAAATGGACGGGTCAATGTAGAAAAAAAAATTTTTCCACATTTTCACTGGTCTGATTGCTTGTGGTAGGTACCTTCGATGTTTCTAGTTTCCAAAATACGAGGGCTTTAAAAAGTTATTTAAATTGGGATCAGAGCAATGTATGTGATGTTGTCCACATTTATTTTTTTATTTTTAGAGGAGGCTTTTGTTCTGCCAAGTGATGAATTTAACCTTTTTGTTTGAAGCAATTGAGGAATAATTGTCTGCAGATATCGGAAGTGCCGTGTGATGCTAGCACAAAAATTGAAAATCACTTTCTTCTCTGCCTTCATCATCATCATCATCAGCCTATCGTAGTCCACTGCTGGTCATAGGCTTCTCCAACTGCACGCCAGTTAGGTCGATCCTCAGCTTCTAGCATCCAGCTCCTGCCAGCCACCTTGCGCAAATTATCACTCCCCCTGGCCTGAGGGCGTCCTACACTACGTAATCTACTTTGCCTCTGCCTTCTGTCTGGCATACTCACCACGCTTGGCAGGCGGGATGGCGATTGAAGATGCTGCCAGTACTTCTTAAGTCGCCTCTTATGACACTCATAGGAAGAGAAGGGGGGTGCTATTCGTGCCGTTACTATACTTGCAAATTTTTCAAAACCTTTTAATTTTTGCAGCAGCTCTGTCGACGTCCAAATATATCGTCCCTTAAAATGGAAGAGCTGACCCTGACAGTAAAACTAATTGCAGTAGCATTACTTTGCTTTAATTGCTTTCGGTTATTTTTGGAGTAATGACAAAGAAGGGATGTCTTTCAGTTAATGAACAGAGTGAAACCCTTGGCCCAGCAATGTATATTTCTGGCTTTATTATGTTATGAGTACTATAAGGAGTACAAATAATCAGACGCTTCAGTGTCTTCATTAACACTTCTAACTTATATCTAACAATTACAATTCTCTATCCTGGGCTTTCTCCATCCAGCCGCTGCCAACAGTTCTCCTAAGGTCATCAGTCCAGTCGCTATATACTAAATAAGAAAGATTTGATTCCACTCAATAGGTTTCTATACTGCTAGACCGATATAAATATATTTTTCTTGGCTGGCTAGTATATTATAAACCGGGAAGATTTGTATATTTTTGTAAACTAAAAATGTACTGGATCGTTTAAAATGTAATTTAGTGCATTCAGTACAGAAAGTATAGATCGTTTTTGTCTCAGAAATGAAATTTTCAAGGAGAGAAAAGGGTTGCAAAGTTGTACTCGTACGTGGAATCAATAAGTTTAAAACTGATTTTGGTGACATTTTCTATAGAGATAGTCTGAGACCCTGAAAATTGTGAAGTTAGTTTATATCCTTGAAACCCCTTGAAGGAGTTATAAGAAAGGTGAAATTGTCTTTATGGGGAATAGAAAATTAAGTTATTCTAGATAGCACGTTACATACATTTTCTCTATACAACTTGATTTCAATAACTATATAAATTAAACCTTGATATTATAAAGACTTCCGTGGTGGAGTGGCGTACGCACCGGTTTACAAAGTATCACTTTCTCCGAGGTGCCGGGTTCGATTCCCGGACAGGTCAATGTAGAAAAAAAGTATTTTTATATTTTATCGTTTCTGGGTGTTTGTGGTACATTGGTTTCTTATTTCCACAAGGCAAGGGCTGTTAATTGTCACTTACTTTGTGATCAGAGCAATTTGTTTATTTATGACCAAAATTATTAAATATGAAGCTTTCTTGTCTCTCCATGCGCGCGCGCAGGTACGCACGCTCCCGTTCGGCGCGTACGCAACGGGACCGTGCGTGCGTAGTTTTTGCCAGCGCGTGCGCCGCCCCAAAGAAAGTTTTCAATGCGTGTGCGCCGGTGCGTTTTCCTGTTTAGCCTTTTTGTTTGAGGCGCGCGGTGTCTCGCTTTTTATGTTTGTTTACGTTTCGGTGTCTTATTTCTTAGGACGCAGCGCAATGGGGACTACCGTTTCCTTGCTCACCAGTTGGCGCCACTGTAGACTGAGGTCCGGTGGTATAGCTGTCAAAGGCGATCGGCGCCGAAACAAAGTGTTATATCTTGAATCTAATTAAGGTTATATTGTTTATAAATAACTATCTTGATATCAACAAACTAACTTCTGAAATAGTTGCTCTTGAGGCCGCCTATTTTTGCGCTTTTTCTTAATTTCGCTTTTGAAGCGTTCACATTAATCGCCAAATAATCCATATTTGCGATATTTTACGAAGGATATCACTTTCCAGCAGGTAAATTAAAGAAATTATAATTTATGCGACAAATTCCGCAAAAACCAGTACAAAGCGAATGATATTGGACCTCACGCGACACTAGCGCCTCTAGTGGCAAATTTACTAGCGATAGCCCCCATTCGTTGAATGCACAACAGTGACAGGATTTGTTAATACAATCCATTGAATAAAAATTCTTCAACTGTCTTAAGGCTACTACACTCAGTTCCGGCAGCATGGCCCGCCGGGCATGCCGCCGATTCGTAAGGCAACATGCCGCATAACCCGGCAACTGTCTATCCCAGGGTATTTTGCCGCATAAACGTAAACTTCGCATTTACCGCCAGCTTTGCCGCCGGCATTGTGTGTAGCAACCTTTAGGCGGGACACGAACCCGTAACCTTCGCTTTTCGGGTGTCTGCTCTAACCAATTGAGTAGTAAATTACATGCTAATTATTTGCTTAAAAAAACAGTCTGAAAACTGTGACTAGTTAGGTTTCTTGCCCTGTATTTTCTCTTTTCTAGCCACCAAGTGGTACGTCATTGGGACTTGTAAAAAAAATTGCAAGATGCCTATTTAAAAATAAAGACGTGTTGCTGATTAAAAAAAAACTGCACGGTGGAATCAGAGTTTTGGCAAAGCGCTCCAGTTTGCCAATGTAGAAAACCACTTTTACATAATATTTTCTCAGGTTTGGGTGTTATTGGTAGCTTTGATGATTCTAATTTACACAAAAAAACATTTTTATGGCTACTTACTTGAGGTCAGATTGTTGTTGTTGTAGGTTATCATTTGCTGTCCACATTTAATATATAATTAAATGTAGCAACATGATAACAAATAACAGTAAATGTTTCAAATGAACTATTCATACACACATACATATTATCACGCCTCCTTCCCAACGGGGTAGGCAGAGACCAAGGCCTTCCACTTACTACGATCCTGGCATACATCTTTCGCTTCTTCCACATTCATTAATCTTTTCATGCATGCTCGACGGTTTAGAGTACTCTTGACCTGACCTTTCTTCAGAACAACCCCGATTTGATCGTGATAAGTTCGTCTAGGCCTTCCTCTTCCAACGTTCCCTTTCACACTCGTCTTATAGATCTGTCTAGTCATTCTTCTCTCATTCATCCTCTCTACATGCCCAAACCATCTAAGCATCCCTTTCTCAACCCGTGTGACAATATCTTCTTTCACACCACAACGTTCTCTTATCACACTATTTCTTATCCTGTCACTCAATTTCACTCCTAATGAACTATTCAATTAATAAAAAAAAAACTCTAACTATTTAGAACGAATTGCATCTGATTAAGATACTCGGAATCATTATTACAAATTCCGAATGAGGACTTCGCAAAAGCTTATGAATTATTTATGTTAAATTACATGTGTTTATGATTTCTGGACGTTCGTCACGAGCGTAGTGGAAAGTTACTCACATAATTAAGTGTTTGTCGTCGGATAATTTCGACCAATCGGTTCGTAAAAATTCGTCACAGTGGGCGGTATGACCAGAGACTGTGGAAACTGTTGCCTTTATTTGTTACACGGAATGTTTTTATCTTGAGTGTTATTCCTTTAAAAAAAAAGTTGGTGAAATTCTGTACTTGGCTAGGCACAAACTTTTTCATGGAAGCAAAGTAAAGTAACTTATAATTCTCCCACTAAAAGGCTAAAGCTTCCATCATTGAATTCAAGTTACCACAGCAATGATGGGCATAATCACTACGCTTGACAGATGCGGGTTGGTGATTACAAAAATTAGCAATATTCGCAAATTTTAATCTCTTGTTGCTTAACAAACATTGATATCGAACCAAGGCCCTCGATCTTGGACTAGTACCTACTAAGGCCACTGGACTAACGGGGCGTTACGACTAGAGTAACGACTGTCCTAATTGATTTAAAATGCAATCAGAAGTTCGGTATAAGTTTCACACTTGACTAATTTTATTATGATGAATGGTCGACTTTATGGAAATGGATTTAAGTTAATTACAATAATTAATTACTATTAGCTGTAAAAATGTATGTTCCCATGCTCTCTTAATTAAGATATTTACGATAAATTTAGATTAGCGATCGTGACCTTTTCGATGTTTATTGTAGAGACCTGAAGTCTCTAAAATAAATTGTCATTTAAAAAGAGAATCTCTAATTTCACAAGTATCTACTAACTGTAATTTTTGAGATTGACTGTTTTATATTAACATGTGGACAACATCGCATACATTATCTAGATCCCAAAATAAGTTTAGCTAACAATTAAATGGCTAGTGTAAATTCAGAATACATTACTCTTGAACTTGGGACTTGAACCCTTGTTGGAAATAATGTTGGGAAGAAAACACTGCGCTGAGACTACACGAGATTTATTACTGAGAATAAACGAACAGCACAAAAAAAGGAAACAAAAGCGAGCAGAGTAACAGAGAGAGCTCTTTTTTAGGGTTCCGTACCCAAAGGGTAAAAACGGGACCCTATTACTAAGACTTCGCTGTCTGTCCGTCTGTCCGTCTGTCCGTCTGTCCGTTGCTCTGTCACCAGGCTGTATCTCAAGAACCGCGATAGCTAGACAGTTGAAATTTCACAAATTATGTATTTCTGTTACCGCTATAACAACAAATACTAAAAACAAAATAAAATAAATATTTAAGGGGGACTCCCATACAATAAACCCGTTCTTTTTTGGCTTTTTTGTTACGGAACCCTTCGTGCGCGATTCCGACTCGCACTTGACCGATTTTATTTATGAACAAGCCTTACTGCACTAGGCAGTGACATGCTTAATTTTGAGGTTGCAAAACCCAACATCTTTCATTTATCGGATCACTGCATTGGTTGGTGTAAACAAGTTCCACCTAAGGCTATCGACATTTTTATTCAGGTAATATTATTCTCAACTAAAGCTCTTGTTTTGAGGAAGTAAAAATAATATAGAGGTCACAACTGCGACAACACAAGAAAGTAACTTTTCTACACTGACTCGTCTCGAACTGGGGACACCTTGAAAATGCTACTCTACGCGGAGATCGTCACTATGTTTAATTAATAGTTTTTTCTCACTCTATCTAGTTCCTATGTTGTGGTTAATTATGTTACTTAATACAGCGACGTTTAAGAGGAAACACAAGGGCCGTTTTTGCATACAAACGTAGACGCATGTTTCCTCCCTGGATAAAGCCAGTAGAGCAATAATTTTTATTTCAAAAATCTATGACCACTATTAGCATGTTTCTATGTTTTCTGTTTTTTCATAAATTAATTAATAAAAAAGATATGAGTACTCAAAAATCGAAAAAAATCGCCAGATTTTCCGCGGTGTTCAAACATCCAGAAAACAAAATTTGGCTAAATTTTAGAAAAAAAGGAAAACCTTCAAACACGGCCAAAGCCTTTCTTTAATTTTTAATGAAAAAAGTATTTAAATCAGTCTAGTTTTGGAAAAGTAATCGGGGGACTACGAAACGTTGATTTGGTGTGCTTTTAGTAGGTATTTTCGGTCCAAGAAGCAATTCTCTTTATCACACTCTGCGGTGAAAACGTTTGGCACTGCGCGACAGCAATAGATTTTACAAATACCTATTTTTCAATTCTCTCGCCCGTAGTGTTTCCAATTTGAGTTCGCACCGCCTAACAGGTGATACAGAGACCAAAATTATTTTAACATTACAATGACCTACATCTTTATTAGTACCAAAAAAACATAACACTCCCTGATTGCAACGGACGTCGCAATGTGCCGAGTTGATTAGCGAGCGAAAAAAAATGCAATGTTACCATATTTAGATAGTTTTATTGCTAAAACTGTATCACTTACAGCACACCTGCAAGCTAACGGCAGGTGTTGGCCCGCGCATAAATCTCGACAAGTAAATAAGCGGGCGGCTGCGCGCGCGCATGTAATATGCATGAACCGATACATGATCTGGTAGCTGTAAATTTGTTGAAGTGATGGGTACTATGTCAATGTCTAACCTACATTGTCAATGCCAGGTTTTACATTCATGGTGAGGTTGTAGGATAGGACCTATGAATGGAAGCTTGACATAATAGGAAGATAACTTAATAGGAAAGGAAACTTATCGGGATCGGACAGAGGGCCGGCACAATGTAATTCATCTTGTGGTTTTTCTAGGTTTGTCTAAGTACTTAGACTATTAAAATCTGTACGTAATAATTAGAGAGGTATAAAGATTTTGGCTTACATTGTGTGTTATTATAATACAACAGGTAATATGTATCGTTAAAAAAATCAAAGGTGGTTTATGAGTGCTCTATGAGGTTTTTTAAACAACAAGTGAAGTAAAAAGCATAATTAGAATCAGCAAATAACTTGGACTGACTGCTTGGCTATTGTAGTTGATTTTTCTATTCCAAATATGTAAATCCCACTTGACTTACACTATATTAGAAATCTGCCAAATCCTTAGATACCTAGTTATGCGTGGCTCTACATAAACATATTAACTAACATGTACGCGCTGACTAAACTTTTTTTTTTGTTGGCTGACTTGTAGTCTGAATTAGATATACCTAAATAAATGACAACAGTTCAACAAATTGAGTTAACAAGCAACTCAAGAAACGGAAGTAATCGTTAAAGTTCAAAATAACCGATCTGCCATTGGCCTAAACATGATAAAATATTACAATAATAAAGATTACAAAAGAAAGTTGTCCCACGGAAAACGCATCGGATATTGAAATGTGTGTGCATGTGTGCGTAACTAGGTTTTATTACAATATGACGGCTGTGTGAGTCCCGTTAGTGCCAAGAATTCGGTGATCGGTATCTTGGAACCGATATGGAGTTTGGTGACATCGTTTACGCAACGCTCGGTTTGTGGAAACGAGGAATAGTTTTCGTATACAATAGATACAATCTATTTTATGGAGCAAGTAGGCAAACTAGTTCAGTAGGTGGTTATAGTGACAACGATTTCTTTGTTCAGTGTAAAGAAGTGGTGGACAACCAACTGCTTTTATTAGTAAGCTGTTCATCTAAGCTTCGCACGGGTTTACCAATGAAGATGAAACTAATGTGAGATGAAACTGTTTATGACAATTTAACCTTTTTTTCCCCTACCTGCCATAAAATTTTCAAACATTTTCTAAAATCCTTCTCGTGACCATTACAAACATAACAAAAAAGCATTTTCTAATTTTGGTGCAGTCAATTGAAAGTGATGGGTAGGCATGCACACATTTCTGCTATATTTTTTTTATATAGATAGATATCTTTATTAGAACTCAAATGGCTTGTTCGTAGGCGTGTCTACCTTTGGTTGTACCAAAACTGAAGATGTTGATTTATCCCTGATTTCTTGTTTGGCGTCGTCATTTTGTGGTTCATTGCATGCTTTTCGTAGATATTTTTATAGCCAATTTTTTCGAATACCTTTAAATGTTTTCATATTTTTGTTTTCATATACCTACATGTCCTAGCAGGCTACCTGCTAAACATTTTTTTTTATTCGTTCTCTACGAATTCTACTGTTATTTTTTTTTATTTAAAAAAAGAATTGCCTTAGTCTGAACTATGTCCCATAAAATATAACTCGAAAAATAACCATGAAATCGATCACAACCGCCTACCTTGTAAAATCTTTTTCGTCTTTCCTCCTTTTTCATCGGGTGAAAAGTACATTCTTTCCATTTTATACCAAATTTACGTTTTTATACCAAAAACATAAATGAGAGTTAATTTTATGAACTAGTTCAATTTTTTTTATTTGAAGTCTATCTAATTGGTCTTATTGTATTACCAAATGTTGACCTTGAAAACCAGCCTTCACCGCTGCACCACGGGCTCGTTGTTGAAATCTATCACTTCTAATTTTTCTAATTCATCAAAACTTTCAAATCACAGGACTGGTTTTTCAAGGGATCCTACAACTGGATAAGGGATCAAGGGATCCTACAACTGGATAAGGGATCAAGGGATCCTACAACTGGATAAGGGATCAAGGGATCCTACAACTGGATAAGGGATCAAGGGATCCTACAACTGGATAAGGGATCAAGGGATCCTACAACTGGATAAGGGATCAAGGGATCCTACAACTGGATAAGGGATCAAGGGATCCTACAACTGTATAAGGGATCAAGGGATCCTACAACTAGATAAGGGATCAAGGGATCCTACAACTGGATAAGGGATCAAGGGATCCTACAACTGTATAAAAATTTGAAAATCAAACATTAGAAAGAAAGTCAGTTATTGCAAGAATATACTTTATTTGATATTTTAGCAACTTAATTGCACTTATAATATCAGTATATAAATTTGAAAAATTTTGTCTCAGGCGGGACTCGAACCCGCATCTGGTATGGCGCCTAATGGTATGGCGCTCGCCCGGCATGCGAGGAGATTCGGGTTCGAGTCCCGCCTGAGACAAAATTTTTCAAGTTTATATACTGATACTGCAAGAATACCCAAGGTTTCGATATTTTTATTGACAGTTTTGAAAGAGCTAACTTAATCCCAATATTGGTTATCAAAGACATTAGCACCGAGCTCTCATTGCTCAACGGTACTTTGGTTTATTGCAGACGCGGCTAATCCTCGGGCGTCGGCATTACGCTCGCTCTGCTATGGCACAGTCAAATTGTACGCAGTCGGTCAAAAATAGTATCCTTGGCAAAATACTGCCTTGTATCTGATTTGAAATTATGACCTTTGCTGAACGGTTAACTGTTTTTATGACTGACCTGCCCTTTGGTGAACGACTGAAATTTTAATGCTGAAAAACAGTTTAAGAATACAATACATACACTGGGTTTCCTGCATGTTAACATAATCGTGGTAAATGCAAGAATCTTATGATGTGGTAGTATTAGATAAGACAAACAGACAAGACAATGAGCAGGACTTTATGTGCAGTTTCATTATTAAAATTGTCAAGTCAAGGGTCTCTCTTTCAAGTTTTTTTGTAATATTGCAAAGAGATGATCAACGTTTTTTTTTGGGAGGCTATCTTTCGTCTTTGGCTGGTCCGGGCACTATACAAAAGAACTGCTAAGAGTTTATATTAAAACTACTTATTTATCTGCCTGGACTTCGAACTTACATGACTGATGCCATCTAACTCAGTTGTCAAAGTAGTCAAAGTTTCACCAACACGCTTATTACAGGCCGCTGGCGTGACATGTCGTGAACGTGACCAACGGTTGAATGTGTAAGAAGGATGACTTTTATAGTGAATCAGACTACTGTGTGTATGTTTACTGTGGAGTTAAAGAGTGTTAAAACGTTTATGGCTAGGTGTGAACCGCCTTTACAGCTTTAATTCGGCACTTTAATATTAATTTTAATGATTGTGTTGGCGGCGCATGAGTTGCTCTGGGGTTTGCTGCCGTCTTACACGTGTGGTACTTGTAGATTAGTTTGATAAATTTTGCAAGAGTGAGACCACATACTATTTAATGTATTATGCCCTCTTCAAGAAAAGCCGTTCAACATTCAACCATACTTAACGGTTCTGCGTGTTGCCATTTTTTGTCCTTACAACTTCGTTAAGTTCCGTCATATCCTCAGTTCCGTTTATGACTGTCGGATGTACATTATGGTATGCCTTTTTTATTATAAACGTTTTAATGATGTTCAGCTGTCGCTTTTTATACTCATATACTTACACTTTAGCGCTTTAAACTTAATACGTCACACATGAATCTCTGAATCGAGAAAATCATGATGGCAGACTTATTTTTTTGAAAGACCTATCCAACCCCGCCTTACTCTATGGTATAGATGGGAAAATATTAATTCAACGCTACTTCATATGTAGAGGAGGTATCCCAAAAACATTTCACACAAATACACACCATTAGAACGTTCGATTTCATTGTATTAAATGAAATTCTAATATTTCATTCATCTGTGGAGTTATAAAGACTTTAAATTTAAAGTCTCCACAAAAATTCTTCTCAATCTGTAAAAAATAAATTAAATCCATAACACTTTATATTATGATATCTTAAGCAATTAAATTGCAATTGTAATATTATTATGATGATGATGATGATGAAGAGTTTTTTATACCCGTATATTTACATGCGGCTAATTTTTTCTACTCAATGGCACTTACTATTTAAAGTACAAGTATTTAAACTTGAAAAATTATGTCTCTCTTATTACTTGAAAAATTATAACCCGCATCTGATCCTATGTTAAAATCAGTTAAAATCAGTTAAAATCAGTTTTATTTCTGCAAATAGGCCCCTGGAGGCGCTTTTACACGTCCCAATATTTAACCTACCACTGCTTCGGGACAAATGTGGGCTAGTGCCGAGAAGAAGCAGCGCAAGAAACTCGGTCACTATTGTCAGCCTCTTTTTAAATAAACATGTTTACATAAGATATATGCCAGTGCGAGCTGATACAATTTAAAGCCAAACGTTCCTATCATTTATATAATCATCAATAGTGTAATAGCCCTTTTTCATTAAAACAACTTTGATATATGATTTGAATTTATGTACCCGTATGCGTGTTTGAGTCCCGCCTGAGACATAATTTTTCAAGTTGAAATACTGATAAATCCATAATGTTATAGGTAAATATAGTAAGTGCCATTGAGTAGAAAAAATTAGCCGCATGTAAATATACGGGTATAAAAAACTCTTCATCATCATCATCATCAGCCTATCGCAGTCCACTGCTGGACATAGGCCTCTCCAATTGCACGCCACTTAGGTCGATCCTCGGCTTCTCGCATCCAGCTCCTGCCAGCTACCTTGCGCACATCATCACTCAACCTGGCCAGAGGGCGTCCTACATTACGTTTGCCGAGACGCGGTCTCCACTCAAGAACTTGTTTACCCCAGCGGTTGTCGGTTCTGCGGCTAATATGGCCAGCCCACTGCCACTTCAGCTTGCAAATCCGGAGGGCTATGCCGGTAACTTTAGTTCTCTGCCGGATCACCTCATTTCTGATTTCATCCCTAAGAGAAACTCCGAGCATAGCTTTTTCCATAGCCCGCTGAGGGACTTTGAACTTGTGGACTAGCCGTACCGTCAGTGTTCACGTTTCGGCTCCGTATGTCATGATGACGGGTAGGACGCACTGATTGAAGACTTTCGTCTTAAGGCATTGTGGGATCGACGATGAGAAGACTCCACTTAGTTTCCTAAATGCTGCCCAACCCAACTGAATTATTCTGTTCACCTAATCATACTGTACTAATTTAAATAAAAGCAGATAATGTCATGTGTTATACCTTTCGTAATGCAAATTCAACCTTACAAGATTTAAAGACGAATGCCACAAAGGTTAAAGGGCACCCAAATATTCAGTAAATGCTCATTATGTGAGCACGTATTTCAACGATTTCGTATTTGTACGCAATGTACAAATTGGAAAAAAGTGCATCTGCTGTCCACGTGCGCGCGCATCGATTCCTTCCCGTGAAGTGGGTCAGCGCGTCCTTGACATTGCGCCCGCGCCGCCAGACAATGGCGATTGGCGCGAAGCTTTTGCGCAGCTGCCTTGTTTCGTATAAATTACGTATGTTGTGGTAGTTTCTTTAGACAAGATGTGGAAATTAATTTCTCATCAATCATCTTGAGCCTGTGTCGAAAAGTATTTTCTTTTTACCAGCAATGGTGCAGCGACTAGCTAAAGGATCTTTGTGGTTAGGTATGTTTGATGATCGCGCCTTGAATCATAAACCTATGGCAATTAGCTTTATCAATCATTTCAGGGCATAAAAGACGTAATATTAATAAGGTCAATTATGAAGTTTACTTCTTAAATCGCACCATCTCAGTCAACCTACTCTCACTGCTAAGAATTGATCAGCCCTTAGGATTTCCATAATTATCGGTGAGCAAATCGGTTCTATGGTGTGTGATTGTCACTTCAGCAGTTCAGCTCAGTAATTCTTGAAGTGACGTTGGTAATTTGGTTCTCCTACAGATCTCTATATTTCGACATTAAGTTTTAGTACACTCTATTACGTATTTAGAATCCACTGCTGGGCACAATTCGCTCACAATCGCCAAACTTAACAGGCAGATTGACAAAAGCACTTTACAATTACGAAGACGCTCTTTTACAACGCTCATAGGAAGAGAATGGGTAGTGCTAGGTATTATTTTTATGTATCGGCACCACATGCCACCAATTTTATTATAAAAGACCATGTATCTTTGTACAAAAGAAAGTGTTACGTATTAGTTACAATGTAATCTTATTTTACAACCAAGTTTACATCTGTCGGGACACGTGCGCCCGCTGCGAAGGCTCTCCGGGAAGTGTGTCGAGTCCTTGACATTGGCGTGCGCTCGCGCATCCAAAACGACGAGCAAGGACCGGCTGCGCCCCTTTGGCCTTGGGCGGCTTAGAGCCTGTGTCCACTACACTTTAAGTTTTATCTGTCAAATCAATTTTCTTAGCGTCGCTTATACTGTGTTGGGTGGGTCAGGATGGATTATGCTTCTTGACTTTACTGGGCCACGACTATCTGAAATCAGTGAAAGAGTAAAAAAGGATGACGTGGAAATCGTTTCATGATGTCTACATGCTTATGCAAGTTACGAATTTATAAAACTCATCATGTTCGGATTACCAGTGTTGTGTGTAAGTCTTACTTAATTATTATGAATGAGAATATTTGGA
Organism: Anania crocealis; assembly: GCA_949315895.1. NCBI lineage: Eukaryota > Metazoa > Arthropoda > Insecta > Lepidoptera > Crambidae > Anania > Anania crocealis. The sequence goes on along the minus strand of OX438881.1, from coordinate 2,039,622 downwards.
AGGATGTTTGTTAGTCATTCACGCCAGAACAGCTAAGCAGATCCAGGATAAAATTAGTGTACCGATAGATTTTAGAAGTGCAATAGTTTCGAATTCTATATTCCACATGCACGAAGACGTGGCCAACAGTTAGTATTTTCTATAGAACAGTTACCTAGTTAACATATTTTACTGGGCATAAAACTTATTTGTATTCCGAAATCTGTTTATTCCAAAGGCCAAACGTTTTTATATCGGGCCGATATTTCAATCAGTGGAGACGAGCTGTAACAGTTGCGGCGGTGTTGCCAAGTGTGTGTTTTTGTTTTATTTTTAAGGATTAGGTTGGAAAAAGTGCGCCCTTTGTTTGAGGTTTGAAATTGTAGATTTGCGGCTTAAAATTGGTTTAAAACGAGGATAGAAAGATGATGCAACATTTATTTCTGTCCGAAAAATAAATGTGGCTTTGATTATTTTTGGCTTATAATAAGATTTTAACTTGATCTCATACGTTACAATCGTAAGCGTAAAACGTATCAAGATGTGATAAGATCTCTTATCATGATATTCTTGGAAAGCCTTGGAAGCTCAAAACTCAATCCATTAGTTCTGTGGTACAGTTAAGGCTGTTACATAGCAGGACCCAGTAAGGCACAGCAACTTTAGACGGAAGTACACCACCAACAACCTTTAGTCTACTACTGCACACGGCCCACTTCAAAGGGAAGATTGGCCATAATCGCCACGCAGTTTGGCCAGTGGTACAAAGAAGACGCTGCTGCCCGTCTTCAACTGGCAGTAGTTCTTATGTCTTCTCTTACGATACCCATAGAAAGCGAAAGGATGCGTTCTTTGAATATGGTATATACTCTTAAGTTTATTACGATCAATTTATGCAGATGTCGAAGAAGCTTATAATAAGTAATTGGTATAACCTGTTTATCGTAACGAGACATTTCCTTTTCATATTCCGTTGCTAAATAAGTTCTTCGTAATGCAAAAATATTTCCCAAGCTGCAAAGTAGCAGTAAAAAATGCAATGCAAATGCTCAAATTTAATCGAACAACTCGTATGTAGTTACATTCCAAGTTTTATGGTAACCCTGTCGGGTCACCTTCTGCGCGGGCGCACGCGATAATTGTTATTATTAGCGATCAAAGCGGCCGCAGGTGCGCGCGCTGATTCGCATGTTTGTATTGTTCTTGCAAGCGGTCATTACCGACAAGTTGTGTATGTAGACGATGTTTTGATGTTCTCTTTGGGACATTCTGAGCGTCGGCGCCGACGGGATCGGCAACCTTTGTAGGTCCTATTTTATATGTTTCTTACATGAAATCGATTTTTCGATAAGGTTTTAAAATGATTTTTTTACTAGTAGCTCTCCACCCGCGTAATATCCACAAAAATAGTGTGTAAAGGGTAAAAGGGTCATAATCAGACCAGTTGCACTATTTTTAATATTTTTTTTTCGGAATACCAACAGTACTAATACATTACATAAAAACGACTTTTCTTATAAAGTATTAATTAAACTGATATTATTTTGAGTCTTTTCGTCTTTTCTGCCGGCAACCCTAACTCTTAATGCTCACGAAATGCATTTTATTACATCTTTAAGATCACTTGCTTCTTGTTTACAGCTCATTCTTCGAGATTAAAAATACGAATGATACTCGAACGAGTGCAATAATGTCTGTAGTTTATTTTTTGGCAGCACTTGTTTGACTCATGTGTCATAATGGTTACTACAGAATAGAGGTAGGTACAGAAGGCTCTCTAACAAGTCACATACACGATTAAGTACGTACTTCAAGTGATTGCTGAATGTTTTGTTACTTACAAAAACCAAACAACTGCGTACTGACTAGGTAGCACTCGTATTAAATAGTTTAACGGTATGATAAATAAAATTTTAGCTATCTTCAAAAAGGGTTTCGGGCTTCGGCACTGTCTGGCTGCTTCACCATCATCATTATCACCATCACCAACCATTATCAGTATACTGCTGGAAACTGGCCTCTCCAAAAGAAGATTGTCGCCATAATCACCACGAATGGCAGGCGGGTTGGTGATCGCTATTCAGCCATTAGTGTGGATAAGAAGTCATCTTTTGCCAGCTTTCCTGTAGTTGCCTCTCTTACGACATCCGTAAGAAAAGGGGTGGAGGTGAAAAATAATAGATTTTTATGTGCTGGCACCACACGACTCTGGTTGCTTCAGTCAATCATATTCCAACGACGGTAAAAATATTGATCCCGTATAATGTTTTCTTATGTAAACGCTTGGACTGCAATTGATCAGTTATCAAAACTACGTTTTCTGCAAGTCACATACGAGGAAATCCTGATATGCATACGCACTAGAGGATTTTATCAAGGGACTTCATCATTATCAGTAATATAATGTTGATTGGTGATTATTAATGATTAGTCTTTCGTGATCGGCTCTACGTGCCGAGTGGCAGCGAACCTGCTGCTTTATGTTGCTATTGAGATGGACAAATTTAACAATGTTTTCATTTGGCGTCTTCATAAAATGCTGCTGTTTTTGAGTATGATACGAGTAATACCAGAGATGTTGATACCCTGTTCATAGGTGACTACAGACAATTTCGCAACAGTGTCACTAAAATTTGTTGCAAACAATGGTTGATAAAGAATTTTTAAAATCGAACTAAGCCTCTAATCTCTTGTCAGTGCAAACTAAAAGTAAACATCAAGAATTGATTAAAATTTAGGTAATTTTACTTTGTAATTTTCTCCGACAGTTTTGTTTGGGAATGTTATTCTGTTATGTATCTACCCTTCGAAGTAAATAGGCGGTGAATTGAGAACCTCTGCTATTTTTCGTTGGAGAAAAAACACAATTTCATTGCATTCCAAACATCATCTTATGTACAAAGCTAACTGTAAACCAGACTTTTGTTTCTGCACAAAAAACGATAAAAATCGCTTAATAAGTTAATCTGGGAGCCTAATGAAACGTCATGCAGCGCCAAAGACTGATATTATGCTTCACAGCTGTTCCATAATGCAGCCTAAATATAATTGGGCAGAGTCGATTATTGCATGTTTGATGGTTTAGAATCGCTGCTAAGAAGCTTGATGGAAACGGTTCATATTATTATGGAAAGATGATACGATATTGTTTTACACTACCTGTGAATGCGTTGGGTCAGTATCTCGAGAGAACGCTATTTTTTAATTTTTTTTTTAAATTACAATATAATTTTTATTTGAATATCATCATTACCAGCCTATGTCAGTCCAGTGCTGGATACGGGTCCACACGATCGCCAATGGAAAGGAGACGCTGCTGCCCGTCTACTTTTGGCAATACTCCTATATTCGGCTCTTGCATGCGTCATGATGCGATGATGTTGTTCTCTTAATGTGCCGTTACCACACGACATACAATAATAATTATGTACAGACAGCGGCAGGTCAACCTACCCAAAAAGTTAAAGGTCACTGAATTGATTTTCAACTTTAATAGGAAACACAAGGGCCGTTTTTCCATACAAACGTAGTCCCCTGTTTCCTCCCTGGATAATGCCAGTAGAGCAATAATTTTTATTACAAAAATCTATGGCCACGATTAGCATGTTTCTATCTTTTCCTTTGTTTCATAAATTAAATAATAAAAGAGATATGAGCCTCCGAAAATCTAAAAAAATTGCCCGATTTTCCGCTGTGCTCAAACATCCAAAAAACAAATTTGGCTAAATTTTTGAAAAAAAGCAAAACATGCGAACACGGCCAAAGCCTTTCTTTAATTTTAAATGAAAAAAGTATTTAAATCAAACTAGTTTTGGAAAAGTAATCGGGGGACTACGAAACGTTGATTTTGTGTGCTTTTAGTAGGTATTTTCGGTCCAAGGAGCAGTCTCTATCACACTCTGCGGTGAAGGTTTGGCACTGCGCGACAGCAATAGATTTTACAAATACCTATTTTCCAATTCTCTCGCCCGTAGTGTTTCCTCTTAATGTGCCGTTACCACACGATACATACAATTATGTACAGACAACGGCAGATCAGCCTTACCAAAAAGTTAAAGGTCATTGAATTGATTTTCAACTTTAAGTCCAAAAAGTAGAGATCAATATGAATTGAGAAAATTTGACGTTTTGGGGTAGGTTAACGTACTGTTGTCTGCACTATGTATTAAAAAAAGTGTTTATTATTCGGGATATACTCGTATCATAACTTGATATATCGAATACTAATTAGGCTTGGTATTGACTCCACACAGATCAGTATTTAGATACTTTCGTAGTGAAGTTTTTAGCTTGTTAGTGGTTTTCAACGTCGGGTAAATAAATAGGTATTTATACCTTCATAATATTTAACGCGATAACGACCCGTTAGTGTACTATAAATAATATGTGTTCAAATCGCGAAAGTTTAAAATAAATAAATAATAAATAAATAAATATTTTAAGACATGCCTCACTGGGCCACACAGAGCCACCTAGTCCCAAATTAAGGTACTATTAAGTACCCTGTCGTATGGGGTACTAGACAACCGATAAACTTACTTATATACTTTTTTTTTTTTTTTTTTGTAAATACATACTTATAACACATAGAAAACACCCAGACCAGTACAAACAGACATGTTCATGCACACAAATATTTGTACTGTGCGTGGATCGAACCCGCGACCCATGGCTCAGAAGCAGCGTTAACTACCGCTGATCCAAATGGTCGTCATCAAAATCATTTAGTGATTTTCAAGCTCTTGTGTTTTGTTTATTCATTGAAGTCGATTTATTAATTTTGGATAGATGATAGCATCACTGTAATTGTACTTTTTAATTTTATGTTTTTATTACCATTTCAACTGTAATTACTGCAATATCTATATTATAACCTAAAATATCGCGAATCAAAGAAATAACCAAACTAACGATCCTTGAAATTCTACAGAATCCCAACATCAATGGGTACCTACTATTTATCTTTCCTTTTCACAGTTGCGTAAAAAAGTACAAAATAACTCGCATCTTTTACAAAATTCTCACGTATTAGCGAGACCTTCATAAATTATAAATATGCATTAACAATGGTATGGGAAGTCGCAAAGTTACATGCACCTGACTCCCCCACATGGGGGGTGCGGGGGAGGGGATAGGCTTCCCCCCACCCTGCCCCGGTCTCGTCTGTCCCCGCGTCTGCACAAAAAATAATATTATATCTCGTTACCGAATCTACCTTTTGTGCAGTGAGATGGTAGAGCGACGATGTTTTGGATGCGGCATATTGCACGTTTGTTTGTTTCTTGGTACAGATAGTGTGTTTTGATTGTGTAATGATGATCAAAGGCTTACACTATAAATATTTATCTAGGTATTTGTTTACACAAATACTGCATCATTACAGGATTAACCCAAAGCATTACTAAACTTTTTTAAAGTAGGTACTTTTTTATGAACATTATATGCAAGGGCATTTTTTTAGAAAATTCGATATCTTTAATAAAAGGTACAAAATCAAATTCTGGTGCAGGCAAAGAGCAGAATTTAAGTAAAGTTAGAATTTTGCTAATAAACTATAAAACTTGAAAAACTATGTCTCAGGCGGGACTCGAACCCGCATTTCCTCGCATGCCGGGCGGGTTGGGTTCGAGTCCCGCCTGAGACATAATTTTTCAAATTTATATACTGGTATTATAATTGCAACTAAGTTGCTAAAATATCAAATAAAGTTTGCTAATAAAATTCAAGTCGGTGCCCAACAAACAATCGACAGTAATTTGCCATACTCCGATATACGTAAATATACTATACATTTTATCGTTATGTTAATATGTAGGTAATACTTTTTAATACACATTTACACATTCTTACTTTAAAAACAAAATTATGTTTAAAATCTGGAAAACTTCTTTGACCCTAAATTCTTTTTTTATAATTTTGATTTAGTTCATCAGATACCACCTCCAAATTCTTTCCTACATCACATCAACCAGAACAATACGTAAATAAATAAATAAATAAATATTTCAGACATGCCTCACTGGGCCACACCGAGCCATCTAGTCCCAAATTAAGGTACTATTAAGTACCCTGTCGCATGGGGTACTAGACAACCGATAAACTTACTTAAATACTTTTTTTTTTTTGTAAATACATACTTATAATACATAGAAAACACCCAAACCAGTACAAACAGACATGTTCATGCACACAAATATTTGTACTGTGCGGGGATCGAACCCGCGACCCATGGCTCAGAAGCAGCGTTAACTACCGCTGATCCAAATGGTCGTCGTAATAAACGTCTAGATGCACTTTCGGTTTTTATACGTAGGTATGTATCCACTCAAATTGAACGTCGCGTCGCAACCTGCGATCACTTTTTTTTTTAAAGTAAAGGTATATTTCCATTTATCTTTACGGTCATGATCCTCGCCATTGTGCCGGGCGTAAATATGCGTAAAAAACTTTTCGAATGGTACTGGCCGAAAAGTCACGTTTGAAAAAGGTTAGCTAAAAAAGCGATGCAAGAAAAAAATGGATGCCTTTTTTTGGAGCTGGCGGGGTTTATTGGATTGTTGTGGTTACCAACTGTTTATAATTATGTATAAAAGTTAAACGAAATTGCACAAATGTAGTACAATGGTTTCTTAAATTGTTTAATGGTTTATAATATACTTGTTACTACGAAATGTTATACGAGTATGATTAGGAATAATTACAAAATGATTATTTAGTGAGATATTTAATACTGCAACGTTGAACCTCAGTACATCTCATAGAATAAAAATGTGTGCCTTATGTGGGACTCGAACTCAACCTTCCTCTTACCGGGCGACTACTTTGACTCAACAGTCAAAGAAGTCGAAAGAAAAAAAATGGAGCTCAACAGCTATCCATTTTTTTTGTCCTAAATTTTTATCACAGCCTTCACTAGAAGCCAGTTTTGCTTTGTTCCACTCTTAATCACCAAGTAATTTTTAAATTAAATATTTTTTAAATAACTTGGTGATAACAAGGAAGTTAATTCAGTACATACATCTCGAAAACTATGACACTATTAAAAAAAAAATTTTTTTATGATAGTTGACCCTCACACCTTGCTTCTCCTAAAGTTTGTCGTGGTACTTACTGGAAACCCTGTGTAATCTCGGTAGGAGCACACATTAAGCGAACATTCAAATTGACTTCAAAATTAGTTACTATAGTTTTAAAAAAATACGGTTTTTTGTACTTATTTAGCCTACGTTCTAACCTGCCGACCGTACAACCGGCTAATAGCATTATGAATGCCCTCAGTTTTATAGCCGAAGAGAATAATGCCTTTCTGTTTAAGATAATACGTTTTACCGAAAACTATTCGTATCTGCGCGCGCGCAGTATCGAGAAACGATTTACAGTTAAGAAAAAAACACATAAATGTCATGTATAATAACTGTACGTTTAGTAATCTGTGGTCCAGAGTCTTTTGATTAGCGTTCAAACTTAACTTATTGTAGTCTTGTCTGTGGTTTGTTGTGTTTATGATTTTTATGATTTATTGGAAGCTGTCTTTATTTAAACTGTTTATTTCAATAGTTAGGTTATGTGAAAATATTATAGATATAATGTAAGAATAGAGAGGGACAAACTTCTTAGCTTTCCATGGATTCACCGTGCGGGTGCCGGGTCCATCGTGTGGCAGAAAGAGAAACTCTGAGTAGCTCCCGGGACTTGTGACACGGGTGTAGGTTTAAGGGGCCCCTTTCCGACGTTCAACACTCACCTTCACAACTCGTGTTTCTCTCCCTGCCCAGACAAATCTGGTATGAACCTGCTAATGCAGCTTTAGACACTCGCTCTAGTAAAGAACTTACTGCTGTTCTGGCCAAGCCAAGGTCTTTCAACAGGTTATAGAGATTTTGCTGGTATACCTCTCGCTCCTACTTCTACAGCATATAGACTAACTATGTAACCGTTTTTCGTTAATTAATTTAGGAGATGATAGTATTTGTTTTCTTTCATTGCGTGGTCTTTTGGTATATTAGTTTCCCACGGCACGGTAAGCTCTACAAGTACAATCCGTTTGGTAGCTCTACGGAATATCTTTACTACCGTAATGGAAATCCAACTTCACGTACATAACTTAAAGATGAATGAACTATGGTAAATGTTTAGAAAGTGCTTCTTTTGTGAGGACCAATGATATGATATTAAAACGAAGCAGATAGGTATGTTATAAGCGCGCGCGTTGTGAAGACTCAAATACGCCCTAATTAGTGCGGTTTTTACAACGTCCACGTCGAGTGCAGTCACGAGCGGTAATCATTAAAAAATATAGCCATCTCTTTCATTTGCGTGATATTTCGCATCTTTTTTTCTGCTTATTAGTGAAACTTGTCAATGTGTCTGTGTTTTGGATTTGCTCGGAACATATTTTATATGCGAATTACTATGAAGGTACTAAACTACCTATACTTTCAATACATTGGCGAGGGCGTTTTTCTGCCACTGTCTCACTCCACCTAGCCTTCATTTTCCTAAAACAGTGGCAGCATATTAATAACGAACTTGAGCTATTCGTATTTGTATTAACTAAATGGAATTAATTAGATTCGTACACATTAATTTTTTTTTTACTAATGCAAATTTTTTATTTTAATTTAAATTACTAATTGCATTCTAGAACTTTACAGACAACATTGGGATTCCAAAATGGATACCTATATGTACAGTTAGTAACAGACGTTCGTTGGATGCAACGATAAGATTTGTAGATTAAGAGAATGAATCTATAATACAATGTTTATTAATCGTGAAGTGATAAGTTAAGGTATATTGTTTAAAATTGTAATATTTAAAAAATCAAACTTCCAAACCTATTTATTTACTCAGCTGTCTCCTCTTTACTGATTATAATCAGACAAACTATAGTTTTAGCGAATTAAGTTACAAAGATCACGAGTAATATCACCATTTGACACAGTATTAAAAACAGTCGCCCAGATGCAGATAGGTAACGTAAGGTCGTGAATTTAGAATATACGGTTACATATTCTTTATTCTCTACTAGCTGTTCCCCGCGACTTCGTCAGCGTCAATTTCCGTTATTATGATCGCGATTATTTTTGCAACATTTTTCACTCATGCTTCCCTTCTATTAGTCGTAGCGTGATGTTATACGAGTCTAAAGCCTTCCTCGATAAATGGACTATCTAACACAAAAAGATATTTCAAATCGAACCAGTACTTCCGGAGATTAGCGCATTCAAACAAACAAACAAACAAACAAACAAACTCTTCAGCTTTATATATTAAGTATAGATATAGATGTATTTACGTTGTAATATTTTCTCTATCTACACATAAAAATGTTTAAAACTTGCGACACCAACCTCATAACGTCTTACCTTTCACTTGATACGACATTCTCTAAAGTGCGTCACTAATCCATCGATATATCACGAAGACAACGCGCAGTTCTCAAATATCCCATTACCTCTCTAACTACCTCCATCTAAATATAAAAAGCATTATAAAATTTCTGTCGTTGCTCGCTTAATATATGCAAACATTAACACACATACGCGTAGTGATGATACTTGGCTATGTCTCCGTCGTTGTCATAAATTTCGGATATTCAAATGATTCTGATACGAATTTGGTATCGCAATTAACACGCGAACTGGTTTGTTTAGTGATGTTGTGATGGATAATTAGATTGGGAATCGATTATCGATGGAAACTTCAAATGATTTTCACCTGAATACTATGGCTACAGTACATATTACAACCAGTGCAGTGGAACCTCGATCTAACTTAGATCATAATAAGCGTACACATTACAGGGTATGTGTTATTACTTAGGCAATATACCTATTTTTTACGTAGGTATACATTTTTAAAGTTCTTTGATACCAGTTTAGGGGCTAAAGCATTCAATTTTTTAAATAGTGCCACTATTTAAAAAATTGAATGCTTTAACCCCTTTAAAATTTTATAATCTAGATGTGTAAGTTGTTTCGATGACGGATTACGGACGAACAGTTCTGTGGCTACTGTAGGGCTCTTTCAACAGTGCCGAAATATCGGAAATCCCATAAAAAACAAGGCATGTCTCGAAACAACTTGCTCGTATGATTGTGAACATGATAGCTTAAATCAGTACGTGATATAGGTAGATGTCAATCTGTAGCATCGATAATATCAAAGTGACATAGTTAACACCACTGTCGCATCTCTAGTCCCACACAAAAATGGTTTTATTCGCTCTCTAGCCAATAAGTGTGTAATGAATCTTATAAGTACCTACAAAATGAGATAATAACCAATTCGGCTAAGTGTGGGCATGGCCCGTTTTTATTAAATTTATGTATTTCGTACCGGTCCGATGTCGCCATTGCTCTGGTGCTTTATTATTTATAACATTTGTACCGTACTGGTTAGTTTCCACTAATTTGACTAATGCGTGATATTTTAAATGCGTGCACAGAATCATGGGTTCCCATTCTGATATTTTGTTTTTCTTTGGATTATTATTCGACGACCATTTTGATCAGTGGTTGTAAACGCTGCTTCTGAGCCATGGATCGCGGGTTCGATCCCTGCGCTCTACAAATATTTGTGTGCATGAACATGTCTGTTTGTACTGGTCTGTGTATTATAAGTATATATTTACAAAAAATATATATATTGTATATACTCGTATGTAAGTTTATCGGTTATCTAGTAGCCACTACGACAAGCTTCGTAGTAGTAGCTTAGTGTGGGACAGGATAGCTCTGTGTGGCCGGTGTGGTATGTCTGCGGTTACTATGTCAGTAAAAAATATATAAAATAAATAACTAAATATTTAAGACATGCCTCACTGGGCCACACAGAGCCATCTAGTCCCAAATTAAGGTACTATTAAGTACCCTGTCGTATGGGGTACTAGACAACCGATAAACTTACTTATATACTTTTTTTTTGTAAATACATACTTATAATACATAGAAAACACCCAGACCAGTACAAACAGACATGCTCATGCAAACAAATATTTGTACTGTGCGGGGATCGAACCCGCGACCCATGGCTTAGAAGCAGCGTTAACTACCGCTGATCCAAATGGTCGTCCATATTAATGTTATTTGTCTCGTCTTATCTTATTTTACTAATATATGCTGTTTGAATGTATGTTTGTTACTCGAGCACACCAGATTTAGATGAAATTAGGCACGGAAATAGGATATAGAGAGTAATAGCCCATAGGCATATTTTTGTCCGTGTGTTGGATAGTTTCTGCTTGCGATATATAGGTAAATAGGTTCCAAGATCGCTTAAAAGTACCTATAGGTGGATCTGGTAGAGGGCACTGCTAAGCCCGGCCTTGACAACGTCTGCTAGCTCAAGACGCAACAAGCTCGCTAGTAATTGATATATTACCTAGTACTAGCTGTACCAGCGACTTCTTCTTTTCTTTTAATTAAAATACATACAATTTCTAAAATTAAAGTAGCAGCCTAAATTACTCATTATAACAAGATCTGTCTGTCAGTATCGTCAAAATCGGTCCAGCCGTTTTAAAGATTAGCCGAAACAGGCTGACAGAAAGTCTGATAAAAAAATTATAAATGTTTTTTATTTAATGTAACTTACTCTCTCAAATTTATTTATTTTTATGGATTTCTCAAGAAAATTTTGATGTTTACACATAGCCAATCTTAGGCACTGATTTGTGAGAAAATAGTTATAAAGTAAATAACCATCATATTTGTGGTATGAAAATTCTCTAAAAACATATTTTAATTTTATTGATGGCATGTCAACCTTTTCCCGCGGTAATAAACATGGCTGTCACTCATTATCATTCAAATGTAATTGGTAATTGAATTTTGTCAATGACATTAAACTAACAAGCATATAAAATTTGAATAATAAAGCAATTGATTAATTCTAAGCTTTCACTCGGATCGGCAATCCCTGTTGCAATCAAACTAATTATATAACTCGCTAACTGTCGTGACTTCGAACACGCGTACATAATATAAGCCTATGTGCTATCTCAACCAATGATCTAGTTCTGTACCAAGATTCAGATCTGTATGTTGCGTGATTGAGTATCTGTAGATTACAGTGTTGTGGGTTTAAGAGATAAGCTCGTACCATCGTTATAATAATCATTTAATTGCTTTTATGTTTGACCCTATTTACGGATTTGATGGTAAACTCGCTAAGCTATGAGAGAGAGAGAGAAGGGAGATACTGTTTTAAGATAAATCAAATAAAATCAAACATTTATTTGCCAAAAACACAAGATATAACAAGTTGACAGATAGTGAGGTACAGTGTGTGTGTTTAGTCTGCTCGCAGATGTGCAAAAATTAGAGATTTTCAATAATAATATAAATAATAAATCATGAATTAAAATTAAACAATTAAATTAATGTCGCCGGTTACAATATTCATTAAAACTATAACAACATTTATCCACTTATATATTAGACAACTTTTACTTAAATATTGGTCCTTTTAGTGCTTTTAATGTCTCTGGAATATGAAATAGACCTTGCCTTGAAAGAGTTGCCTTAAACATGATAATGCATCATTATCACCATGACGACACCCGTGGCGGAGTGGCGTACACACCGTTTTTCAAGGTGTCGCCTGCTCCGAGGTCCCGGGTTCTATTCACTGACAGGTCAATGTAGAAAAAAGTGTTATTCCACATTTTCTGGAATTTGTGGTACCTTCGTTGTTTCTGATTACCAAAATACGAGTGCTTTAAATAGTTATTCAAATTGGGATCAGGACAATTAATATATGTGATGTTGTCCACATTTATTGCCATAATTGCCACACTAAGTAAATCCAATAGTGTACGAGAGACGCTGCTGTCCGCTTTCTTCTGAAAGTATTATTTTTATCAATATTTAAATTTCAAATACTCATATTATAACAATTATAAGTAATTGCAATTAAGTTGCTAAAATATTATATAAAGTATTTTTTTAATCGATCTTGTGGATACATGAAAGAGATTGTGCTTTTAGTTATGTTTCGCATATACATATTTGGTTGGTACACAAAATATTGACAAACGTCTAATGCTCATTGCCGAAGTTGTTATTGGCAAATCCAAAAATTGTAAATTCTTTCTATGTTTCCATTCATTGATTTGGTCGTTTAGAATTCGCGTTTTTTTTAGCATATAAATTATGATATGTAACTCAGTTCTGAGCGAAGCGTCTCAAAGTCTCTGCCAGCGGTAAACTAGTTTCTGATTCATTTAATTGACTAAACCAATCGGTCAATGTTTAAGAGGAAACACAAGGGTCGTTTTTTCATACAAACGTAGTCCCCTGTTTCCTCCCTGGATAATGCCAGTAGAGCAATAATTTATATCATATAAATCTATGACCACTATTAGCATGTTTCTATGTTTTCCTTTTTTTCATAAATTAATTAATAAAAGAGATAAGAGCCACCAAAAATTTTAAAAAATTCGCCAGATTTTCCGCTGTGTTTAAATATCCAGAAAATAAATTTGGCTAAACTTTTTAAAAAAAGCAAAATATACGAATACGGCCGAAGCCTTTCCTTAATTTGTAATGAAAAAAGTATTTAAATCTGTCTTGTTTTGGAAAAGGATTCTGGGGACTACGAAACGTTAATTTTGTGTGCTTTTAGTAGGTATTTTCGGTCTAAGATGCAGTTGTCTCTATCACGCTTTGCGGGGAAGGCGTTAGGGACTGCGCGACAGCAATAGATTTTACAAATATTTTTCAATTCTCTCGACCTTAGTGTTTCCTCCTAAATCGCGCTATATATAGCAGCTGCTGCTATTTAAATTAGTTCAAAAAGGAGTCTAAATCATTATCGACCTCATAATATTCTTAGCAATTGGACGGCAACTGCAAGGCATAGGCCTCCCATAAGAATCTCCACGCCGAGCGGTGTTGTACAATCAGCATCCAGTAGGTACCTTCGTTAGATTTTAGCCAGATCATCGGTCCTGGTGAAACTTTGAAGAAAGATTTAATTGACCACAAGCACATTACTGAGACAAAGACGTAATAAATTGAAAGTCGTCCTTCGTTGACTATAGTGTTAGGGAGGCAACATTATTTTTACTTAATGCATTTTGAAGCAGGAAATCCAAACTTATCTGTTTTGATCTGAAGAACCATTCGTCGTATGCACTTTTAAAGTACCTAAATAGTACAGTCATCACAGTTCCCAAAAAGACAAGAAAAGCATTACAGTAAGATTCATGTGGGCTTGAGCGTCTCTACTACTTTTTATAAACAGTCGTTTTCCGCCCAATTGTTATTCATAACATATCTAAACCGACGAATAAGTCCGATCATAATCGCAAAACAAACATAAAAGACAAGACCATCACACCCACACATTCATGCAACCTAATTGAGCATCATAAATAATACTTTTACATATGTTTGCGTAAGAACCATAGTTCTCGGAATAAACTAAAATTTGACTGAACTACTCGAAATGCTCGCCGGAAACGTGAATCATAGTTATACAGATTTGATTATAAATATCGATTGAGATTAACTAAAATCATATCGATTATAACTGTCTACGGTATTCGGTTTCCAGTTTTTGGCCGGATTTGCGGATTTGTGATTCACAGAAGTATACAATTTGACCTTGTTTCCAAATGAAGTTATTAGAAAAATACGAGAGTAAGACCCGAGTTCACCAATACTTAAACAGCCGGTAAACATAGATTGACGATTAATTTGACACAACATAATGATTGCATGTCACGTCTTTCTTAGTATCGGCTCAAAATTATAATATACTTAATTAAGAACAGAATAATAAACCTTTATTTGTAAGAGACCTCCAATTTTTAAATTTTATTACTGTTTGCAGTTTATTGATACCATCACAAACATAATAAATACTTAAGTTGTGGTAATCACTTCACCCTCCATCCTGTCGAAAAATATTGATCAAATAACAAATTAACGAGTTTAGTACTACAAATATCACCAAGCCTGGCAACATTTGTCACGCACTTTTCGTCACTTCGCTGTAACGCGCCGTTACAAACGCGTACGACAAAAGGTGATAGGCTCCGGTACGGCTACCCTTAATCCTCGCAAATTTGAACCTTACACCCCGACAATATGGACGCAGAATGAAGTTTTATTGGCAGTAAAGCTAAGGGTCGGGAATAAAGGTCGGACCAACAGATTTACAAGCCTATTAAAGGGTCGGTATACACGTTCTCTTGAAATCGATACATTCGGGTAGTTGGAATGTACCAACAGTGCGATGCGTAATAAATATTAACGTTTAATGTTATGTTACGACGTTATAAATAGTGGTTGAAAACGTTTTTATAATGATTCTAAACTGCCTTAAACAATATCTCATTACTGACCCTCGAATACTGATCCGCCTCACAAAGATGAAACAAAGTAACGCTGCCATTTAGATTTGTTAATTTGGGTCTTATTGACTATTTAATTATCATCAACAGTATATTATTATGTCAGTCCACTGCTGAACATTGATAGATAGATAACACTTTATTGCACAAAATACAAGAAAACAAATACATTACAAAGAAGAGAAAATAGACAAATAGGCGTCCTTATCGCTTATTGTTCTGTTCAAGAGGATTACGTCCACAGAACACAAAAATATGTATGTCTTATTCGCCATGTTCAGCAGGCGGGTTTGCAAGTGCTGTTTGATCAATGGTAAAGAAATGATGACGCTTCTACACGTCTTTTAGCAGTGTTCTTGCCATATTTCTTGACAGCCATGGGGAAAGGGTCGTGGTATTTTTTTTAGTACAGTACAGGGCAGGTAAAAGCCACAATAACGTGTCGTTACATTTGAAATTATAGACGAGTCTCCAATTAAAGTGTATTCGGTTCATAAGGCCTTAATCCCTATCACAAACAATTGACAGTTTTAAGGTTATTTTGTGATCAGTGAAATTTAGATTTTTATTCAACAAAATAAACATAACTACATGAGTAAGTTTATAAGCAAATAAATATAGTTTAAAAAAAAGAACCAATGAATATGCTTAGCTAGTACTTAGTTTAGCAGCGTCAGATTTAAAATTTTTCTTCACGTGATTATTGTATCCTAATTAAGTGTAAGTATAGGATACAATAATCACGTAATAACCATATAGGTAATTTTCTAATAAGCGTTTTAAACCTATTTCGGTACTAATGTAGAGCAATTATTACTGAGCATATTGCTAATTTAATAATAATATTATTTATATGCACTTTTCCTACTTTTATAAAATATTTATTAAATAACCTACGACTCCATAGCACCATGTCCTTTAAATAAACATATATTAACATATTTTTAATAATATTTACACGTTTTTTTTTTCCATTTATTATGACTTTAAATAATTTTAGGTCGTTTTTACACCATAAAAATAACACTTTTAAATAATAATTGATAAATTTAATTTAAAAAGATGGCTGCTGTAACTGCAACTTAATGTTTGAATCAATTGATTCAACAAAGATGTTTTTGTTACTGAAGCCATCTTGAAACTGTATGATTAAATAACAAATTTAGTTATAGACCGCTTTCTAGACGCTACACGATCACACATTTCGAAGCTTCACTCGTCTTCCACCAGAGGGCGTCCTTCCTCATCCATGCCAACTATTGCATGTACATACTATAGCACTCTCACTACATATCTACTATGTAGGTCTTATACATGCTTGTATATGTAGCACTGTGAGAATTTATTAGATAATAGGAATATTATTTGGATTGGGATTTAAACAGTTTTTGGAACTGATTTGGTCTTCGAACGATTTTAAGAAAAAATAATTATGGATTTTGAAAATTATGCGAATGATTTCCGCTTGTTAACACCGGCCTAGGTACCTTCACCACACAACCTGCACTAGCACTGGTGTTAACAAGCGGAAATTATTAGCAAAATAATTGTCAAAATCCATAATTAGTTATGGATTTCCCCAAAGTAACGCCTGAGTCTATTAATTTTTAAGAAAAATTGTCGGTCGTCGCATGCAAGTTTCAGCGTATAAAACTGGCTACTCAGTAACGATTTAGTGTAAAAAGTAAGTAATTATAATGTCAACAAATTTGTTAATTTGGAATTCAAAATAAGAAAAGTCATTTAATAAGATCCCAATTCAAAATAGTTTTGTGCCAGTTTACAACATTTTTTAGGTATGTTTTAGTAATTGTACATCTAGGGAGTGCTAATGAGTTCCTGATTTTGTAGTTTTTAGAAACCAGATGCTATTAACCCTTGTACCTTTTAAAAGATTATTTTTTAATAGTTAGCAGGAAATTCTAGTAGTTTTGTAGTAATTTTAATAGTAAGTACCTTTGAAATTTTGTATAACTTTTATAAATATAAGAATATATTGAGTAATCTTATAAATTAAGTATCCATATGTTATTTATGGTTTTGTAGATCGATTCAAACCCAATATCCTCCTAGTTGTGTACACCTCCCTTAAACATATGTTATCAATTCCTTTTTGCCAACCTCTTGCCTCAAAAGTTAGGTTTGATGTGATTTTTTCAAAGATTCAGAGTTGCATGTAGTCAGAATTAGGTTGGAAGAATATGAGTTCTTCCATTCACCAACGTTCGGTTTCAATACTTTAATACTATAAGTAGTTGATGATTATCATCCACGTGCTGAGGCTTTTCCGAGTTTTTCTATTCTAACGCGATCGAAAAGATAATAAGAATTAGCATAAAGAGAAAGATTTCGTGAATGTGTCACCGTAAACCGTATTAATGAATTATCTAAGTGATTTAAATGTATGCCATTGAATTGTCATAGCTCGCACTGGCATATGTCTCTTTGTAAACATAATTGTTATAAAAGAGGCTGACAATAGTGACCGAGTTTCTTGCGCTACTTTTTCTCGGTACTAGGGCTAATAGCGGGCGCTCTTGTCTTCAAGCTGTGGTAGTAAAATATTAGAAAGTGTAAAATCGCCTTTTTGCAGTAATAAAACTGATTTTGATATAGCTGAAGTGTTTTACAAATTCGCGCTCACTTTTCGATAGCTTCAAATTAAAAAAGGAAATAGCCTCAGCTCTTGTAATTTACGAACAATTGTGGTGTTTACTTGTCAGTTTGAGGCTTACATGCCCGACAAGTTTATGTTCAGAATATCAACTACTGATCAATAATACCACAACGCGTCAAATTCACTCGATGATCTTTATGTATTAGGGACTTGGGGTTGAAAATTGGCTAAACTTCACGTTACTTGTCAAGTAGCACAGAAAAACGGCGATTGTTTAGCTGATTTAAAATTTAATTCCTTTCATTTCAATGTATCGTGTCCGCGTAAATGCAAGAAACCTTAGAGTATTAATATAGCAAGAAACCAATATGACAAACAAGTTTACATATCTTTTGACATTGGCACATAAGTATAGTCACATGATGCATGTAAGTTCACGCTCCCAAATTGTTCGTTAGTAAAACCCGTAATATTTCGTTACGGAAAATCCGCTTTGGTAATGGCATACGTTGTTTGTATTTTTGCAACCGGGCCCAACGGTTAGGTTAAGTTAGGTTAGAAGCTTGGGCGTAAAAACCCCAACTGTTCGTAAAATCAGATACTATTTAATACCATAAATGTTGCTTGTAACCTTACTTTATGCAACACAACCGTTAGGTTAGAAGCTTGTGCGTTAAAATCCCAACGTAATGTCATATGTTGCTTGTATTCCTACTTAGTGCTAACGAGCCCATGGTTAGGTTAGGTTAGGTTAGGCTAGAAGTGTGTGATCACGTAGCGCGTGCGCGTATGTGAACGTGGCGCGTGCGCAGGGCGGCGGTGAGCGGCGCGGGCGCAGCAAGCGGCCCAGCGGCAGCAGCGCCGGCTCCGGCTCGCTCGGCCGAGGGGCGTTGTCCGACCCCGACCTCCAGAGTCGGCTGCAGCCGAACCTCACGACTTTCTGGGTTCGTATTTGATGTTACGACGATTAGTGGATGTGTTTGGCGGGTGGAACGTGTGAAAGCTGATTTGGGATTTGTTTTTGCATTTATGTCTGAAGTTTTAGAAATGTCTCCAAAAACGTGTACAAATGAAATTGCCATGTGAAACATTATGAAAAATAGTAAAGGTATTAATGCAATAATGCAATTCCAATGCACAGCGAATATTATAATTAAAAAACTTTGGACTGCCCTTACTGGAATTCCACATCAAACATTTTTACAGTACATACATTGGTAAAGATGACAAAACTACAAACAGTTTAAAAGTTATCATTCGTTTTGAAAACCCTACTTGATTAATAACTCAACGTTACAATAAATTAATATTATTTAAGACATAATAATTTATGTAAGAAATCGTCTACCAACAATAAATACATAATAGAAACAAGTAAAGTCAGAAACCACGGTTATAAATTTGGCCATTAAGTGTAAATACATTTTTGTTAGATAATCAGCATCGAATTAACAAGAAATCAGCTTCCATTGATTAAAATTTATGAGTTCTCAACACCCACGCGCCACCAATCGTCTATCTGTGATCAGCACTCACTAATCACTATTATTTCGTCTTTAGATTAAAACTCATTTTAAGCTACTGCTTTTTCTATGCACTGCACTGTAGATATAGTTCTTGCTTGCTAACTAGCTTAGATCAAAAGAGATGCAACTCAAAAACTGTTATTTTGTTTCACAATTATCATTTTTCGTTGGCAATTTTTTTGATATAAGTCACATCTGGTTTGATCTAAGTATGAGAATTGAGATATTATCACTTGTATAACTCTTTTAAATCTAGATATAACGGTAACCTATATAAAAGTATCTAGGAACAGTTTCATCAATGATATTATTATGTTCATCATCATCATCATATCAGCCGAACGACGCCCACTGCTGGGCATAGGCCTCCCCCAAGGATCTCTAAAACGATCGGTCCTGTGCTGTCCGCATCCAACGGCTTCCCGCGACCTTGATCAGATCGTCGGTCCACCTTGTAGTGGGCCTGCCCACGGAACGTCGTCCGGTACGCGGTCGCCATTCGAGAACCTTTCTGCCCCAACGGCCATCGGTTCTCCGCGCTATGTGTCCCGCCCACTGCCACTTCAACGATGCAATCCTTCGAGCGATGTCGGTTGTTTTAGTTCTCCTGCGGATCTCATCATTTCTGATTCGATCGAGTAGGGAAATACCAAGCATCGCTCTCTCCATTGCTCGCTGGGTGATCTTGAGCCTTCTTGTGAGACCCATAGTAAACGACTACGTCTCACTCCCATAGGTCATTACTGGCAACACACACTGGTCAAAGACTTTCGTCTTGAGACACTGAGGTATTTCGGACGCGAATATATGCCGGAGCTTCCCGAACGCTGCCCATCCGAGCTGGATTCGACGAGAGATCTCTTTCTCGAACTCGCACGCAACCCATGGCATGGCTTGGAAGGAGCGTGTACTATCACTTAACCGAACTGATTAAGGGGACTACTAGAGCTGTGTGCTGCCGCCAATTGATTTAATTTTATCACTTCTAAACAAAATTAATTCTCAAAAAACTAAAACACTATCATCTTAGCAAATTACCTCTAGTATTTATTGAATCACTGTTAACTGCTTTTCATTCTGGCATTCTTTCGTATTGTACATTATTGATAAAGGCGGCCGCTTTTGGCGTTAGTGACAATTCGTCAAATACAAACAACTAAATGAAAAGTTTACTCTGATTCAATAAATACCAGAGATAATTTGCTAAAATAAAAAACTTGAGAGGTGTCAAGGGACACCCAGATGGTTTTAGTGAAGGAATTGGAAATAAAATTTTAAATTTATTTTTAATTCCTCCTCCCTCCCTCTCCCTCTCCCTCACTCCCTCCCCCTCTCTCACGCTCCCTCTCCCTCTCCCTCTCCCTCTACCTCTACATCACGCCACACGGCTTACAACTAATAATATAGCAAAAAGTATCGTTACTTTTTTTTCCATCTAGCCCCCTTTTGCAACGCGCCATAAGGAACTTTGTTCCAATACTGTTCTAGTTTTTTGAAAATTGATTTATTCAATCAATTGGGAGCAGCACATAGCTCTGGTAGTCCCCTTAAGTGAAGAGTTAAAATCATCATCCTCATCACTTCTCTACATCAGTACACTGCTGGACACAGGTCTCTCCAAAACGAGAGAAAGAGAGTCATAATCGCCACGCTAGGCAGCCGGATTAGCGATTAAGTCTGGGCCAATGGTGGAGGAAAAACTTGGCTGCACGTCTCCTGCTGGCAGTTCTATTTTAGTGCCTCTTACTACACCCATAGGAAGAGATGGGGTGATGCTATTCTTTTGATGTACGTGCACCACGGGACACGACGTAAAATGGCCAATAGTAAAGATATGACGCTGCTGCACGTCTTCTCCAGCAGTAAACCTTTGGTCACCTATTAAGACACCCATCGGAAGAAAAGAGCCGGTTCTATTCTATTGCTGCTGGCCCTGCACCACATAAGTAGTAAAGTAAAATTACTTTAAAGTAAAATTAGGTACTTAACTAATTATGTACGCCCCGTTGCTCTTGTGGTTTAAATACCGGGCCAAGTTCTCGGGGTCCCAGGTTCGATCCCCGGGTCGGACAACCGAAAATTTTGGAACATTGCTCGGGTTTGTGACCACCAACCCGCATTTGGTGATTAGGCCAGTACCCATAATTGTGTGGTAACTTGAATACGATGATGGAAGCCTTTTCCCTGCAGTGGGATGATTACAGGCTGTTACAGCACCGCATGACACTGAATTATTCTTTATTAATTATACGAACAGTAGTAAAAGCTATATCAGCGTGTTCATAACACCGTATCACGTTACATGGGGAATATATCACCATCTGATTGCCTACTACACAACACGCGGAGCCCGTATATACTTGTCTCTTTCAGATATTATAAGACAGTGGGAGGAGTAAGAGAGACAGAAAAAGAAACGAATATACTGACATTCCCAGTAGCGAATACGATGCATAAATAAACTCTGATTACAAACTTGAAATTCAATAAGTTTTCAATAGGCATTAATCAAAATTGAAGTCACAATATCCCAATAAGGAAACACGTAATCTCTGATCATTCTTGTATGACCTCAAGCAAATCCGGTAATTATATTTTTTTGTCAAAATTTCCTAATTTATCGACCGCAGCTGTACGATATTTGCATTCATTGTTAATAACTGTTTGTCACTGTATCGTCCTTAAACTTTTGAACAGATGAAACATACCGGTTACCAAATACTAACAATTTTTATTGCCTACTTACCAAACCTTACATTAATATTTTCAAAGTAATTTGACCTTTACGGCAATGTGATTAAGAGTCAACCGATTGAACGCAATTCGGTCAGTCGTTTTATTTATTGCACATTGCCGAGGCGGTCGTTCCCAGACGTTATTCTAATATGATTCGTATATCGAAAACACCGAACGATTTTAATAGAAATCATTGACATTGTTTATGCTTGAGTACCGTCAGCGTATGGGTTTTCAAACTTTTATAAGTTGCTTCTATATTTTTAATTGAATTCTTGTTATTTTTAGATTTGTCCTAGATCCTCTTTCATGTACTAAACAAAATCACTAATCCAAATGTTTTGCGGTTTTTTAGGGTTCCATAGTCGAATGGCAAAAAACGGAACCCTTATAGATTCGTAAAGTCTGTCTGTCTGTCTGTCTGTCTGTCTATCTGTCTGTCTGTCATACAGTTGAAACTTGGTAAGTAGGTGTATTCTGTTAACCGCTTTACGATTCTGATACAAAAAAATAAAAAATAATGATATTTAAGGGGGGCTTCCCATAAATGGACTAAAAAAAATTTTTTTTACTCAAATCTATGCGTATGGGTATCTATGGATAGGTCTTTTAAAATGACATAGAGGTTCCTAGAACTATTTTTTCTAAAAGTCTAACATTTGGAAGATAGACGCTTCCAAAGTGGTAAAATTGTCGCTCCCCCCCTCTAACTTTTAAATTAAGAAAGTGAAAATTTTGAAAAAAAAAAACCTTATGTAGATCTTTACAAATATTTTTTTGTTATATTACAAAGAACACCAACTGTCACATTAACTGAGTAATATCTCAATTGACAAAAGTAACGGCCTATAGCTATCCCACTGCAGGGCTAAGGCCTCCAAGTTACAACTTGAATTTAAGTTACCATAGTAATGACGGGTATGGGCATAATCATTTCGCTTTCCAAATGCGGGTTGGTGATCACCTACCAGAGCAATGTTTCAAAAATTCGAAACTTTTTGACTCGGGAATCGAACCTGGAACCCCTAAATCTTGGCCCAGCATTTAAACCACTAGCCCAACGAGCAACAAAGCGTTGGTCTCAATTGATAATTTTTTCGGAAGAAATTAACTATAGATATTTGTTAATTCAAAGATCAAAGTATCAATAGATCCATTCTACACGTCAAAATAAGCATCACTCATACTACGACATCCGTAGCTGTGTGCTACGACGATATTCTACGTGCTACAACGTTGTGCTTTCAATGGCTACAGTTTGGGAAACGGTTGCACATCTCCGCTTCGTGTTTTATGGGGCATTATGTTGTAATAATATTTTTTACTTAGCACATTTGTGTAAGCGCGCGTGTGTGAGTGTGCGCGGGCGCTTCGTTCGCTCAACCTTTAATTAGTCGCGTGGTCTACTAGACCAGACGTGCTTTGTTTTATTGCCTCTAATATGATTATTGCGGGCTAATGAATCCGAAGATAAAACTGGTCAATGAAAAAATAGTTGATTATAAATATATTGAACTTATGCGATTCCTGCTATATGAAAGTATAGATAGAGATATAATCTGTCAGAAAAAAGACACCTTAGATGTTAAAGATAGCGACCTGCAAATAAGAGTAAGTGGTTTCGGAGTTCAAATCTCGAAACAACAACGAATGAGTAATAACCCTAAAAGTAGACGACCCTTTTGGCGTAGTGGTTCGGTGTTTTGCCCATCACTGTCCTGGGATCGAATCCCAGTCATGGGTCTGGATTGGGCTATAGTTATGATTAAGAAAGCACGTTAAGCCGTTGACCCCAGTTTCTGCCTTAAAATGTAAGTCGTAAGAACAGGTCACATCACGCAGAGGCCTTCTAAAATTTAATTTAACATTTAATCTGTCTTGCAAAAGTTTGACACCTGATCATCCTTATAGGATAATCACACGATAAAAAAAAAGACCACGTGTGAGTCGGACTCGCGCACGAAGGGTTCCGTACCATTGACTAGGTAAACAACATAGGTACCAACATTAATTTAGTTAAAGTAGTGCCTACCTGTTACCATTTATTGATATCGAGCAAAAATAGGCAAATAATGGCGTTTTTTGTATGGGAGCCCTTAAATACTTATTTTATTTTGTTTTTAGTATTTGTTGTTATTGCGGTAACAGAAATACATAACTTGTGATTATTTCAACTGTTACACACAAAAGCTCTTGAGATACAGCCTGGTGACAGAGCGACGGACAGATGGACAGACGGACAGACAGCGAAGTCCTAGTAATAGGGTCCCTTTGGGTACGGAACCCTAAAAAAGACCTTAAAAGTTAAAGGTATAGAACTTGAAAGATTACTAGCTTAGGAAGCTTAAAAATACGATTAAAATCCCCAATTGCATTGACAAGACTATACAGGTGAAATTTTAATTACCATCCCAATTTAAATACAACATACAAAAAGCAAATGACGTATTTTTTTTTGGTGTTGCCCAGAGCAAAAGCACACAGAACATGGAAAAATAAGGCACCTAGAAAATGTGTGCCGAAAATCTAAAATTTTTAGCAACACTTTTTTACGCGATTCGCATTTCATTCATTCGTAACTATACTGCTCATAAGTTATTGATTTTCCCTTCATACCTTCACAGGCTTAGGATTAAAAACAGATTAATATGTTGCGAAAAATATTTTCAGGTGAATACGTCTTAACCTACATTATTTACTTCATAAATGGGCTCTAAATTCTGCAATGAAATAAAGATGAAAAAGTCTATTTGCATCCCGTATCGAATATTCGAAACTTTTTCGAAATAAATGAACGTTTTAAAAACACACAACGCAAAAACCCAACAACATGCGATATTTAAAATATCTCCAGTGACGCATTTCACGGGTTAAAATTACAAAAATGTCGTTTGCCGCACACCGCGGTTTCTATTAGCTAACCGAATTTTATGTTCTTTCGCAGTACCAGCTTGTGTTACATGGCGCGGTGTTGCTTTTTTTTACTTTCAGCCATTTTGAGGTTTAAGGTAACGCCCAATTAGAAATGGACATGCTATGTCAAAATGAGTTGGTTCTTAAAATAAGTATTTATTGATTCAAAAATCGAAGTTAAATAAACAGTGTTAATTAATAACATAAAGTATTCGTGTCCATTTATAGGGATTTTAATTCACTATACTCACTCTATGGAACAAATAAAACAAAAGAAATCGGTCAATACCGAAAAAAAGTTCTACTAAGTATTATTTATAACTTATATGAAAAACAAGGGTAACAATGGTTTTTACAACTTATTATTATTATAGACCTACAAAGCCTACTATTCGGCTTGACTCTTTACTTTATGAGTCTCTAGTATTTATTAATGACGAAATGTTAATATAATTTTTTTTGTCATTTTATTGTACATAATTTTTAAGAATAATGCTTAGATAAACACCTTTTTTTTTAATAATCAATGGGTTTGCTCATGACTACATACTTAACTCTACTGTTAAGAAGAAGCCTTAGATAGAGCGAGCTCTCCCAGAGCACTGGTTTTGCCACACACCAGCGGAATACAGAAAAACTGTTTGGCGCTGGACTCCGGCAGGAGGGTGGTAGCATCCAGGCGGCCTCTTACGAAGCCTACCACCGCAGAGGGATCTGTTAGCCGCCATCGTTGGTTAGAAAACTAAAGATGCCGTTGCCCAGGGTGGACCACTATGAGATCTCAACACCACGTAATAAATAAAATTGTCGACACTATAATATACGAGTAAATAATAAGAACGAGATACAATGACTCATACAAAAATACACTTCTTGAACTTAAATCTACGAATGTCGTCATGTTTCATACCTGATATATTGGAAATTGAACCTTATGTACATGCCATAAATTTTATTGCTTGGTAGCAATTGAAAGAGCACCCAAATGTACCAGTGGGCGCTCATTAGATAAGGTCGTTTTTTGGTCGCTAATTATGTATCATATTTATTTTGATGTTATATATGTGGTCGACAAATGTTTTGTTAGCTCAATGAGCGGTAAAGTCTACCCGGTCTGCAAATGGTAGTGGGTTCGAGTCCCAACTAAGGCAGTCAATATTTTTCAACGAATCGTATTGTCAATTTAATTTTTTTAAAACAGTTTATGAAACATGGCATACCTAACACTGGTCTGGGGTGGTGGGATCTACCTCCTAGTGGTCCACCCTGGGCAACAGCATCTTTGGATTTCTAACCAATGATGACGGCTAACAGATCCCTCTGCAGTGGTAGGCTTCGTAAGAGGCCGCCTGGATGCTACGACCCTCCTGCCGGAGTCCAGCGCCAAACAGTTTTTCTGTGTTCCGCTGATGTGTGGGAGAACCAGTGCCTCTGGGTAAGCTCGCTTCATTTTAGGCTTCTTCTTAACCGTAGAGTTAAGTATGTAGTCAAGTGCAAGCCCAATGAATATTTAAAAAAAAAACAAAAAAAACATCATGTTCATATTAAGCTTTTTAAGAGCCAGCTTTTGTGGAACTAATCCGGCGGTGGAGCTTTTGTTATACTTAAATGATTTATGTCTACGAACGTCTGTGAGGCGGTAATATTTTTCTGTAGTATAATTGCGAAATATTAAAAATTCGAAGAAGTAAATTGCGGGTCGTGTTTTACGATGGTTAGAACGAAGGGTACTAAAATAGCAGTCTCATAGACTGCTATTTTAGTACTAGCCTAGATTTGGGGTATCTGAATGTAGACAACTTTGACGCTTAATTACTGTAATTTAGCTTCATAAATTTATAGTATATGTATTATGATTTCCTGTAAATTATGTTTGACGGTATCTGTTAAACCTAGAGGTTCTTGATTATTTGTTATCTACGTTCAAATATGTTTTAGAGTTATTAAAACGATTGTAAAATGAGTTTAAACTGTATTCAAAAACGTGTTCTTCGACTCAAAAACTCTGACACCCTAATTTATAAAGAAATAAGTAATTACTTATTGCTTAATAAAGTCATAACTTAAGGTGTTACTACCTAGTGCTTAAGTGAAGAAAATGGGTCACCATTAGTAATCATGTTATCTGGCTGAGAATGCTAACTTTTGATAGTTCTAACTTCTAGTAATTACTAGATTAAAGAATACAAATTGTCTCTCAAGTAGGTGATTACTTTCACTTGTTAATAATACTAGTGTAAAAATAGCTTAGAGTTTTTGTCAACTTCTTTCCAAAAGGAATTATCAATTGTGCAACTAGAATTTTAATTAAAACGCCGAAAAGGCCGATAATCGTATCTCACATACTGCGTACATTGCATTACTCCTATTAATTACTGAGTAGGGACAGATGGACCGATAGTACCGAGCTCCGTATAAATTAGAAGGTTTAATTGGTGGACCACACGCGACGGAGAGCTTTATTGTTAGAAACTTAACTTGTAATAGAAGCTTTAAAAAAAGATATGGTAATTAACTTCGATCTGTGCATTACTGCTTTGGATTTCTGTGTGCTATGCATTTATGTAGTGTTCACATACTATATCAAAGTATGTATACCGACAGTCAATCTTGATGACTTGAATGTTCTTGAAGAACAACAAAATCTGAGCCAATAAGGCTCAAAATTTTAAGGGTTACTAAGAAAACATTGCTTTATTCTGTTCTAGAGCTCTGCCCTTGACTCGTTCTGCGTGAAAATCACACTCTTGGTGATTTCGCGTTTCGGATTATATCCTTTCTCATGTCTCATTTAGCCAGGTTCAAGTAATTTCTATATGAAGTAAATAAATATAAGTTATAGGTAGGAGTGAGTAGAAGTGATTTGTCGTTTTGTTGACAATATGCTTTTCAATAAAATGATAAATTATGCACTCATAATTAAAAGTCTGACTAAAAGGCAGTACATCAAAATACCTATACGACAACATCAGAAAAACGCTGCTACTCCTTTTTTTTCAGACAGTACAATTGTTATTGTCTGTAAAAGTCGGACGGCATCACCTTCATTATACCATTTGCCAAACTGCGAACATCAAACTGCGAACATCAAACCGCCTGCCAAGCGTGGCGAATCAATCTTCCTTCTGGGAAAGCCTATGTACAGCTGTTGAATGATGAGGGCAAGGGATGATGATTGCTGGTTGGAGTAGAGTCAGCGTTTACTCTAACACTCTAGATTTTATTCATACGGATTTTTACCCCTTAACTTTGCTGGAGATGCAATGGGACAACAATAGCTTACTCTGCAGTGAAACAGCAACCAATTGTTCCCAATGTACCTTCCAAACAATTTGACAGGACAAACCTCTACTGTAGAGAGGAACAAAAAACGCAAGCAGATACAATTGTAGTCCGCTGTATTTTTTTTCCGTACTATTTATCTTTAATTTTATTAGAACGTCCATAAAACATCCATTGCAAAACTTTTTACAAACCCAAATTGGCGTAACGAATAAAAAACGTTCATAAAACTGTTAAAACGTTTCATCTTACTTTATACACGTTATTTTATATCACAAACTTCTTAAACTAGCAGATAAAAATCTTCTAAAACAATTTCTTGTTTAATTGAACTTTTTATTCCACTTTGGACAGTAAAAAACTCAACACCTATCCAGTTGTTTTTATGATAAGTTAGCATTTAGGGCATCTCCCTTATTAATAGTATATTTATGGTGTTCGGATTTTATTTGAGTTTTAACGGGCGTTTTATTATGGTGGGTTTATGCGGCCCAGTTAATTAGAAGGGGCGATTAAACTTCTACAATCAATACTTTTGGTATGTGGCATCTTCGGTGGAGTGTTCCGAGGGCAAGGGAGGTACGGATTTTGATTAGGGTTCTGTGGGTTGTTTTGAATGTCATTATGAAACAAAAAGTAATCAGTTACTAAGAGAAAGTGTTTTATTAATATAGTTAAATAACCTGTTTGGTAGATTTTTTCCGATGATAAATTTCACCTCAAATGTAATTCATTATTATCTCAGGCAAACGATAGGACTTATACTTTATTTGATATTTTAGCCACATAATTGCACTTATAATATCAGTATATAAACTTGAAAAATTATGTTTCGGGTGTTAAGGGTGCAAACTCCTAACATTTGATGAAACGACGCTGCCTCACAGCATAAGAATATGCTTGAATAATTCGCGCTGTGTCGCAGTGTCGCGGTGGCTTAATGGTATAGCGCCCGCTCGGCTTGCGAGGAGATGCGGGTTCGAGTCCCGCCTGAGACATAATTTTTCAAGTTTATATATTGATAGGACTATAGCTGGTCTAAGGTAAATATGGGCCTCCGCTTAGAAAATTTGAAATATATTTTTTAATATCAATTTATCAAATATATAAATCAATTAGTAAGTAAAACATCATCTTAGATGATCAGACTATGATAATATTGTTATCATACTATGGATCATATTTAAAAAACTTCAGAGTTTTTTTTTGTGAGATTAAAGTTGCATGGGTCTGTTTTATGATAGCATAAGTTGTAAATACTTAAACTGAACCTAAGCTCACTCACCAACGCGCATTTGATCACCACACCACATTTGGCAAGCTTGGTGTTTATACCTATATCAATCATTGCTGTTGTAACTCGAATTCAATGATTTGGGCCTTTGTCCTGCAGTAGGATGATTATAGGCTGTTACTTTACCTTACTTTATTATGCTCAAAGACAAACTAACATCCAAATGGATGGAAGAAATCAAATAATGCTTCTACGTTGGTTTTGTCAGTTACCTGACGATCCCAAATCAACCGATTTATGTATCTACAAAAAAATACTTCACGTATACTTATCTAGCGGGCAGCCGGGTCTCGGTAAACAATTTTAACACCGCTCCAATCTGATAGATTGTCTCTCGTAAACGCGCTTTATTGGTGTATAATAACTGCCCTGAGTACACTTTTATACACTTTTGATGTGTATCTGTTTATCTTTATATCGATATTGGTGGAACAATGCGTGACGTGTGACGTCAATAAATGAAGCATATTTGCTACAGTACAAAGGGACGTGGTAGGTTTGCGCACGAGATTCGTAAGACGGTCACTTGTCAGAAATAGCGTTAAAATCAAAACACTTAATCTCCGGCCATAGCTAGCTGTTTTATAAACATTTTGGAAGCAATTCAATTGCTATTGCAACCAATATTAATCATACTTTACCAGCTGTTATCGTCCAGAGCTATCCACCGTTTTCCTTCTTTATTCTTCTTACTTTTTCGAAGTCGCTATTTAAAAACTAGCTATTTATAATTTTAATCACTTATAACTTGTGCTTCATAGTCAAACTAATACAGCAATTTTTTTATTACAAATTTTTTTCCTATTTAGGTTTCCTTCCAGTAACATTAAGTAGGTACTCGTTTTGTGTTTTGTCTCTATTTAATTTCTCTTTCTCACTTATTATGTTATTTACCTGAACATATCCATCTTATATCATATCCGATACATACGAGTATGGTGCTACCCGCGTTTTTAGCCAGATCGTTCGGTCCAGTGTGTGTTCGCTATTATGAAACTTTCCGCCTTAACGGCCATCAGTTCTTGTTACTATATGTCTCGCCCACTGCTGCTTCAGCAATATCGATTGAACTCAATTCTTCGAGCAATATCGATTATCTTAGTTCTCATCCTTATTAAGCGACCACGTTTTAGTTTCTTAGGTCATCACTGGCAAAACGAACTGGGCATGTATGGTTAAGGTTTGAGTTTACTGCATGGATCTCTATTGTAACATTAACAGTTGCCTCTTAACAGTTTCGCAGGTAAATTTGTTGTTTTCTAGATATCGGAATAGTCGTAGAATTTTTATTCAATATAAAACTGGTAATAAACAAGACCAAATTTCCGTACACTCACTGCCAGATATTATTTACTATTGAACAAACAATGTTTTATACCTACTCCTGCAACATCACAACTACTAAAACTATGAAATAAAAATAGCAATGTTCGACAATTCGAAACTTTTTGTTGGCCGACCCAGGTTTTGAATCTGGAACCCCGGGAATTTTGTAATTTGAGTAGTTGACGTTGTTTCTGGGATGGTGGTTGCAGCGGCCGATGAAACCGTCGATCCTATCTATAATTATATTAAGATAGATTCATATTGAATTGTTGTGTTGTTGTCAGGTTCACAGGTGTAGGTAACAGACCTTAGTAGCTGTACTTATTTTTTAATTAATGTTGTGGATGTGTGCTGGTTGCACACGTATATAGATCATGTATATCTAAGTTTGTAATTGTTTTTATCAATGTGTGTAATTGTTTGTTGTCCCAAATAAATAAAAATAAAAATAAAATAAAATAAATTTCTGGATTTTGTTTATACAAGTCATGAGTACGAAATGAACCCATGTTACGATCGCCAAATTATAATGAAAATAAAATAAAAACGCAAGCGAAAGATTTAATTTGCAATACCTACCAAAGTAGTTCGATTACGTGTCTTCTTTTATCCTCCGTACTTTACAAGTTCATTTTAAAAATGTATGTAATTGTTGAAATTTAGCTTTTATTATCTTGGTCATTCATCACATGGTTTTGCTTCACTGACAATTTTTAATAAAAGTAAAGGAAATTTGTGAGAAGCCTTTCAAGTTTAAGTAGTTTTTATTTAGAGAAAATTAAATGTGACACAGTTGTTATTCTAAATAAAATGATAAAAATATATATAATTTGAGGCAAACAGTGTAAAAATGGACTGTATCGGTACATAAAATATAAATAAATCAACAATTAGCCTTGATGATTGTTTACTGTCATTTATTTAAATTTCAATGTTACGTATTAACATCATTAAAGTACAATCGATTGACCATAAAAAAACATAATAACACTTCTTTCTTACATGTTCCGAATAGAAATTCAATTGCTAAAATACGTCCTAGAGAATGCGCTTAGTGAAAATTGAATCAAAACTTCAGTGAGTAATAGTCAAAATTTCAAAAATTCTAAACATACTTACGTCTCCTTCATTTAATTTCAGTTAGAATGTACTGAAATGTAATCATATTATAATAATGTTAACGATGCCTCTAATAGGCATGCGCCCGCGCACTTAAGACGCGACGTCAATACCCGATGTCGCATCTCTAAAAAAAACGTGTTCCGCCTCAAATGTATGTATTCTATGCTGTATGGGAGCGTGTTTTCGGGCGAATCTCGTTATTCCTATTTTATTGTATGAATATGTAATGACATTGCCGCGCTTGCGACACCGGCAATTGGTGAACTTAGCGCTACGGTAAAATTGACAAAGAATAAAGAATAGCGTGCAGAAGGAGATTAATTTATCGGTATTTCTTTTGCGCATAATTTTAACTGGTAGCAATAAAACGCTCAGACAAATTCCCTATATTCCCGAAATTTCTATATTTGTCCCAAACAACAACTTGTTTGTATCAGTATTTTATATTTTTACTAACTTAAGGTACTCAAAGTAATCCATGTTTGTGTTTTATGACTTTGAATAATTAATTATTTCAAAGCATCAACAATTAAGGAAAGTAACAGCCTATAATCATCCCACTGCAGGGAAAAGGCCTCCATCATTGAATTCAAGTTACCACAGCAATGATGGGTGTACTGGCATAATCACCACGCTTGCCAAATGCGGGTTGGTGATCACAAACCCGAGCAACGTTCGAAAATTCAAAAATTTTTTTTGTTGCCCGACCCGGGATTTGAACCTAGGACCCCGAGATCTTGGCCCTGTATTTAAAGTTTTAAACCACTAGACCAACGGGCGTTCACAGGTTTACAAAGCTACTTAAAAACCAGCGTGATATATTGAAATTACAAAAGTTATTAGTAGCCAATTACGGGCTAAAAACGTAATGGCCAGCATGTTAACGTAGTCAAGACTCAATATTAATACCTTTCACAAAAAAATGGGCCCGTGCTAGAAGTATACATAGAAGAAGAGTTTGATCAGGATATACCTACTACTCTACATACAGCCTTATACTAGATTCATTACAGTATTTTTAAATAATTAAAATTAATAACTGGAGAATTTGTATCTTAGGCAGAATAGTTAACTGTGTGTCTGACGCTTCTGTACAGCGTAACCTCATAATCTATACACGACAAGAATTGAATTTGATAAGTAGGTAGGTGGCATATGCTTGTTTACGAGTAGTCCGTATCTTTATTATTCAAATCTCTCTCCGGACCGGTCGGCGTTAAATTTAATTGCTTACGTACGAGTATGTACTTGATTTACACGGATTTTATATATATTACTACTTTTGTGGCTTTGTTCGGTGAGAAATAATGGTGGTGCTTTCAATGGTCATTTAGATGTGAAGGTAGAGAGGCAGGTGAAGACAAGAGTAAGGCGTATTTGTTTACTTTGTGGTTAGAAAGAAAGACTCAGTAAAGGATTGTATTTGTTAGAGGTGATAGGACTGCTAAGTAAATAAAGTAAAAAGGCTTAAGAGTTTAAAGTTAAAAAGTAAAAAGATTTTAGGGATATAAAGGAACCTAACGCCGCTTATTTACAAAAATATTGTCTCGTGTCTGAGACGGAATTATGAAAGGTTTTCGATTGAGACAAGAAGCTACCAAATATGATCTAGATATATATAGGGTAGCTTTTATTAGATTGTATTTTGTTGCTTCGTGTCTAAATATGATATTGTGTAAAGTGTATAGAAAATTCTAGACGCTTTGAAGTATAGAAGGTCCTATTAGAGCTGTTAAGTATTAGTTATTTATCTCAGTCTAGATATAATGTATTTATTTGTTTAAAAACTATATTTTAAAAGAAACTACCTTACCCTGCGAACTTCGTCTTCGTCTTCGCCTAAGGGCCGATTTTGCAAACGTCAGATAAAACTTATCAGACTGAATAAGTATAAAACGACCGATTTTTAAATGTCACTTACACAAACGATTACTGACAAATAGGTGACGTTTTCAAATTAGCCATATTGTATTTTATTCGACGAATATTTCTTATCTTACTATTGAAAAATCAGGCCTTAGTCAGAATACTTTCTATTTGATTTTGACGTCTTAAATGTCATTGTCATCAAATATGGCGTCATTGGAAAAAAATATCAAGAAATTCATTTTTTAACGTCTACTTTCCAAGGTTTTTAATAGTTACTGGCCTATTCCCGACGAATACGAAATCAAAAACACAAAAATCGGTTCAGCCCTTCTCGAGCTAGAAGTGGTGTAACTAACACTAACACGACTTTCTTTTATAATAGGGGTTAAAGTATGAAATTGCCGATTATTTTCCCACTTTTTATTTTGTTTATAGCTCTTAAGTATAGTCATATTATTGCGTAATTCTTTTTGTATTGTATCAAAAACTAAATAAAGTAACTTTTGACTTAAAAAAAATGCAATACTAGTGCCTATTACTTCAAAAGAAGTCGTTGAAAAGACCCCTTACAATGTGTCAGCTGACCTTCTTGCTTCAATTAAGTATATTTGTATTATATACTTTGATTTTCAGAAATTTAAATACTATAATGCGTAGCTTTATAACCATCTAACTTTCACCTTTAATTGAATCGAAAACGGTTCAGGCGTTTTTAAAAAAACTAAAAAATTGTTAGTATGGAAAAATGACTTTTCTCGATTTCGTCCATACTAAACGGCAATTTCATACTTTAACCCCTAATATAATAAGAAGATTAAGTTGTTGGTATTATTTAATTTTGAAGTGACATATATGAACCCACAACCTTCCTCCTACGGGGCGACGGTTCCAACCAATTGCGCTACTGAGACATAGTTTGTGTTGACGAATTTATTTAAGGCTTTTTGCAGTTTGCAATAATGATTGGAGTTGCGAGAGCCGAGAGAAATATTTTTTAGAGATTTATTTTTAGAGAAATATTTTAATGACCAATTTCAATTGAATATAAATGAATATTTTGACATCTTTTGACAATTGTTACAATATTTTATTTTATTTTCTTGACTTTATTAAATAGCATTTATAATCATTAATGTTATTTTGACATCCTTTAATTTTATTTGACATTGTATTTTGTTCTACATTGTGACTTCTTTTGTACTTACAAAAAGAAGTCACAATGTAGAACATTGTGACTTCTTTTTGTAAGTACAAAAAGAAGTCACAATGTTCTACATTGTGACTTCTTTTGTACTTACAAGATTTTTAATTTGATTGTAATATTAATGTAATTTAATTACTTAGTTGACATTTATTTTATTTGATAATAATCCACGAATACCTCGTTGAGGTCATAATGTAATTACTTTTACCATCTCTTGTACCTAAATGTTTGTACCATTCTAATTATGTTATGAGTGAATAAATGAATATGAATATGAATATAAATATTTTTTTAATAAGTCTAGATGAAACAGCTTTATAAATTTTTTGAAACTGTTGTAATTCAAGGAAATGTATTTTCAGTGTTTTTTATGTGTGGCTCTAAATCACCATGAAATAATCTAATTAGCAATCATAGGTATTGGCATCAAGCAATGAGAATATTTAAGTTATTTCGTTTTTATTATTACAGTAATTTTAAATCCTATTATAAAAATCGTAAAATAAATTTTAATAAATATGCTAATCTGACCTACGTGGTTGTCTACAATGTAACAGTGACAACAGTAAAATGTTAAGTCATTTGATTAGTAATAAAACTAATAATATATTTAATCATAGAATACCTTGGTCTGTAATTGATTATTTTTACGACTTCATAAATTTTAACTAAATCCTAAAAATACAGTATTTTGTTTCGTCGATTCTGTGAATATAAAATGATAAATTCATCTTACTATGAAGTAATAAAATAGCTGTTTTATCTGATCTGACTGACAAATATCTGTAAAGATTTTTCTTTCTTGTGTTAAGAGGAAACACTAAAGGCGAAAGAATAGAAAAATAGGTATGTATTTGTAAGATCTATTGCTGACGCGCAGTGCCCGTAGAGCGTGATAGAGACAACTGCATCTTGGACCGAAAATACCTACTAAAAGCACACAAAATCAACGTTTCGTAGTACCCCGATTCCTTTTCCAAAACTAGAACGATTTTAATACTTTTTTCATTAAAATTAAAGGAGGGCTTTTGCCGTGTTTTTGCTTTTGCTTTTTTAGTGGCCATAGATTTTTGTAATTAAAATTATTGCTCTACTGGCATTATCCAGGGAGGAAACAGGGGACTACGATTGTATGGAAAAACGGCCTTTGTGTTTCTTCTTAAGAGTGCTAAACTCCCAACATTTGTCGAAACTACGCTGGCTGTTATTCTATATTCTCTCTTAAAATCAACATCATAACCGTAATAAATGTCACTCACTAGAACATCCAAGTATATTATTGAACCTCTCGTGGAAACTTCCTAGGCGAGTTCTTACCATAAATTTACTTGAAGTCTAACAGTACACGATAGCTTATAAATGTTGTTGTTTACTTCAAACTATACTATACAGGGTGTTAGGTGAATGATATAACAAGCCAAAACTAGAGTATGTTACCACATGCATATAACTAGCATAGTGAAATCAGAAAATTGATATCTTTTTTTTTTCATAGAAATCAAAAATTTTGGTTTTAGATTTATATGAAAATATAAACTTGAAAAATTATGTCTCAGGCGGGACTCGAACCCGCGAGGAGATGCGGGTTCGAGTCCCGCCTGAGACATAATTTTTCAAGTTTATATACTGATATTATGTAGTATTTATAAGTTAACACAGACAGACCTGTTTCGGCTTGTTATTTACCTAGCACCCTGTATATCGCACACCTAGATCAAAACAGATATACCTCAAAAATATGCTAACATGTATTGAAAGTCAAATTTTAGTTCAGATGTTGAAATTGTTGCTGAATAACAACAAATACCATAATAATACAGCCGTTTTCCTGTTATTTGTTCACTTACACTGTTACGGCCGGTCCTAATAATCTATCTATCTTCAGTTCTGGCATATCGGAGATAGAAAACAACTTCTGTCTTTGATTCTCTGGACGACAAAATCAGAGATAGAAACTGTTTCCTATCTCCGAAATGTCAAAACTGGCGATAGATAGATTATTGGGAGCGGCCGTTATTCTATTTAGTAGGTAGTAAGAAAAATAATATTATTTTTGAATTGTCTAAAAATACATATCGTTAGGATTACTGGACATAGGCCTAAGGATCTCCACAACGGTCCGTCCATCGTCGCCACCGTCCAGCAGCTTCCCAAGCATTCACCAGATCAACCACAGGTTATTATAGCCATCAGTTGTTCTTAATATGTGTCCCGCCCGCTTCCACTTCAGCTCCGCAATTCTTCGAGCGATGACGGTTATCTTAGTTCTCCTACAGATTCTATCACGCAGGGAAATACGAAGCAAGGATTGCATTCTCCATTGCAAGCTGTGCGACCTTGAGCTTTCTTATGAGACCCATATTATTAAGCCACCACGTTTCAGTTTCATATTAAGTCATCACTGGCAGCACGCACTGGTCAAAGACTTTCGTCCTGAGATGTTGAGGTAACGTTTGGACGCAAACATTTTTTGTAGCTTCTCGAACGCCACCTATAAGTACAAGTTGTATTTGATAAGAAATATTTTTCTTGTTGTACGTTACGTTAGCAATTAACAAATACTTATAAACATTTTGTAACGTTACGATTGCATTCCAAAATCATGTGGAGATTCAGTTGTAAGCAATGGGATATACTTGTTTTCTCATTTATTACCAGTTTCAGGGCCATATTTATAAACAGAATTATTTTTTTTAGACATGCCTCACTGGGCCACACTGAGCCATCTAGTCCCAAATTAAGGTACTATTAAGTACCCTGTCGTATGGGGTACTAGACAACCGATAAACTTACTTATATACTTTTTTTTTTGTAAATACATACTTATAATACATAGACAACACCCACCAGTACAAACAGACATGTTCATGCACACAAATATTTGTACTGTGCGGGGATCGAACCCGCGACCCATGGCTCAGAAGCAGCGTTAACTACCGCTGATCCAAATGGTCGTCAAATGTGCGGTCGTCAAACAGAATGTGCGGTCTTTATAACTCAGTATGTCTTACTCATCGGAGTCGATTAATTTTCGCTCCGGAAAATCGGGAAGTACTTAAGTCAGTACATGAAATGTATTGTGCGAATTTAACACAAAGAATTTAATTACTTTTACGAGTACGTAGTTTAATACTATAACTTTCGCTATTAAGTGACCCACAGCTTGTAGATAAGTAATAAAGATTGAACAAGCCAAGAGTTACACCTGGACGTAGACTATTAAAAATCAGGTAAGTAGGCATCTTCATGCAAATAAAGCCACCTTGTCCTTCTTTCCAGGTCATATACGTTTTTGCAACATTAAATTGCAGCGATACTCAGTCTAAACTAAAACTTGAGTTCGAGCTAACATATTTGAGTAGCGTTCGTAAATGCGGGCCTTAGACATGCTATGCGAGCATTGCCCAAGTTAGCTTGAATTAACATCGTCCAAATTTATTGTAATTGCTAATGCTTGTACGATAGCGGTTTTCTCACGGTTCACTCGATATTCAATTTAGTGCTGTGGCGAGCTGGTATATTTAGAATTTATTGATCTTTACGTTCGAAGAAACATTGTTGCACAAATTACTTGCTAATCGAGATTTATCGTTGAATGGTGACTGATAAACAACTATCGGCATATTTATACAATCTCTGCTTTCAACCAATGAAAAAAAGAGGTTTTCTACTCACCATTTTGCAAAAAACTCCTGTCGTTATCTTGATCTGTAAAAATAAAAAGTCTTCTTTTACGAATAGTTTTTTTAGGTATTAAAAGTAGCCTCTGTTTATTCCAAACTAATAATTAACGTGTGCTAAAGCTGATATCTTTATGCTTTAGCGTTATTAATTAAAGATGGATGTTTGTTCCAAATAGAATATATCGCGTATGTAATTTTCAAAAAAATTACATTTACATGGATGACATCACATACACTGAAGTATTTAGATAAATGAGAAATATTAAAAAAAGTTTTCTGCATTGACCTTTTCGGAATTTTAACCCAGAATTTTGGAGTGAAACGTCATTTAAAGTAGTCAATGTATTAGTTAAATAAATTGTGATATCGACAAGTCAAAGTACTTTCATAATAAATAAAAAATTTAATGTCACATACGAGTACATTTTGAACTCTTAAATACCGGATTCCGTACTTGAGTTAGATTATTGACATACAAGCAATGTTATGTTTGTTTCCATTATAATTTGTAGGTTCAACAGTCCCAAGGAACACGCAGCTTATTACATATAAATGTAATTTAAACTTTAATTACCCGACGTTAACAAATTATTTTAATACATTTACCGCTTCAGATGATACATTAACGAGTTTATATGTCGCTTGAATAAGTTTTGTGATATTTCTAATTAAAATTAACTTCAATAAATGTCACATAGTGATTCTTATTGGTGTCATTAATAAGTGTACGCAATTATACAAATCTTTAATACATTATTCATCGCAGAACTTATTAGGCTTTACATATTTAACCTTTTCAAGGCAGAGTTATTAAATTTAATATTTAGAAATGATAAGTTTCACTCATTTGGCACGGATTAATAGAGTGTAATAGAGCATAGGCTACTTTTGATTCCTGGAAAATGTTTGGTTCCCGTTTCGAATTCAAAATTCACGCTTACGAAGTGGCAATGACACAAAAACCGAGCAGTTCTATGAGAAAATTAAAAAACTAAAATGATAACAATACAGAACATAGCAGCTAAAACCAAAAAAGTCATCAGTCCTTATACAGGGTAAAATTTTAACCACTTTCTCAATTTTTTATAGGCGTTCAGTATCGTATTTAGAGCTCATTAATGAAGAAAAAATTTAAATCAAGTTTTGACCCGAAAATATTTTTCGCAATATTGTTTTCAATTTTTAAGATCATAGGCCTGTTAAGGTATGAAGGGATAATCAAAAACTTATGGATAGTATCGCAATAAATGAATGAGATGCGCATCGCGTAAAAAAAGAGTTGCTAGACGGCCGTATCAAACATTTTAGATTTTTGGCGGACATTTTTTAAGTGCTTTATCTTGACTTTTTTGTACTGGGCTATACCAAAAGAAAAAATACGTCATTTGTTTTTTTGTCTCGTAGATTGATATATTAACATTTGGATATGATTAAAATTACATCCTGTATAGGTAAACAACAACGACAGAAAAACTACTACTCAAAGACAATATTATTTGAAAACACGAAATGTATTTCTTATAACTATTGAGTGGAATTTGGTTTGTGGAGTCGTATTGTGTTTTATCATTTATTGTACGATACAACCTCTTCTCCTGCGGGTTCGAGTCCCGCCTGAGACATAATTTTTCAAGTTTATATACTGATATTATAATATCAAAAAAGTAAAAATATATCAAATAAAGGATACAACCTCTACTCAGCTAAATATCTTTTTCTATCGTTAGAAAACTATTGGGTTTTACAGTTTTTGTCAAATTAATAGCAATTTCTTTGTATAATTGGCTAACTTAATATATTTATTCATATTTAATGTTAATGCACTATGTAATTTGATATGATACGCATTATGTTAATTTAATATTTGATTTGATACTGACCATTTGGATCAGCGGTAGTTAACGCTGCTTCTGTGCCATGGGTCGCGGGTTCGATCCCCGCACAGTACAAATATTTGTGTGCATGAACATGTCTGTTTGTACTGGTCTGGGTGTTTTCTATGTATTATAAGTATGTATTTACAAAAAAAAAAAAGTATATAAGTAAGTTTATCGGTTGTCTAGTACCCCATACGACAGGGTACTTAATAGTACCTTACTTTGGGACTAGATGGCTCAGTGTGGCCCATTGAGGCATTAGTCTTAAATATTTAATATTTGATTGAGGTAATCGACCTATTTGCTGTTACGACATGTGTGAATTTTTTCAACGGGTGACGTACCATTACTACAATTCAGGAACCTTATGGATAAATTGATAAGGTCGCTATTTCATTGAGAGAAAGTAAGTTACTAAGGTTAATAAATGTTTCTAGCAATTCAGTGCTAGTTTTTTTCTAATGTGATAAAACTATTTTATTCATTTCTAAACATGAGGAAGACTTAGGTTTACACTTAATATACAGGGTGTCCCAGAATGGGTGAATCAAACTGCTAGGGGAGGTAGCTCTACTAATGTACTATCCCTAAAAAATATGAAAAAAAATAAAGCGCATAAGGACAAAAAAAAACTCGAAATCTAGTCATTATTTTCAAAAGTTTGTTTACAGATAAACGAAGCGATCATGTACAATTAATATTAGTAAGAAAAAAGTACAAATAAACTCCAAACTCAGCAATTATAGCCAGATACTTAGGCAAAGTTGATTTATTTTCACTTTAAAAAAAAAAATCTTGTGTCCTTATGCGCTTTATTTTTTTTCATATTTTTTAGGGATAGTATATTAGTAGAGCTACCTCCCCCAGCAGTTTGATTCACCAATTCTGGGACACCCGTATATACTTAAGCTTTTTGTCCGTGGCTCTGCCCTCGTAATCTACGCGTTAAATCGTTCTATACACGGTGCATTTTCAACCACCTAGACAACGAAGCCCACATTATATGACCATTAAGTATAACATCATGGCAGTTTTATTTGAATAATCAATAGTTTTTTTATTTATTCCCTCAACCCCCAGGAGGCACTCGGGTGCCACGATAACAATTGATTTCAATTGTGTCTGGAATAACTCACGATCGAGGGATTAAACAACTACATTAATCTCAACCCCCAGGAGGCACTCGGGTGCCACGATAACAATTGATTTCAATTGTGTCTGGAATAACTCACGATCGAGGGATTAAACTTCCATGGTCATAGTGACCACTAGGGTTAATTGATACGGGGTTTAGATTTTTGTATCGTGTGTAATAAAAGACTACGACGGAGGGTATACTGATTTGTCTGCTCTTAACAACTACCCAACCGCATATACATCAGTTCTCCCGTGATCATGGCGCTTGCAACAGTGCCGAAATATCGGGAACTCATAAAAACTAAGGTACATGGTATAAACCCCGTATCAATTAACTCTAGTCAATCGTTTTTTTTTTTAATATTAAATATTGATCCAGACTTTTAATTTTGTGACACGCTGTGACGCGCACAGACGTATTATTTTGCTGCGGCGAGGTCCCAGATTAATTAACCTTACACAGCTACATCCGCGTCACAGCGTGTTTCAAAATAAATAGCTAGGTAAACCCATTTTTTATAATTTTATAACAAAAAAAAAATTGAGTAACACTGCCCAGATGTTATACATAATGGTGTAATGTTACGAGTATAATAACGTGGACTTCGTTTTACAGGTGGTTGAAAATACACCCTGTATATGTTGCTGTAAAA
Organism: Anania crocealis; assembly: GCA_949315895.1. Taxonomy (NCBI): domain Eukaryota; kingdom Metazoa; phylum Arthropoda; class Insecta; order Lepidoptera; family Crambidae; genus Anania; species Anania crocealis. Next base: position 1,997,040 of record OX438881.1, on the reverse strand, counting down.
GCTCGAACAACGGTAAATCCTAAGATTTTCCAGTAAAAACATGTGCCCGATAGTCAGATACGTAGCCTTTACAAGGTTTAATCCATCTTTGTACTTAATTTCATTTAAATTGGTTCAGTAATTCAGGCGTAAAAGCGTAACAGCAGGCAGACCTCATTAGCATTTATTATTAGCAGGTATAGATCGATTTGATGTTTTACGATTTAATGATGAGGAAGTAAATAGGTACATACAAATATCAAAGGTTCAATTGATATAATAATATTGCTTCAGAAGAGATATTATTCGAACCACAGAACACGGAAAAAGGATTAGAAAGGCGATGTAGGAGGGGCAGGCGCGCCACAGAGGTTATAAGCAAATGCTCATACTTATGCCAAATATGAATGTAAGTGAGCGCTGTGATTGGTTCCTTTAAACGTCGCGCGACCCTATTGGTTGCGCGCCATCAAAAGAATTCACTTGATTGGCGTTCCTTGACTCGTTTAAGTGTAGTGGGGCGCAAGCGGCGACATAATCGGTTCTCATACAAATGGCGCATGACAGCCTTTCAATCCTTTTTCCACGTTCTGTGATTCGAACCCACAAATATTCGTATTCCTATTTTTTAGGCGGTCTTCGCCTTGATCCAGCTCATTCTCAATAATGTTGTACATAATGCCAATTAACAATTCCTGAACTTAAAACTAATGACTTTTTTAATTGTACGTAATGTTGATTGATTGTCTCGAAGTGTATTTCAATAAAATAAACATAATATCTAACACTTAACACATACGGGGTTTAATGAAATCGGATCGAAACGTCGGGAAGGAAATTACTATTAACATAATGTGGTTCGTTAACAATAAGTATAAAATGCAACGAGAAAGTTTAAAATCCTAAACAAAATATTGTTTTAAAATACAGTAGGTATGCTCAATTAATTATACAGATTCTATTGTTATTACCTTTTGTAGGCTATTTATAAATGTCAATATTTGAAAATGTTTCCGTGAATATCATTGTAATAAACAGTTATCGTTCACCTTCTTTCTGTCGCGATTAATTTAGAATTCAACAGCAGTAAATTAAACATTTTATTACTAATCATATGTTGAAGAAAGATAATCAATAGAGTGTTAAGAGAAAGGTTAAAATACGAACGATTTCAATCGAGTTTCCTTAAAAACTTCCCACGGTCACAGTAGGCCCGAGATACTGCTCTTATTTTGACTAAATTGTGATTAGTTGTCATCAAATATTGTAATGTTAGGAGATTATTCATATCAAGATATTCTCTTGCACTTTCAGATCCTGACCGCGGCGGATGTCGCGATAGTAATTTAAATAAAACAATATATTCGTCGACCTTTCACTCCGCTTTCCTATTTTATTGTCTCGTCCAGTATAACACGGCAATAAACCATTCTTGAAGTCAAACTAATCGTATATTAGACGGAGATGAAGTAGGCTTACTTTTTTCGCTGTTTTTCATAATGACGTTTGTTAAGAATTATTTTGTTTTTTTATCGACCTTGAGAGTCAGATAGTCAATGTCTTATACCAAAAGGTGTTAGAATTTAAAGGTTTTTTGAAAATATTTTTAGTAAGATCAAATTTTAGCCTGGTTATGAAAGCTAACCTACGCTATGCAAGCCAATCAATCTCCGATTTGGTTTGGTTTGTTCGTGGTAGGTACAATTATTAGTAGTAAAATAAGTCATTTCCTATTGAGCTTGATATGAGCAGTAATTTGTCTTACGCGTATTCAAAGTGACGTACATACGCGTATGTTCAAAGAAATAATAGCGATATCGCCTTTGTTGTCTAATATCTCAAAGAAAATTAACATCAAACGTAATTTCTTGTATGCCTAATTGGAAGCGAGTTAACTGTATGTCATTCTATTGTAAAATAAGCCACGCAATTTTAAACTTTACAACAAAAGTGCTAAGGTTATAGTAATTAAATGGACAAATAAATTAATCACTTTTGATGGTGATTTATCGAAGTTATCACTTCAATACCGCCGATGCGTGCCCGAATGTCTCTAGACGAGGCATCTGTTATTTGCGACAATCTTTGACCTGACAGATATAGTTGATACATAAAAATCTACCGTATCCTCAAGCAATTAAGTCTAAACTTGCTTTTGTTATGGCACACCCAGCATTTTCACGGGTTATCTAACTGTGGCGAGTTTATTGGATGAATATTAAAATATTCATTAGGTGGTGTAGGGCTGTCAAAAGTCATTAAGCTAGAATTAGAGTAAGCAAAGACAACTTTTCAATAATCTTTTGTAACATATTGTTTCTCATGGGATATAGTTGCACTTAAAAAATATGTATTACCCATTTTTTTTTGCAATCTCTGCAATATTATAGCAACGGTAAGATCAATCTGGTTGTTTTCGTCCGTGTTTTCACTGATTGGCTCCGACGGGAGACCAGCGCGGCAGCGTGTCCGTGCACCGACCTTGAGACTCGTAGACTTGTCCTGTTTATTTGTGTTCATGTTTCAAATGGTTTATTGACCAAAAAAAAGGAAATTACAATTTGTATACTACATATAATAACAACTTATAACTAACATGCAAAATTAGGTAGTAGTAGCAACATTATTAATTAAGGTAATCTTAACTCGATAAAGTCACAGCATTCACAGCACAAGTCAGACTCGGCTATAATAGAAATTTACGGAAAAATGCCGCATCAAACGGTTGAGTCCGCCCGCGGTTCGGGTGTGCCTACAGTGAAGATTGCTGAACATTGATACTACTTAAACTGTGAAGTTAAAATAAGAAATGTGTTAGTGTGTGTGTACAATTTTAAAACTTGTAACAAGACCTCAGAATTTAATTTAATTAAGCAGTTGCTTTGGGCTTGACGCTTTTAACTTTATCCAAGTGTTTGGCAACCCTGCGCAAGTAGTCCGCGCGCGCCATTGACGCAGCGCCATGAATGGGAGGCCGCGGCCGCGGGCCGGTCGCGATCGCGACAATCGCATGGATCCGGCGCGTGTGAACAGCCTAATTATAGGATCCGTATGCCTTCGGAACCGCTTATCTCTGAGATGGCCCAGCCCTGGATTCTTTATGTACGGTCAGCCACAAAAATATGTTTAAGTAGCTCATCTAGATTAACACAGATGTACCTAATTCAGAAATATGCTACGTTGAGTGGAGTTATATTCCTGTTACCTTAAATTCATATTAATTTATTTAATGTGTTGGCACTAACATTACTCTAAGATACCTCAATTTACAAATAGGTACCCACTTTTTGTTATACTTCTCGGCACTAGCCGACAGTTGACCAAAACCAATGGTAGATCAAAATATTGGGAAGTGTAATAAAGCGCCTCCTGCCTGGGACTGATTGTTAAGGAATATTCATTATTTCTTGAAATATTATTTGGTACTTTAAGTTCCTTGGTTTTAAATTTAAAACACTTTTTTAAGCAATCTAATCTACTCATCACAGTTTTTAAAAAAAAGATATTTAAAGGAAAGTGACCTATTTTTTAACTACCATTGCTAACTACAGAATTGTTTTTAATGAAAACAAAAAGCAAATACGTTTTAAAGACAAATCGTACTAAAATACTTGTATAATAACGATTTTAGCACTTAAACCAGTTGTTTTAAGAAGAGTTTTTCTCTACTTTTATTTTCGTTGCCGACTGTACAATTTTACGTCCACAAACGGTGACGAACTACGATAGCTTTATCTAAACTGATATGATAAAGATAATTATTTAAGTATACACTAAACTCGGGGACTGTAGGATGTCATGCATTTTTATTACTTATTTAGTGGTGCATACATTAATACCTAAGTTGTTTGTTTTATGGTGTAGTTATTAGGGATCCGTTCTCAAAATGTACTTATCTTGGTATTTTTGATTAAACCCCTAATACGTGCTACCCACAAAAAAAATCGCTACTGATACGTGAAGCTATAGATGGTAAAAATCACCATAATTTCAACGGAGAAAATGGTTTGAAACAACATGGTGCATCTCCGTCAGAATACTAGTTCACAAACCTTGGCAACACTGCAAAACCTTTAAAAACAGTTAGTGAAGACAAGAAAAATCGAGTTCAAAATGCAATGTTAAATCAGTGGCAGTGGGCGGAAGGACATAGAAGAACAACCGGTGGCCGTTGGGGCGGAATGGTTTTGAAATGGAGATCGCGCACCGGACGACGATCTGTGGGTAAGCCCCCTGCCATGTGAACCGACGACCTGGTGGAAGTCTCGGGAAGCCGCTAGATGTGAGCGGTGCGGGACCGATCGTTTCGTCGCCTTAGGACAGGTCCGTGTCCAGTATTGGGCGTCGTATGGCTGAGATGTTGATGTTGATAAATCGTGCATATGACACTGACGTAGGTAGGTACTCTTAATATTATGGATATGTCGCAGGGAAATGAGGATATCAGGGATTTCATGAAATCCCTAGGAATATGACGAAATTCCGGTAAATGTCGAATATTCTTGTTTATTACGTCTTTTTACTAAAATTATCTAGTGATATGACATAATACTAATATAAATTCAGAGACATGTCATTTCACTAAACTAAATGCAGTGAAATATGAAATACTGTTGGAGACACAGGCTGATTACAAATTTTGACATGAATGGGCGCCATCGGATTCATTGTTATATACCTGGAATGGTTACTGGCATATTAACTTTTCTATAACATTAAAATTTACACAAGTGATTTGTGACTGAGCGATCATATTTTTTGTTGAAATTAAATTTTATCCACTCGAAAAATCCACTATCCACTAAAAGCAATATTACGCCACCAAATGGGGTGTTCAAACCACCAGTTCTAGTAGAATATCCACAAAGTTGGCAACACTGTACACGAGCCGCGCCAGCTCGTGCGACGCATTTGTTTCGCTCCCACAAGTGCCCCTGTGGGTACTAGAGCGAGCGAGAAAAATGCATGGCTCGATTTTTATTTGGCAGTACCCGCTTTTCTGACATTTTACTAGATTTAGTTTAGTGGAACGACATATCACTGACGATAAATTGGTATTTTGTCTTAACACTAGATACTTTTTAGTAAGAAGACTTAATAAACAAGAATATTCGACATCTGCCGGGATTTCGTCATATCCCTAGGGATTACATGAAATTCCTGATATCCTCATTTCCCTGCGACAGATATAAAGAGAGCTTCAGACCTCTAAGAATCAGAGCTACTTCACGTTTAACCGGTTTCAGGTAAAAGTTAATTACATTTTTTAATTATTCCCAGAAATCCACTCACACGTTCTTATTCATACTTAATAAGAACACGCAACACAAGATTTGATGTAATTCACAATTCTCCCAGAACATTTCCAACTCAAATTCCCAATATGCAATCAACGCGTATCTTAGTAGTTACTCGTACATCTATTATTCGTAAGTTTACAGTATTTTGTACCTTGTGTTGGTATACTTACGAGTGTCGAGTTTTCTGGTGCTTATTGTCAATCCGGTCCAATATTGTACTTTCGAATTTGACGTGGGCATTAGCGCACTAAATTATGTACATTTAATTTATATGCTGATTTTGACGATACCATTTCGTATAGCGGAAACAGTTGGGTATTACGACCACATTACCGGCATAACAGCGTGTCTCGAAAAACATACGGGGCTTTATATCATTAGGTAACGTTAGTGTCCAACTCGGATGGCAGTGTTCGGGAAGCTAAGAAACATTTTCCAGTCCAAATCACCTAAGTGTCTCAAGACGAAAGTCTTTGACCAGTGCTATTTGCCAGTGATAACGGTGAAACTGGAACGTGGGCGCTTAACATCGGTCTCATAAGAAGGCTGAATGAAGGTCGCTCAACAGGCAATAGAGAGAGCAATATTTGGTATTTTCCTGTGTGATAGAATCAGAAATGTGGAAATCCGTAGGTAGAACTAGCCTAAAGTGGCAGTGGGCTGGACACATTGTAAGAAACCGATGGCCGTTGTCATCGTCGATCCCACAATGCCTCAAGACGAAAGTCTTCAATCAGTGCGTCCTACCTGTCATGACATACGGACGGAGCCGAAACGTGGACACTGACGGTACGGCTAGTCCACAAGTTCAAAGTCGCTCAGCGGGCTATGGACAAAATCAGGAATGAGGTGACCCGGCAGAGAACTAAAGTTACCGCGAAACCCACCGGATTAGCAAGCTGAAGTGGCAGTGGGCTGGCCATATTAGCCGCAGAACCGACAACCGCTGGGGTAAACGAGTTCTTGAGTGGAGACCGCGTCTCGGCAAACGTAATGTAGGACGCCCTCAGGCCAGGTGGAGTGATGACTTTCGCAAGGTGGCTGGCAGGAGCTGGATGCGAGAAGCCGAGAAGCCGGTGTACCGATCTTTCTAGGTGGAGATCCTTAGGGAAAGCCTGAGTCCAACAGTGGGTGTCGTTTGGCAGGGATGATGGTGATAAGGACTATTAATTTGAAGCATCTCATCGCATCACAATGTCCATATTCGAATCCATCTGTCTCTCTTATTCATGCCAATGTCTTAGAGTTGGTGACAAAGACAGGTAGACATTTACGATCTCTGTCCCGTCTGTTACCTTCGTCCGTATGTTTCCGCCTCAAACGTGCTTTATTGGCCACGTCTCGTCTTAATATATTCAGATTGCGCATAAAATGATTTTAATTAAGAAACGCGATAGATTTATTCTCTAGTTGCTTCAATTTTTCAAATGTTCCTCTTTCGAATCTGTAACGGTGTATTTTCCTAATGGCCTTGGGTCATCGTGTCACCGCCTACTGGTGTAGACAATGAATTTATCCGGCCGATTCACAGATTGTTAGACGATATGTTTATTGGAGAAACGTCAATATTTGAAACTTTCACATTAATGTGATCGTAAATTGTCAAACGAATATTGAGATATTAGCAGCGGACGGACAGATGGGTGTATCCAACATATTAATAGGCGGTGCTAAATCATATCTACAGTTTGATATTATTTTCAATGTTTACCTACATCATTATCATATTATCAGATGTTTTTGAAATGTCTAGACTTAATAACTACTGTGTTTTTACCATTTCTATTGTATCGTTAAGGATATTTTGTTACATTATATGTATTTGAATACTCCTTAAGGAAGTTTTACGTCGTCTTTCAAAGCATGCGAATAAAACTGCCACTTGTAGACTAAGGACGTTTAGTTACGACGTTTTAAAAACTTTTTTTTTTTCAGTGGGTTGTCCAAGTTTCAATAAGTATAGCAGTTAACATCATGAGTTATACTTACCGTAATGTACGGCGGCACATCAGACTATACATGTTGACCTTGAGACCGCCTTTATGCCCTACGTAATAAAAGCTGTTATCGCAGTTCAACTGTTTAACTTGATGTGCTGTCGAGTGTACCTAAATTCAACATTACGCAGGTAAGTAGGAAATTACAGATGAACGCAATTATGGTAAAATAACACCCAAATGTACAGTATTTCTGTCACAAATTTTTTGTCTAGTTTTTTATTTGATATCGTTAAATGTAATTTGCACTAATCTATACTAATATTATAAAGCTAAAGAGTTTGTTTGTTTGTTTGTTTGAACGCACTAATCTCAGGAAGTACTGGTCCGATTTGAAAAAATATTTTTGTGTTCGATAGTCCATTTATTGAGGAAGGCTTTAGGCTATATAACATTACGCTGCGACCAATAGGAACGAAGCATCAGAGAAAAATGTTGTAAAAATAATCGCGATCATAATAACAGAAATTGACGCGGACGAAGTCGCGGGCAACAGCTAGTTTAAAATATTTTTTTTTGCGTAATTTTTAGCGCAATGGGTTTAATTTTACAAAGCAAAATATAGTTAAATCCTCGTAAATATTAGTTCACCGTCTGGAATCTCAAAACATTGCAGTCTAAGCAATTCAATCTCGGTTCTTACTCGAATTTAATGAATGTTTTTGTACGCTAGGTAGTCGTTTTTGTGACAGACAGATGGACGCGGCGGATATGCCAAATGTGCGCATGCGCCGCGTCAAGTGCGCGGTTTGCTCTCATTTCTGTTATGGTTCCGTTGTTCTGATTTCAAATCCTTAGTATCTGAAAAGTAAACCTTTTTATTTATTCATAAGGACAATAACAGCTCAATACGATGAAATTACATAAAGATACGTTTATTTGACGGGATCTAGAGAAAAAAAAAAATTGAAATAATATTTATTCGTTAAATACGAAGCCCAATGAATTGACCAAGTATGTTGTGTCAAACATGAACTAAGTATTAAAATAAATGTAAAATTGCCTATAAACAAAATATAACATAGATGTCGTAAAACCGAACGATAAAATTGACAGCAGTGCCCCCTGCCGTTTGATCCGGATGTCGATTTGTGGCTTATTAGCGCTTTCAAATTGATTGTTAATAAATTATTTAAGTAGTAAAATTGACTTGAAATTCGAAATTTTTGTGCCTTAGCAAGTAGGACATGCTGCAGAATAGAAAAAAAGTGCAGAAAAAGGTTAATTGCCCCAACATCGTAAATTGTGTAGGAATGTTTGATTTTAGAGTAATATTAATCTGGCCTATAAAACACCACCAAATTTTTAAAATTAAAATTATAATTCTGTACAGGTTAATTTCAAATTGAAAAAAAAAATACCAGCTGGCTTGAATTCTATAAGCATTGTTTTTTTTTAAATTATAATTTAAATTGAACATTACTGTCCTTGATCTCTCTGTCAAAATATACTAAAGATTTTATTTCACTAATAACTAATATTATAAATGCGATCGTTTAAATGGATGTTTGTTATTCAAGCACGCCATTACGGCTGAACAGATCGGGATAAAATTTGGCACGGAGACAGACTAAAGGCTGTAATAGCAAATATTATAAAAGTACGTTAGTTTCTCCACGCATACGAAAGCGCGGCAACGGCTAGTATTTTACAGATTATAAATCAATAATGTAATATGACGGGATGGTTTAATGGTTTTTAATTAAAAATATGTACTGGTAATGGTAGTAAATGTATGTTTAACCATATTAATTTCCTACGGGACCTCTTCAAAGTTATCGCCGCCCATACACACTTTTTGCATTGGTTTTTGCCGCAATTTTCGGAAGTGCATGAGTGCCCCATCTGCGTGTTGGGTGACTGTGACCCGGGTCGTGAACCCATCCGGGGCCATCTATTTACTTATGACACTTCCCATATATGATGTTTACTTTGTTCCGAGAATCTTGGGTTTCTCGCGCTGATGGAATTAAATCATTTGCCAGTAACTGTGGTAGTTTGATAATACTAAAACTTTTTACGTACGCAAACAATGCGATTCCTTGGTTAGTAAATGTAAGAAATTACCGTCTTCAGTGCAGTTTTCCTGATTGTGGTTTCTTCAACTGTCGCAAATATAGAGACTTAGATTCTATAAATCTAATTCATGAATTATTATGTTTTTATCTGTCTCTATCTTAGTCTGTCTGCGTGTCTGTCATGCTTTCACGCCTATAGTAAAGAACTGATTTGAATGATATTTGATACAAAAAGTTTAGTCCTAAACAAGGAACATAGGCTCCTTAGTATCCCACTGCTGGGCACAGGTTTCCGCCCGCGCTATATAACGTACAGTTCACGCAGGCAGAGCCGCGGGTGAACAGCTAGTGTTTTATTATTACACTTGATAATCAACTCAGCATCAGATCGGAATCAAAGTAACGAAGACACTTGCTGATTGCTTTCGACTTTGCTGGCTGCTAATGGCGTAGCTGACTGCTAAGATTACGCTGACTGGTGATGAAAAAAATAGTGGACTAGTTATTATAGGCTGCTGTAAGGCTTTCATGTATGTTTGTATAAGTCTTAAAATTGTAGATACAGCAAATGTAGAGGCAGTTATGTTTGCTGAGATTATAAATTATAAAAATATCCGGCATACAACGCAAATACGAGTAATTACCTATTGCAAAATACCATACTACGTCTAATAAATCTCGCGTAGATAGCTATATACGCGAAATTAAGCGCCGCATCCAGTTAGGGTGGGGTGCTTTTGGCAAGTTGTCAGATGTGCTCAAATCAAGACAAGTACCTCTGAACCTAAAGCGCCAAGTGTATGAGCAGTGCATTATGCCGGTAATGGTCTATGGAGCTGAGACCTGGACTCTCACCAAACTGATGATCCACACGCTACAGGTCACCCAGAGATCAATGGAGAGAGCTATGTTAGGGATTTCCCTTCGCGATCAGGTTCGAAACACCGAAATACGCAGGAGGACGAAACTAACGGACATAGCCGAAGTCATTGCAAAAAGAAAGTGGTCGTGGGCGGGCCATATATGTCGTCGAGATGATGGGAGATGGGGACGAAAAGTTCTTGAGTGGAGACCACGGACAGGTCGCAGAAACGTAGGAAGGCAACCAGCAAGATGGACAGATGACCTTAGACGAGTGGCAGGACGAGAATGGATGCAGAAAGCCCTGGATCGCTTGCTATGGAAACAAATGGAAGAGGCCTACACCCAGCATTGGGCTGATACAGGCTGAGAGAGAGAGAGAGAGAGAGATAGCTATTTATTTACTCATACAATTAATTTCAATTTTAAACTATCAAATATCGAAGTTCAAACATGCACAATTGAACACAGAACATAAAACGTATGATTGGCTTTACTTCAAGATGTTTTTAGCTTGTGTAATAACTCAATTTTGTTTATCGTCTCTCATCGTAAATAACTGGTATCTTTAATTAAAATATTTAAGTTCACACAGTAAATAAATGAAAGTTTTTAATAATTAATTTTGGTTCTTGTTACATCTAAGACTAGTCCCCTTTTATTTTGTAAACGCATGTGTTGAACTCATAATACGACATTTATCCTCCTTTTTTACTTCTTTGAGCGTTCTGAACTAAATTAGTTTGTTTTAATTGAAAATCATAGTAACTAAATGGTCTTCAAATTAATTAATGTCGATAAAATTGTTGTAAAATTATTATAATGTTTTTATACGAGTAAGTACTGACTACTAGTTACTTGAAGCTTCAATGGTCACTATCTTATTCTGTTCTGTGGTCATTATTATATGAGTTAGATGTTTTGAGATATTAAAATATCATAGTAGAAATCTCAAAACAACTATTGAGCATCATTTATTCCAAGGATGTTACGTCCAAGTTGCAAAGCTATGAACATAAAATCTTTGTAACATTCAAAAGAATGAAATTATTGAGAAAAAAATAATCAAAAGTTGTATTAAGTATATGAATGAAATGTATGTATATTAATGTTGATCAGGGCCTACGGAAAAAAAATAAACATCCTGTATAGGTAGAGATTATTGAATTGCCCGGCAAATAATTATTTCAATAAATTACAGCTCAGTTTCGTGCAATACTATATTAATTAACAGTTAGCCAAATGATACATCGGTACGCGATTAATTAATTTCGTAACTGGATATTTATAGCGTATTTATTGCCAATTCCAAATACTAGTTACACGCCTTTCATTGTTTTAGATTTGATAAAGTTATAGATACAACGTGTTCCTTTTGATATGCCATAGCTTTAAGGTTATATTCTATAGTTTATATAAAATTATATATTTAGAAACAACAAAATAGATTTATTCAAAAAAATTAACTAAACTATCTAAAGAACATGGGGTCTAACATGCATATTTTTGAAGTTATCGTCAAATCGCATCACGCGTAAACGGCTGGACCGATTTCGCTAATTCTTTTTTTGTTTTGTTTGTTGTTGTGAGGAGAATGTTCTTATAAAGGAAAAAATTGGAAAATTGCGCGGAAAATATTAAATTAAAGAAAACTTAATCACCATACTAAATTATTTTTAGTGTAACCTTTAGCGCTTTTGACAATTTAAACTTTTTTAGCAAACGGCGTTTGACATAACATTGACAGAATGCGTGCTGCAAATTGGGGGTAAAAAAAACTGAAAAATGCCAGTAATGTCGCCTGTTCCCATGTCGTAATACTAAAAAAACTATTCATATCAATATTATAGTTAAGACAGGACAACGTCTGTCGGGTCCGCTAGTCTTAAATAAAAAAGTTCAAAAATTGTTACTGGTATGACTAGTCTTTATTTTTGCGACGTTGCCAAACCTACACTTATAGTAAGTCATCTCAGTTGTCTCAGTACGTATGAACTAATGAAGAGAAAGCCAACTGATCGCTATCGATAAAGTATCGATAAAGTAAGTAAATCATTCAATATTTAAGGTAAGAAAATGCGATATTGTCATATTTCACAAAAAAATAAATGAATTGAAAAAGAATATATAATGCCATCCAATTCTTTTATGTGATATTAATACCCTAGAGTTATGGGATATCAAAAGGAACTCGTTGTATACACCGTGAAATTTTAGTGGTTGTTTTCCTGCAGTAAAATGATTCTATCTTAGTAGTACAATAGATTTGTGCAGTATATTTTTATTCAAATAAAAAATAGCAGTTTCACGATTGTGATAAACGAAACTCGAAAGCAACCTCGAACCAATGGTACCAGCCGGTCACCGGCCGGGGTCATTGCCCCTCGCGAGGTGCAGTTTATGCTGTATTACTTAGTGCGTAGAGCTTCTTTTGCTTTGAACACTGATTTCGTGCGGCAAGCAGTACCCAAACACGTCACATTTTGTAAAGATACTATCGTATCTCACGCTTTTGAGTTGATGATTATTTTTTTGATTAGTTGAGAACAACGATATCTTTATTTTCAAAAATAACTCGCACGATTCGATGGTGCTACTAAAGGTAAATCGTTCTGTTGCGGGAAAACAACCACTAAAATTTCACGGTGTATAGGTATATACTCTTTTATATATGTTTACCTTTACTTACCGTAATACACAATACTCTTAACAAAATACGGCACGGCCCACTTAGATATACGATATATCATATAAGTTCCTATTATAAACTTTTTAATCAATATAGATAAAAGTATTTAAACTTTTTAAACTTGAAAAATTATGTCTCAGGCGGGACTCGAACCCGCATCTCCTCGCATGCCGGGCGCGGCGCTTTAACATGCGAGGAGATGTTGGTACGAGTCCCGCCTGAGGCATAATTTTTCAAGTTTGAATACTGATATTAAAATTGAAATTTAATTGCTTAAAATATCATATTATAAAGCAATCTAGATAAGTTTTTGAAGTGAAAACTTCTTTAGCGGCGCTGAGCACTTTTTGTTGGATGGGTAAAAACTTCCAAACTCGCGTCAGGGTCACGTGATGCTGATCGAAAAAGCGTAAGATCGAGGGGAAGGGAGAGGAACTAGTATCTCCCACTCTTTCTACCGTGCCTGAGTGTGCTGTTTTCTATTATTTTTGAAGTGAAACTTCTTTATCGGCGTTGGAAAAAATTTACCGTCACGTTTTGCGTCAAATTTTTGTCACATTTTTCGGTTACGCGCCATCTTTTTCTTGCCCCTACCACGGTTGGTTCAGACGATAGCAAAAAGGTAAAGTGAAATAATATTTAACCAATTTAACCAATTTAACCAATTTAACCAACTTAACCAACTTAACCAACTTAACCAACTTAACCAACTTAACCAACTTAACCAACTTAACCAACTTAACCAACTTAACCAACTTAACCAGCTTAACCAACTTAACCAACTTAACCAACTTAACCAACTTAACCAACTTAACCAACTTAACCAACTTAACCAATGTAACCAATTTAACCAATTTAACCAATTTAACCAATTTAACCAATGTAACCAATTTAACCAATTTAACCAATTTAACCAATGTAACCAATTTAACCAATTTAACCAATTTAACCAATTTAACCAATTTAACCAATGTAACCAATTTAACCAATTTAACCAATTTAACCAATTTAACTAATTTAACCAATTTCTGGAAAGTTGCATGTAGATCATTTTTCGAAAAATAAGGCCATAAAGAAGTTTCACTTCTTACGTGTGTACACTAGTACACGCACAACTTTTTTTTAAAACAGTTCGAATCTTCTTGTCCTAAGGAAAATGTTTCTTATTCTCAATATTGGACGACCATCTCTTTAATGGTACAGAACCAGTAGTTGCAGGTTCGAATCCGAATTAACGTGTACACGAGCACATCTTATGCCTAAATACAATCGTTATACCTATCTAAGTCCCCTTATAAAATGAAATGAAATATTCGCGTAAGGACGGCGCGCTTAAAAACTGTGTTTTTAGAAATATCTAATAGGCACATTTAATCATACATACAGAGTTAATAATTGTTCAGTGATGCACCCATCAATTATACTAAAATAACACAACAAAACTAGTTATGTGTGTCTCATATTGAATTACAATCTGAACACAGAATTATAGCTTGCAATATGTTTTGGAGATGACGTGTGATATTTCGTTAGAATTATTTGCAGTGATTATAGCAAAAATTTAATAACAAGCAATGGACATCATTGAGTCGATTTCAATATATCAAATACCTACAACTTTGTAGTTTATAATTTGGTAAATTATTTTAGCCAGTAATCAATAGAAGATTCAAGTAAACTACTTGCTCAGCTGAATCCTTAGTCAATACTTTAATTTCATAAAAGCTTTACTTATAGAAAATTTTACGAAAGTTTCCAAAGTTTTACTTACGGGTTTAACTCATAACTTAGACGGGTACCCGTGATTTCGAGCTCAGTAAAGAGCTTAAATCGTTATAGTAATGTACTCGTATTATCTGTGGTTATGGTAAGAATCAAACTAAAATGTTAAATCCAAACATTCGCGAGTCCAACACGTAAATAGATATTAATATTCAATTAATTATCAATGTTTAACAGTATATAGTATATTTACGAAAGTTTATGTTGACATTCCACAGTTATCCCTAAAATGTTCATTGATAATAGTAATCTATGAAATCAGTAAAATTTTCTCAAGGTCAAAATGATACTATAATGCCTTGTTACTTTAGTTATTTATGACTAGCTGTTTCCCGCGACTTCGTTCGCGTCAATTTCTGTTATTATGATCGTGACTATTTTTGCAACATTTTTCACTGATGCTTCGCTCCTATTGGTCGCAGCGTAATGTTATATAGCCTAAAGCCTTCCTCGATAAATGGACTATCCAACACAAAAAGAATTTTTAAAATCGGACCAGTACTTCCTGAGATTAGCGCGTTCAAACAAACAAACAAACTTTTCAGCTTTATAATATTAGTATAGATTAGATTTGTTGTTAAAGCGATAGCAATAGAAATACATAATTTGTGAAATTTTTTTTTTTCTGCTGCCGTTATAAAAAAGAAGATACAGCCTGGTGACAGACAGACGGACAGACAGCGCAGTCTTAGTAATAGGGTCCCGTTTTTACCCTTTGGGTACGGAATTTGTTTGTTTTCTAGCGGTTTACACCAATGTTCAGTGTCCTTTGGTGCTGACGTATATGAATACCGCCTCTTCTTGTACTATGTATGTTGTAAGAGGCGACTGAAGGAACTGTCAGATATAGGCGGTAGCATTATTTTGACCACCCATTCCACCTAATTATAGTAAACTCCTCCTTATGGAGAGATCCTTGTGACGTACACAATTTCAATACCCGAAATAAAGATAAACTTGCCGTTCCAGCATTCAGACTGCGAAAAGTGGGTAATTCGTTCATGGGAAATTGTATTCGTATTTTCAACAAATTGCCACTGTGTCAATTGCTGAACTCTCTGTACATAAACTCAAATTATATATCAAAGTTATTTTAATTAAAAAGGTTATTATACTATTAATGATAATATAAATGATAGGAACGCGTGACTTTTCTAATTGTCCTAGCTCGCACTGACATATCATAAGTAAACGTATTTATTTAAAAAGAGGCTGAAAATAGTGATCAAGTTTCTTGCGCTGCTTCTTCTCGATATACAAATGTGGGCTATTTGTCCCGAAGCAACGGTAGGTTTAAATATTAGGACGTGTAAAAGCGCTTTCAGGGGCCTATTTGCAGCAATAAAACTAATTTTACTGATTTTACCTATTTCCAACATAGGACTTAACATGTTGGAAATAGGCTGTCGATATTCCTAACAGAATAGTCTAAATATTAGTCCCAGCTATTTGTGTTCGTATGAAAAATATACATATAAAACATGAAGTACTCGTTATTTTATAGAAAACGTTAATTATCGCCTTTCTCAATAAACTGGGAAACATTTACAATATGTTACAATTACATTCTATACAGCGCTTGAGAAATTTTACAGCCCCAAAAGGTACTGTGATTGTTACTTGTGTAGCACGTTTTTGTAATGTTATTTTAGAGTTACGAGCTACAATTTAAACGGTGGTAAGTAGTCTAGGGAGACCTATCGTCAATGTTCGTTCAAACCATAGCGGTGATGATGAAGAGGAATCGACGTAGGAGAAACCAATAGAGAATATTATGTAAATTTCATACTTTATACATGGTGAAATTTTAACCACATTCCAAATTTTAATATATCAATCTACAAGACAAAATACAAATGAGGTATTTTTTCATTTGGCTTAGCCCAGTACAAAAATGTCAAGATAAAGTACTTAGAAAATGTCCGCCAAAAATCAAAAATTTTTGATACGGCCTCCTAGTAACACCTTTTTTACGCGTCGCGCATCTCATTCATCCATTACGATACTATTCATATGTTTTTGATTTTACCTTTATACTCGTACTTTAACAGGTCTGGCTAGGACCTTAAAAATTGAAAACTATATCGCGAAAAATATTTTCGGGTGACAACTTGATTAACATTTTTAACTTCATAAATAGGCTCTAAACACGATACTGAACGCATATAAAATTTTGGAAAGTGGTTAAAATTTCATCCTGTATGAGGTTTTAGCAATTTAATTGCAATCATGTTAACAGAATTTAAACTTGAAAAATTAGACATAATTTTCCCGCCCGGGACATAATTTTTAGGGTTCCGTACCCAAAGGGTAAAATCCTATTACTAAGACTTCGCTGTCTGTCCGTCTGTCCGTCTGTCCGTCTGTCCGTCTGTCCGTCGCTCTGTCACCAGGCTGTACCTCATGAGCCGCGATAGCTAGACCGTTGAAATTTTCACATATTATGTATTTCTATTACCGCAATAACAACAAATACTAAAAACAAAATAAAATAAATATTTAAGGGCTCCCATACAACAAAGTCGTTTTTTTGGCCTTTTTGGTACGGAACCCTTCGTGCGCGAGTCCGACTCGCACTTGGCCGGTTTTATTCAAGTTTAAATACATACTAATATAAATTTTAATTCACAAAAAAGCAAAAAGTTCACAGTTTGATGCGTAATAAGACTGTATTTTTCCGGTTTCGATCACTTTATTTGGTTCGACAGCTAACAGTACGAAAATCCGTCCCGAAAGGTAGAAAGATAGTTGTTGTAGGTTATATTCTGTTGAAGACCTGGAAAAAGTTTTACAAATAATACTTTGCTTTTAAAGAAATTAATCAATAACAAGCCATAAAATTTAAGACGTCATGCATCGACTTTAATTGTCTTTTCGTCAGCAATTTAAAAAAATGAGGAAAAGTTTTTTTGTGTTTAATTTAGTATTCAAATGAGACCTTACTTTATAACACTTTAAAGTCGCGTCTTATACAAAGACACGACATATACAATGGGGACTACCGTTTCTTTGCTCACCAGTTGGCGCCATTGTAGACTGCGGTGCGGAGGTATAACTGTCAAAGGCGATTGGCGCCGAAACAAAGTGTTATATCTTGAATCTAATTAAGGTTATATTGCTTATAAATATCTATCTTGATATAAACAAACTAACTTCTGAAATAGTTGCCCTTGAGGCCGCCTATTTTTGCGCTTTTTCTTAATTCCGCTTTTAAAGCGTTCACATTAATCGCTAAATAATCCATATTTGCGATATATTACGAAGGAGATCACTTTCCAGCAGGTAAATTAAAGAAATTGTAATTTATGCAACAAATTCCGCTGAAACCAGTGAAAAGTGAATGATATTGGACCTCACGCGACACTAGCGCCTCTAGTGGGAAATTCACTAGCGATAGCCCCTATTGTGACAGTTGTTTGAGAATTGGACGCCAGTTTACTTCAAGTTCACAAATTGTGAAATTGAATTAATATAAATAGCAGCGTTCATAACACGAGATACGTGAAAAAAAGATAATACGTTCCATTATTCGCGCTAAACAATAAATCAGGGTCCTTCCTGTAATAATGTAAGAGTTTAAACGTATAATTACTACATCGTAATGGGTCAGGGTATAAGGGTCGTCACACAATAAACAGGGACACCAGTTAAAAAATCGCCACTTACCTGCACAGAAATTATCTAATTTCAAGTCATCATTAATCTTTTTTTTTTCTTAACAGCCAGGTACAGTGTACTGCGAGCAATGCTTTTAAATGTTTTTATGGCTGTCCCTTCACGTATATCTTTGCCCTTAAACCTTTTAAAAGTTAGGTTCGCGTCATTCAGTTTGTTGGCGTGGGATCCGTATACTACCACATCGATAGATAGTCATCATGAATAATTCAATGTATGGATGTTTTGATACGCTTAATGTTAGTTGTGTTAGAATCATTTGTAATCTCTACATAATTAAAAAACAAAATCTCTAAATCCTTCTGTATGCTTAGTTCTTTTACACTACGCAACGGATTTGAATGCCAACCGCATTAGCAATAGATAATTTTTATAAAGGCGTATTTTTAATTATGCTGGTTGTTGAAAGCCAATACTAAGGTATATCATTGCACCTACGTAAAGCTAGGGTTGTTTCTGGTTGTACTAATAATTCAAATATAAGGTCATGTGTATGTAGGTAAGGTGTAGTTACTCTAAATAACATTCGTCGGTCTACCTGGTCGTCTGGTGCGTTGTTTCCATTTCAGAATCTTTCTGCCCCAAAGCTTACTATGTTTTCCGCCCTTTGCCTATGCTAAAGAAACAGCCTATAATCATCCCACTGCAGGGAAAAGGCCTTCATCATTGAATTCAAGTCACCACAGCAATGATGGGCGTACTGGCATAATTGCCCATGCTAAGTCTAGTCTAATAGAGTATATATCAAAATGTATGGGCTTCTCGGCATTCTCCAAGGATCCATAAACAAATCATCTATGCGTCGTTTGCAGGCAGATAAAACAGTAACGGCCACCACGAAATCCTTTTAATAAAAACTTATGTTATTGTCTAAGTTTTTTTCTCCCGATCGTGTGCTGTATTGGGTTACTATACTCATGGTACAGTGCCCACACAGAAGGCTCACTCACCAGTCACCACTTGCCGATAAATTTGTAATCCCTCCTCGCACGGATAAAATTGTTGAGGATCTAGGTGCCGAAGGAGAAAGAAACCACTCATAAGTAGTTGTCTATATAAATGACTTTTTCGGGACATTTGTTTATTGTTCAAATAATAAAAATACCGTTAATTTAGAAGTAAAAAGCCAAAAGAGGCTTATGCTGCTTGCCGGCAACAGTTATTTATGTGAATATTCATACATAATCTAAATTGTTTAAATTTAGGTGTTAAGTACAGCTTAAATCTAGAAGATTATATTGTAAGGTGAAGATTATATTTTTTACGACCTCCGTGGCGGAGTGGCATACACACCGGTTTTTTAAGGTGTCGCCTGCTCTGAGATCCCGGGTTTAATTCCCGGACGATTCAATGTAGAAAAAAGTGTTTTTCTACATTTTCTCGGGTCTGGGTGTTTGTGGTACCTTCGTTGTTTCTGATTTCCAAAATACGAGTGCTTTAAATAGTTATTCAAATTCGGATCAGAACAATTTATGTGATGTTGTTCCACATTTATTTATTTATTTATTTATATGGAACGTTATATTCTAAGATAGTTACTTGTCTAGTGTTTGATACTTTGATACTTTCATTTGTTTACTTGAATATACCTTCAAATAAAAGTTATCAATAGCATTATATCTATTTAAAACTTAATTAATTATACAGTACCATAAACAGTATAAATATTTAAAATTTACCTCAAGTTATGCAAACGAGTAACCAAATTCAACAAGTATGGCCTGTCAGAAAAAATAAATAGAATTCTCGTCTTTGATATAAAATTTATATTCAAAATATAAACACATACACTAAAGCCTAGACTCTAGAGTGATGGGGCCACTCGGGACTACAGGGATGATAGGAAGGAAGTGGCACGATCGTGAGTCTACTCAATAAAATCCAATTGTGGCTACTATCTTGCGTCAGAACTCTTGGCGTACAAGATCTAAATATTGCCGACAACCAACAAACAAAATTGTACTCTAATTGTATTGAAAATAAAATTCCAAATTCCACATCGTTGTTTTTCTAGCGAAATGTTATACGAATAAAAACTTCACGATAACGTGCATTGTGATTTTTTTTGTAATAATATTTATTTTGTTATTGCGAATCTCGACCTCGTGTTTTCTAGCTAGCTTCTATGTCAACGGTATAGAGTCGGTAATGCAATGGTTATATTTAGGAAACTGTATACGTTGATAGTATGATGTTCCAAGAGTTAAAAGTCACAGTCACAGGTAGTATTTTTTCAATATTTACGGATGGTTATGACACGTCTATTATTTCTATTTAATATTATTACTCGTTCGCAGCAGGTAGACGCGAAATAGAAGCTATCCAAGTGGAATAAATGGGTCGTGAAGTCGTGTTCTAAGGCTTACTATTTCGCACGAATTATGATTATTCTAGGTATTATCCCATTTGCTTTGATCATCGGTAAATTTTAAAAAATCATGGGAAAAAGGTTGTTACTCAGTAAATGATCAGTGGTGGCCCTTGTCCAACAGTGGACGTCATTTGGCCATATTATGATGATGAGAATGAAATGTCCATAAATGTTTACGAGCAGTGGTTAAATAATGTTAAAATTAAGGCGATAAATACTCGTAAGACAAAATTAAATTTAAGAAACTTATTATTTATTATAGCTGCAGAGTTAACGATGGAGCTAAGCAGTCTAGAACTGGTCAATTTTGTTAAACATTAACAATTAAAAAACATTAAGGTAAAAAGTCTCATTATCTTCGTTATTGTTTTTAGGGTAAATGTGCATGTCGCGGTCCATTGCACAAATGATAAGTCAACGCTTTTTGCCAATTCCAGTGTTCGTGAGAATCGCACCAAACGTACGCCGATTTGGACGCCACACGTGCATACAGCTTGTATGTGTTATTGTGATTATTGTATTGAATATTTAACAGATTTATCGAACTGCATTGTGCTATTGAATTTAAGCGTGGCTATATTTCATCAATAGAAGTCATGGGTGTAATAGTACCTAAGTACCTATTTGTTATGAGTGAAGCATTTCTTATTTTAAACGTTATCACACTTTTTTTACAAAAGGTAAATTGAATTGCTTCAATCATTATTGTTAGGTTATTTTAATCAAATCAAGTGTTTCGGTTCAAGCAATAAGCCAGCTGATTGAAACTCACAGATGTAAAATTACAATAACATCATAGTAAATAAATGAATTTTATTAAGTGACAAATAAAGAATTGTTTGTATAAAATTAAATAATATATTATCCGTGTGTATATTATATAAACGTATCAAAGCAACTTTTCTAATTTGCCCAATAATGGTCTAGTAAGGTTTTTAAATTGCACGTGTTAAATATCGTTCAAATTGTAGCATGCAAGTGTCAACCAGACCCCAGTAGGTAGCAGCGGTGTTTACTTAGGACGCCAGCAAGAGGACCGATCACCGGATTATTTACCTCAATTATGCCCCTTGTACAGCTATTATGTGATAAAACGTATAGGGGGAAGAATAATGTTTTTTTCTAAACGATGAAAGTCGCGACTAAATGCGACATTTCAGACCACTGTCGTACAGGTAGGGTTTTATATTTACATACTTTATTGAGGTATTGTTAGCGAATTAACATATGTATTTGAAAGTTTACTTCAATGTTTTTTGAAATACCTGCAATGGTTCCAGTACAGTTTATTAAATCTATAATCGACGCTTACACAATATGTATTGGCAATATGATTATCGCCTGAGCAGTACCTAGCCCTTAACTTAGCGGTATCGTGTTATGTCATACCTACGGACAGACCTAGACTTAAATATGAATCAAAAAATATTTTGCTTTTAATTCCCGGCCTAGGTACCCTAATCAGATCTAGGTATTCCTTTCTAATACCAAAAATCACACTACCTGAACATACTCAGAGTAAAAAAGCACCGTCTTTTAAATACATATGCAGAACTTGTCGGTTTGGTTGTATGTAATCAATCTTATAAGAGTGTTTCCATATTTACCTGCCTGGGAAGTGATCCCGGGACTTCGGAGTATAAAAATTGGTGTGCACGCCAGAATGCATTTCCGCAAAGTAACACCTGAGTTTATTTTTTTTTCATACCTAAACTCATACCCAGTCCACACAAAAATGATGCCTCAAATTGTCCTCATTTGAATGATTAACGTTGAGTTAATATCAATGTCAACATTATAACCCCGCCATAATAATATTAGGCCAACGGCGTGCAATAGTATGGATATTTATGTCATGTTTTTTTATAAACAATGGGCTTGCTCTTGACTACATACTTAACTATACGGTTAAGAAGAAGCCTAAGATAGAGCAAGCTTACCCAGAGGCACTGGTTCTCCCACACACCAGCGGAACACAGAGGCACTGTTTGGCGCTGGACTCCGGCAGGAGGGTGGTAGCATCCAGGCGGCCTCTTACGAAGCCTACCAACGCAGAGGGATCTGTTAGCCGTCATCATTGGTTAGAAAACCAAAGATGCCGTTGCCCAGGGCGGACCACTAGGAGGTAGATATTAGATTGATAAGGTTGTACTAAAAGCGCAGTCTTATGTCAAATGGGTGCGCTTTTTGTTGGGACACTTTTACGGCGCTGATTGTGTACTTATATGAAGAACGAATGAAGCTCGCGTGCAGTTAATAAAAACAAAGAAAAAGTACATATGATATTTATAGGTTTTGTAAGTTTACGACCATTCAGATCAGCGGTAGTAAACGCTGCTTCAGAGCCATGGGTCGCGGGTTCGATCCCCGCACAGTACAAATATTTGTGTGCATGAACATGTCTGTTTGTACTGGTCTGGGTGTTTTCTATGTATGTATTTACAAAAAAAAGTATATAAGTAAAATTATCGGTTGTCTAGTACCCCATACGACAGGGTACTTAATAGTACCTTAATTTGAGACTAGATGGCTCTGTGTGGCCCAGTGAAGCATGTCTTAAAATATTTTTTTATTATTTAATTATTTATATCACAGCATAAATGCATGTTGCAGCATAAAACATGCCCAAACTTGTTAAATCTTTCAGGATATTGGTTAAATCGGTACGCGGAGACAAAACGAAAGGCCATTACCCTTGCCACTACTGGATTCGAATTCATTATCATATAATTCATACTTTAAGTTTCATTAAATAAACATTAGCTATTTGAATACACAAAAATAAATGTTTTGTCAAGAGTTTTAGGTTTGTAGCAGGAAGTCTTATCATGGTATTCAAACAAACCGAAATATTTCATTTGCTAAAAGTTTTCAAGTAACACTGCCTCTTCTCGTATTATAGAAGTCGTAAAGGCATCTAAAGCACCACTTATTAATAAACTCGTGCGTTTTTTCGAATCCAAAACTAAATATGGATTTTGAAAATTATTTTGCTAATTTAGTCATCGGAGCGCAGCGAAGCCGACAACATCTCCTGAGGATGCTACTCGTACGTGAAGGTTTTTCTTATTTAGGTTTTGGGTACAAATAATTGCATTATCTGTACTGCATGCATGAAATAGTAATTGCTCATTCAGTGTTAGTGCGGGTAGTGTGGTGAAGGTCCTAGGCCGGTGTTACCGAGCGGAAATCATTAGCAAAATAATTTTCAAAATCCATGTTTAACAGGAGTAGTCGCGCTTTTCCGACTCTCTCCACCAATCCAAATCGCGATCGTCCCGCCTGCCTCTAATGGAGAACTAGCTCTTGGCCCACGGCTCCACGTGAGCGGTGGCATATGGCCAGCAGCGCCACCTACCGGGTCCCGCGATAAACAGAAGCCTTTGTTTATCTGGGATAATGTCGGCTTCTAATGGTAAAAGATTTTTTCAAATTGGTCCAGTAGTGTCGGAGCCTATTCAATACAAACAAACAATCAAATCTTTTCTATATATATTAGTGTAGATAATAGAAACTTTATACACCCGTAATCAAAATATTATTACCTTAAATATTTAAGACATGCCCCACTGGGCCACACAGAGCCATCTAGTCCCAAATTAAGCTACTATTAAGTACCCTGTTGTATGAGGTACTAGACAACCGATAAACTTACTTATATACTTTTTTTTGTAAATATATACTTATAATACATAGAAAACACCCAGACCAGTACAAACAGACATGTTCACGCACACAAATATTTGTACTGTGCGGGGATCGAACCCGCGACCCATGGCTCAGAAGCAGCGTTTACTACCGCTGATCCAAATGGTCGTCAACTTTAGATTATAATTATCAGTCAAAGAAGCCTCACTGTTCATAACTGCGCTGAGCAAAATTTTTTCGCCTAGATCGTCTGCTCTTAGTGATGCGACCTAAATTAGCCATTTGCTCGAACAATACTCGGGGCGAGGGCTCGCTGCGACCCAGTTGCGGACAAAAACTGCCCCCGATGCGAGAATGTGCACTTGCGCTAAAAGCGTACACCGGCCTGGCTTCATTTGAGAGATACGACTAGTGCTACCAACTAATATAAAAAATGAAAATAATTTCCCTAAATTTACTCCAAACTGATTATACGATAAATGAATATTTAGAATAAAAATTTACTTAACTTACTAAACAAATGCGATTTAGAATGCTTAGATGGTTTGGGCATGTAGAGAGGATGAATGAGAGAAGAATGACTAGACAGATCTATAAGACGAGTGTGAAAGGGAACGTTGGAAGAGGAAGGCCTAGACGAACTTACCACGATCAAATCGGGGATGTTCTGAAGAAAGGTCAGGTCAAGAGTACTCTAAACCGACGAGCATGCATGAAAAGATTCATGAATGTGGAAGAAGCGAAAGATGTATGCCAGGATCGTAGTAAGTGGTAGGCCTTGGTCTCTGCCTACCTCGTTGGGAAGGAGGTGTGATAATATGTATGTATGTATGTATGTATGTACAAATGCGATTTAAAACAAGTTACATAGTGAATTACATAATTATACTATTGTATGACAAAATATCGGCCTTTCTCCCTTCCACGTTGCTGTACCTGTCAGGGTGCATATGAATATTAGAGTTATATACTCGTACTTACCTATGTTATGTATTTAGAAGAAATAAATATTGAATATTGAACTGTCTTTCACGGGACGTCCCGTATTTCATGCAAAACGGTCAATGCTGGGACAATCAATAAAGTAAAACAAAAAATGTGAACGTCACATGCATGCTTTGATCCTAATTAAGTAACTAATTAAAGCACTCGTATTTTGGATTCAGAAACAAGTGCACAAACACCCAAATCCGAGAAAATTGAGAAAAACTAATTTTTGCTACATTGATCCGGGAATTGAACCTGGGATCTAGGAGCACACGACACCTTGAAAACCGGCGTGTACGTCAGTCCTCTGCGGTGCAATGAGACATTTGGTATTTTACAAAAGCTACATACATTAGGCATATCACTATTATACCTAAGTCAAAATAAAAAACTGTATGCAATAAAATCTGTTACAAAATAAAGTTTTCACTCTACATAAAGCAAATAACAACTTAAAACTTGAACTAGAGAAATCCCTTAATTTTTTAGATCTAAATCATTTGTTCTTTCAGGCCGAAAAAGATGTTGGCAACCCTAGAAACACGACACATTGGAAGGTACACATTTATGTTCTCAACTTCGTCCTAGCATTTCGCCTTGAAACTAGGTGTAGGCATGACTCTACTCTGATGTATGTACGCAGCTCTAGTTACCTGTGAAGTATTGTCATGTGACTGTTACAGTAAGAATGGGGAGTTTTTGGACTGAGTCACATTCCCTTCCCTCCTTCGAAGACCTAAGGTGGTAAATACACTGGTTTTTTAAGGTGTCACCTGATCAGAGGTTCCGAGTTCGCTACCGGGACGGATCCTAGCAGAAAAAGTACTGTTGTGTTTGTTCTTGGGTATGGGTGATTGTGATGGCTTCGTTGTTTCTTGTTTTCACAAAAAAAGCTCTTTAAATAATAGGGGTTAAAGTATGAAATTGCCGATTATTTTCCCACTTTTTATTTTGTTTATAGCTCTTAAGTATAGTCACATTATTGCGTAATTCTTTTTGTATTGTATCAAAAACTAAATAAAGTAACTTTTGACTAAAAAAAAATGCAATACTAGTGCCTATTACTTCAAAGGAAGTCGTTGAAAAGACCCCTTACAATGGGTCAGCTGACCTCCTTGCTTCAATTAAGTATATTTGTATTATATACTTTGATATTCAGAAATTTAAATACTATAATGCGTAGCTTTATAACCATCTAACTTTCACCTTTAATTGCATCGAAAACGATTCAAGCGTTTTTAAAAAAACAAAAAAATTGTTAGTATGGAAAAATGACTTTTCTCGATTTCGTCCATACAAAACGGCAATTTCATAGTGTAACCCCTAATAGTTACTTAATAGCGGTCAAAACCTTTGGTCAAAACAATGTATGTGATGTTGGCCACATTTAGTTTCATTTAAATGTGACACTGACTTTAGTTCACTGCTGGACTTCCCCAAGAGGAATTGACCTTGCGACGTGATTACAATAACTGAAAGAAACAAAGAACAGTTACTGCTACTCGTCTTCTTCTGGCAGCAATTATTCCTTTCATCGCCTCGTGTGGCGCATAAGTCAAAAAGCGTTGGTGCTGTTATATTGCACCAATTATATTGCAATAGCAAGAAGAGACTCGTGCAGGATGGTATTTGTTAAGTACAGAATGCTCACAGTCACTTGCTTATATATCTATGAACTGTGCCGCTTCGTGAGAAGGCATTAAGTAAAGTAAGGAAAGTATTTTCAACACACCGGCGACATGTCAAGGCGTTATGGTTCGCGTCGCGAAAATGATCTTGTACTACCCGCGCCGCGGCTTGCTCTGTATAGAAATGGTCCGTATTTTATGGCTGTCAAAGTTTATAATCATATGCCAAAATATGTAAAGGCCCTCCAAAGTGGAAAGTATGAAGGTGCAATAAAGGATTTACTAATCCAAAAACCATACTATGACATTAAAGAATATATTGTCCACAACGACGGACGTCCAACTTTGTTAAGGCCCTACTACTAGACCACTAGAGCAATGTGCTGCTCCCTATTGATTTAATTTTATTACTTCTAAACAAAATCAATTCTCAAAAAACTAGAACAGTATTTCAGCAAATTACCTCTGGTATTTATTGAATCACTGTTAACTGCTTTTCATTCTGGCAGTCTTTCGTATCGTACATTATAGTTAAAAGCGACCGCTTTTGGCGTTAGCGACAAATTCGACTATAAACACATCTGTGCAATTTTAATACATTTAATTTATGTCATTTTATTTATAATTGTTACGTAATTCACGTTAACCTCGTCGAGGTCATAGCATAGGTTCTGTTAACCGTTTACTGAATCCATATTATTTTGTTGTCTGCTATTGTGTTATGAAGTGATATGATAATAATATTTACGTAAAGGTTCATTGACATATTATAAAAAAAAGTGTTCAAAGATAAGTTATTGGCCCATAAATATATTTTAATAAACATACAATCTGAATTCAGTCAAACCTAATACCATAGAGCAGCTGAATAAATCCTAACGCCTCTAGTCCAAAAGGCAAAGAACTCGAAACAAACAATATATGTTTACCACAAATCATCCAGAAACTTCTACGATGTACCAGCATCTTAGTCTTGCCCTCGTATGCCAAGTTCACCCGGAATATTTGCATAAACAAAATTGCGCATTTACTATTGTAATATGTCAAGTTTATTCTGCGTCGTTTCAAATGCACATTTCATCAATACATTATGGTTTCCGATTCATGTATTCGGTCTAAATAGCATTAACACTAAAGAATTATCAATTGAACATTTAAATATATATTTTTTAAGTTTCTAGTGAAGTTCTAGGTACTGTAGCATGAATTTAAGATAAAATACTGGTTTAATATATTTTTTTTTACCGACAATGTAAGTGGAAATGTGTCAAATATAAACGAATATTTATGGCTACACAACATAAGGCGGTGCAGTGTCACTAGTACTTAGTAGTAGTTTGGGACTAGTTTCCCAGTGTGGCATGTCTCACATTACTTTGAATATTTTTGACCTTATTTTGATGTATTCGAAAAGATTCAGCCTAAATTTGATATCATTTAATTTGAATAGAATATTATACACCAACAGATATGATTTTACATGATGATCCTATATAAAAATACCACAAACTTCGTACAAGAACCGTACTATTCCGGATCCTTCTTGCCTAATTTCATCCAGCTTCGTTCTGCCACTCAGGTATGATTGTAATTGATTGACAAACAAGAAACATCCACCTTAACTTTCGCATTTATAACAGAAAAATTAGTTACATCTTACAAAATACTTCTATCAAAAAGTTTTACAAATAATAATTACGGCTATACTAACGACGGTCATGCACCGACAAATTCTGTGATTTGTTTTATCATTTTCATCTGCTCAATATTTTATTAAAATTGAACTCGCAAATAAGCTAAGAGCGGTTAACGCTCTCGATTTGAATGTACAATCGCAGTATTAAAGTTATTATCATAGATCTAATTCTACATTCGGACAGCTGATCTTAATATGCGTTCCGAATGGCCGTGGTTGAAGAATGTGTTGGTTTACTGAATTTAAAAAGACGCCATTACAACTAAATTCAGCATTGGAGTTCAGTGTACTCTAAATTTTTCAGACAGCCGGATCGGGTACAATTTGCTTTTTAGATATTTGTATTTGTCTGTTCTGTAGTTTGTGCGAAAATCCTGTCAGGGTCGATGCTCATACCTAGACAAGGATGAAATGAAACTGCACTGCATGTCAGCAATAGTTATTATTTTACTAAGCGAAAATCCTGTTAGAGGATGTTAGACATTCTAATCCTAAGTAAGTAACAATTTGTAGCACTTGTTTTGTGTATAACAAACACCCTGTACCGTGATAATAAAGATTTTTTAAGCGTTTTTTATTTTGGTTAACAAATCCGAGTTATTAAAACATTATAGTTATCTGTTTGATGTTTCTTTTGTTTAAAAAGTTATAATTTGTTTCTTAGTACTCGTATTAGATCCTCTTTCCTCATTTAGAACATTTGCTTCATTACACATGCTAAAACATTAAACAAGGTTCATATAAAACTGGTTGTAAGGATCATGGTTACACGGATTATCTAGTATTGCTTAATGTGCCTTTCTTTGGATATAGCGCAATGCGATCATAAACACTTAATCCTTAGAATAATAGATTGTAAGTCCCTTTTTGCTACTAAAAAGTAACAATACAAATACATTGAGCTTCTGTGGTTGACTGTGAACCAAAAATACATCTGCAAGTCTTCTAGGGTTGCCAAAATGTAAAATAATTGTTGAGATTGGGATGTAGAGGGGCGAACCACCATCTTCCGCCCCAAGCCAACCTCACCTGCACGCGGTGCATCCTGCTGGACGACGAACGAGGCTCTGGCGATTGACCGACCGATGGCGGTATAACCATCCAACGGAAGGCGTAGTTAAGTGTACCGGGCCGGTGACGGGCAGCAGCGTCATCGGTGCAAGAAGCTACGCCCTGCGATCGCCAACCCGTCTGCCCAGCGTGGCGATTATGGGCATAACCTCCTATGCAGACGCACAAAAAGCCACGGCCCCCAGTTCCCGGCGGTCCCGCTATTCCTGGTCATGGTGGCGACCACGGTTACGGCGGGACGGGGGGTGCGAAGAATCTCCGGGTTACGGGAGGCCACCAAAAACAACTGACCCTGGCGACGTACAACGGACGCACGCTACGGCTAGACTCGCATCTGGCTCAACTTGAGGTGGAACTTGGAAAGATTAGGTGGCATATCCTAGGGCTATGTGAAGTCCAAAGAGAGGGGGAGGACACCATAACCCTCGAGTCGGGCCACCTAATGTACTTTCGTGAGGGAGACCAACAATCCCAAGGTGGCGTTGGGTTTCTGGTAAATAAGTCCCTTTCTGACAACGTTGTGGAAGTGTCCAGTGTGTCGAACAGGGTAGCGTACCTTATTGTTAAGCTCACTGAGAGGTATAGCCTCAAGGTGGTTCAAGCGTACGCACCGACCTCGAAACACTCGGACGAAGAGGTAGAGGATATGTTTGATGATATATCAAAGGCCCTCCACTTCACCACTAAGACTCACTACAGCGTTGTTATGGGGGACTTCAACGCTAAAGTGGGAGTACAGAATTGCAACGAATCGGTAGTAGGATCCCATGGATTTGGATGCAGAAACCATAGGGGGCAAATGCTTGTCAACTTTCTCGAACGGGAGGGGCTCTTCTTGATGAACTCCTTCTTCAAGAAACAGCCCCAAAGGAAGTGGACGTGGCAAAGGCCCGACACTATGACGAAAAATGAGATTGACTTCATCATGACCAAAAAGAAGCATATATTCAGAGACGTCTCCGTGATAAACAGGTTTAATACCGGAAGCGATCACCGACTCGTTCGAGGCTCTCTGAATATCGATTTTAAGGCTGAACGTGTCCGTCTGATGAAGTCAAGGCTCCGACCTACTTTGCTCCAAACCATGATAGGATCTGAAACGTTCCAGTCAAACCTGGAAAACCGACTCGCTGCCGTGGAAACCACAACAGACGTAAACCAGAACCTCGAAAATGTGGTTCGGATCCTCAGGGAAGAAGGTACGAGATTTTGTGAAATGCAGCGTAAGGGCAGGAAGTCAAAGCTTTCGGAAAGAACTTTAGGGCTGATTAAGGAACGACGTGAAAACCCACCCGTCACTTCGTCAGGAAAGCGCGCTCTAAACCGAGAGATCAGTAAGCTCGTACGACACGACCTCCGTTGCTCCAATACTCTTGCGATTGAAAGAGCGATCGAGCAAAATCGGGGGTCGAAAGTGTTCGTACAATCTCTTGGAAGAAGCCACCTGACGAAACTGACCACAGCAAGTGGAGAACTCGTTGCTTCGAAGCCAGCAGTCCTTTCCGAAGTAGAACGCTTCTATGGCCGGTTATACGCTTCGCATGCATCTCGACCTGATCCCGAAAATGAGGACCCTAGAGCCGCGTTAACACGCCACTACACTCAAGATCTGCCAGAAGTCAGCATTGACGAAAACAGGATGGCTTTAAAACAGCTAAAAAATGGAAAAGCCCCTGGAGAGGATGGCGTTACAACAGAGTTGCTAAAGGCTGGAGGTAAACCCGTACTGAGGGAGCTTCAAAAGCTTTTTAACGCTGTCCTGTTTGAAGGGAGAACTCCGGAGGCGTGGAGTAGGAGTGTTGTCGTCCTGTTCTTCAAAAAAGGAGATAAGACCCTGCTGAAGAACTATCGACCCATTTCCCTTCTAAGCCACGTCTATAAGCTGTTTTCAAGAGTCGTCATGAACCGCCTTGCGCGAAGACTTGACGAATTCCAACCACCGGAACAGGCTGGATTTCGGAGCGGATACGGCACCATAGACCACATCCACACAGTGCGGCAGATTATACAGAAGACCGAAGAGTACAATCAGCCCTTGTGTCTAGCATTCGTGGACTATGAGAAAGCCTTCGACTCGATAGTGATCTGGTCCGTTCTGGAGTCCCTGCAGCGTTGCCAAGTAGATTGGCGGTACGTGCAAGTGATGAGATGTCTCTACGAAGCCGCCACCATGTCCGTCCAAGTACAGAATCAGCAAACAAAACCTATACCATTGCATCGAGGAGTGAGACAAGGGGACGTCATTTCCCCGAAATTGTTCACAAATGCAATGGAGGATATGTTCAAGACGCTGCACTGGAAAGGACGAGGCATCAACATCAATGGCGAATACATCTCTCACTTGCGATTTGCAGACGACATCGTCATTATGGCAGAAACGCTGCAGGACCTATAACAGATGCTGAATGACCTGGCTGAATCTTCTGTGCGCATCGGCTTGCGAATGAACTTGGATAAAACCAAGGTTATGTTCAATGAACATGTACTACCGCAACCGATTGCGATGCACGGCGCTGTCCTTGAAGTTGTTCAGAAATACGTGTACCTCGGGCAGACATTGCAGTTAGGTAGAAACAACTTTGAGGATGAGGTGAACAGAAGAATTCAGTTGGGTTGGGCAGCATTTGGGAAACTACGTCGAGTCTTCTCATCGTCGATCCCACAATGCCTCAAGACGAAAGTCTTCAATCAGTGCGTCCTACCCGTCATGACATACGGAGCCGAAACGTGGACACTGACGGTACGGCTAGTCCACAAGTTCAAAGTCGCTCAGCGGGCTATGGAAAGAGCTATGCTCGGAGTTTCTCTTAGGGATAAAATCAGAAATGAGGTGATCCGGCAGAGAACTAAAGTTACCGACATAGCCCACCGGATTAGCAAGCTGAAGTGGCAGTGGGCTGGCCATATTAGCCGCAGAACCGACAACCGCTGGGGTAAACGAGTTCTTGAGTGGAGACCGCGTCTCGGCAAACGTAGTGTTGGACGCCCTCAGGCTAGGTGGAGTGATGATTTGCGCAAGGTGGCTGGCAGGAGCTGGATGCGAGAAGCCGAGGATCGACCTAAGTGGCGTGCAATTGGAGAGGCCTATGTCCAGCAGTGGACTGTGATAGGCTGATGATGATGATGATGATGATGAAAATAATTGTTACTTTTTTAAATGCGTCATTAAGCAAAAAAAAAACATTTATGGATAAAATAAAATTCATCGTCATACGCACACGTTAACTCACTTTGAGATTTACTTCTAAAAGGAGGATTTTAACACAACAGCCTTTTCACGCATGGCAGTGCAGTTTGGCCAGAAGCCCCTGAAACTAGCTTCGAAGTACATACCGTTAACGTGGAAAATTGAACTATATTCTCAAGCCGTACCTTTCAGATCATCCGTTAATTGATTTTAACAATATAAGTCACGAACTACAACAGTTATCTATCATGGCCGGTGATAGAGAAGTTGTCAAGCTACATTCGGTTTGGAAGCTCTACTAGTGCCAAAACTTGGTAGTATTGAAAAAAAACCGCTCTTAGTCTTAATAATATCATGCCTTATATCATTGTTGAGATTAATCGAAATGTTTTGCACATTGAAATAAGATAGTCTTTCGAAAATTATTCTGTTTCCAACAAAATTTTTAAACTTCGAGCATATTATTATTTGAATCACGTGCCAGATTTGCCAGCCCTATTCGAGAAGCAAGTCGTCATACACTATTTTTCGTACATGAACCCATTGAACATATTTTGCTTCCACAAAGGCCTCAATGTGTTTTGAACGCAATTGAATGACGCATTGTTTTTTTTTTACCAACTCCTAATCGCATTTGCAGTTCGGTAGTTTAACCGACTGTGAAGTTACGGGTTGCGTAATGTGTTTTAAGCTTTGGGTTTTTGTTGATGGCAGCCATGAGAAAATGCTACTTTGCTGTCCGTTCTTTAAATATTTTATAAAAATGGAGTTTAATGTCGTTCGATAGTCTTTTAAATGCTAGTACCTAATTAATAAAAAAAGTTGGTAATACAGTGTTCTAACCATGAACTGCAATCAATGCAAATGTTGTTTTTACTAAGTAAGAGTGTTACTTAGTAAAAACAACATTAGTGTTAAGAATAATATCAAAATACTAACGTTAAATATTCATGTTTTTTTATGAAGACGATGTCAATCAAACAATATCTACTCAGGCTTTCTTCATCTTTTGGTGTAATGGTGATTATTATAATATACTCGTAGTTATTTGGGCCATCATCTCTTGAGCGAAGTCTAACGCCGTGTTCGTTTTCTTATTTAAATATTTTTCCAGTTGTTTTTCTTATTGTGTTATTATAAGTGGCCAGTGTCAAACCATTGATTTGACAAGTAATTTCTTTTTACGAGACCTTTTCTATAATATTCAAATTGAAAATCGAATTGTATGTCGTACCTTATAATAATTTTACTAACCAAAATTTTGTCGCAAAAGAGGTCAATCATTTTCGAGGCACACTGTATAATATCAACTTACTGTAAGACCGTCATAACTGGCAAATTCGGCCAAACAAATAGAGAAGTCCACAATCCATATATAAAAATAGTGAACTGCCGATCTAATCACCCGCACAGGTGCAAATTAGCGCACCTTCCACCTCTTGCATTGCGGTTTCCACTGGCTTGCATTGCATATCCCAGTGCTTGCATCTGCATCGCTTTCATGTCCTGTTCGATGCAGTGCCTTTGATCTCCATAGGGCTCCTTATACTGACGCTTTGTGTATTAAGGCGCCTGTGAACGGCGTTTGTTTTATTGTAACGCTTGAAGTTGTTCAATCGGGAACATGGGTTTATGCATGCGGGGAATAACCTTTTAAATAGGTAGGTACTAGATGAGAAAAATCGGCCAAGTGCGAGTCTGACTCGCGCACGAAGGGTTCCGTACCATTGACTAGGTAAACAACAGTAGGTACCTACATTAATTTAGTTAATGTAGTGCCTACCTGTTACCATTTATTGGTATCGAGCAAAAATAGGAAAAAAATGGCGTTTTTGTCCGGGAGAGCCCCTTAAATGTATATTTTTTTATTTTTAGTATGTATTGTTATTGCGGTAACAGAAATACATAATTTGTGAAAATTTCAACTGTCTAGCTATCGCGGCTCTTGAGATACAGCCTGGTGACAGAGCGACGGACAAACGGACAGACAGCGAAGTCTGAGTAATAGGGTCCGGTTTTTACCCTTTGGGTACGGAACCCTAAAAATGATATCATAATGTGAGTGTTGGAAGAGCCTGCGTTTTCTTTCCTCGATGGGCTTAGCTGCGGGAGCTGGTGTTTTTTGCAAAACATTAATTAATAATTATGCACTGTTATTTGTTGCATAATTAAACACTAGTTTTTGGCCGCGTTTTCGTCTGTATGGATTTCGGTATTTGGTTCAGGGAGAAATGGAAAAAAATGGTAATCAAGCGGCAGGGTCATTTATTGTCTGCGTCACAAGACTTCACACGAAATAGGTACAATTAGTATGCCGTATTCCCGCGGTAACTACATGGAATTTTGGGATAAATTGTTGCTTATAAGTTTACCCAAAATCCCTTTATTAGTTATTAGGTGAAAGACTAATAAACATACTTCATAATAACGCGTTAATGATATTAGCACAGATATTAGTAAGGTTTAGTAGAGCTGTAACAAACCGTATGTATTCGGTACTGAGTAACGGGTACTCCGTGTATTACCGAGTAACGAATCGTTACTCACGAATGCATTTCGTTACTCGCATTTTCCGTATTAGGTAGCAAAAGTATTATTGATGCGTGTGTTGTAACGTTTGCTGATCGTATGTTTTATGAATTCGTGCCTAATTCGGTTATTTGAAAAAAAAAAACAAGACAAAATTGCACCTTAATTTTGTAATTTAGATGTATTTTATCTACATATTACGATTGTTGCGACTCCGTGATATCATACTTTACGTATGATATCTCGTTCGGAATACTACTCGATTTGTTGTTCCGCACTGTGTTATTAATGAGGTATCAAAAGTAACGAGTAACGTAACGATACGAAAGTAACGAGTACTCTTTGTCAAAGTAACGAGTGCATACAACATTTCGTTACTTTTACACCTCTGAGGTATAGTGAGAGACTACGTATGACTAGTAAGTAAGTACCCACAAAAATTATGGCAATAAGTTGTCAATAATGTGGGAGCTTCTTGCTATTTATCTAGTGAATAAAATATTTGATAGACCTATCAGTAACACATTTAAATACATATATTTTATTTCATTAAAACTCAATTCGTCAGAGAAAGTTCAATTTCCTTGTGCAAAAGCCATTCAGTGAGTCATTTACTTAGAACTGTAATTTATTGGATCGATCATGAAGTTATTTGCTATTTGATAATCGACCCTAAATGCAGGAGGTACAGAATAATTTCCATTCTCTCGCCAGGTTCACGAGTTGAGGAGGAAAACCGAATGAAAAAAATCTCGGCATGAATGAAGCTCCCGTGAGAAACGCGTAATTGTTAGACCAGCTGCCCACTGCTAAGCTACGGCTTTCTAAAGCAAAACTATACAACTTTTGAGTTTGGTAGCAAAGAAACAAAAATTTTATACCTAGGCAAAATTTGAGAACAGGGTGTAACATTAACTAACTTATACTATTATCAAATCAAATCATTTTTTTTTTGCAGGAACTTATACAATTAGATTTGAAAGTATTTTATGTTATTGGTATTTTGCCTGCAAGCAGACGCGCAAATGTCATGATTTTAGGAATAGTAAGCATAAAAGTAAAAGAATTATTAATTTAATGGGTGTCGAACAAGGCAAAAATAGAAAGGACAAGAAGGGGTGGTGCTTTTCTATTGAAAGCCATACGCTACTGACCCCAAATAATCAATGTACTACAGACTATCATAACGCCCCGTTGGTCTAGTGGTTTAAATACCGGGCCAAGATCTCGGGGTCCCAGGTTCGATCCCCGGGTCGGGCAACAAAAAGTTTCGAATTTTCGAATGTTGCTCGGGTTTGTGATCACCAACCCGCATTTGGCAAGCGTGGTGATTATGCCAGTACACCCATCATTGCTGTGGTAGCATGAATTCAATGATTGTATTTGTCGATATAATTTTACGTAAAATTAATTTAATGATGTATGTCGATATAGTTTGTAGCAATTTTAACTCTGTCGCTGGACATCTGGTCTTACTTGCAGAGAGACCAGTCTGCAGTGATAAAAATGCAGCGGCCCACTGGCCGACTGACTCATGGCCACTGCCTTGCCCTTGTTGTCCAAAAGCCAAAAGAAACGGACATAGCGATATCGTGATTTCCTCATTATACCGGCGTATCTCGTTATGAGAGCTTTTGAAACACCAAGATTAATTATTTAGCTCAAATATTCATAAGCCTTGAATAATATAATTTGTAATAATGGTCAGTGTGTATTGGTTACCGATTCTTCTTCCTCCTCGCCATGTCCCGTTACTCGGGTCGGCTTCCCTAATCATGAGGCGCCTTTTACTCCGGTGGTAAGCATCGTCAGATAGGCCTAACTCCTTCATACCCCTTTGGACATTCGTTGCCTATGCTGAAATAAAAACTTGCTGATTTCTTAAATTTACGCGAACACTCTACATTGAATTGAAAGCTATATTTGCGAAGTCAACTCGCATGTAAAAGGAATTTAGATTGTATTTTGTTTTATCTCGACGGTACCGGTGATAACGAACGCTGTGAAGTGTTTAAAAATTTGTCGGTGAATTCGTAAAATCTTTCATATAAATATAAATCCACAATTATATACTTTTTTACAACATTCAAGGACCTATTACTTACATGCTCTATAAAGGATTTTTTTTAAATCTACAAGGACATACTTATTAAACAAAAATTATAAATTTACAACAAAAGGTTTATATGCATTTTATAGAAATTTTCATTGAATTTATACCAAATTTAATGTCGTATTTAATTGTTCAAATTAAATTCATTGAATTTAAACTTTTGTATACTTACAGTCTATGTACACACAACAGCACGTCAACCTACGACAAAACGTCAAATCTTCTCAATTAATATTGATCTCTACTTGTTGGACTTAAAGTTGAAAATTAATTCAATGACCATTAACTTTTTGGGTAGGTTGACCTGCTGTTCTCTGTACAATGCTTTAATCTACATTATCACACGCAGAATAATGGCCCCCTCTTTTAAATAATGTTAATGTACATTTAAAAAATAAAACTACAATGGCACCGAAAAATAAATGACAAATAATAAAAAGAAGAATATCCATTTAGAATATCTCGTAAATGTATTACCACCATTTTAACTAGTTAGATTCAAGGTTATGTTGGACCATCTATTACAAATAAAATCATAACTAAGCAATACAAATTTAGCACAGATACCTATTAGTTGTAACAAACTCACAAACAGGTCAGCAATTCTAAACGTGCAATGAGCGTTAATTCAAAATAAATCGTATTATTAGCGGTCGCATGACGCCGGCAATCAACGCACTGAACGAACAAAAAGCCCCGAATCAAGAACCGGCCTTTTTACCCTTTTCAATCACTATTGCCTCTAATCGCCCGATTTCGTTTATACTTAGTCTCGGCCAAATAGAACGGTAAACTCACTCCGTACAAAGATATACTCGTACATACCACTTTTAACTGTCAATTTTTACAAATCCGTAGATAAAGTCGTACGAAAGTCGTTTTTATATGATACTAGCTATTGCCCGCGACTTCGTACGCGTCAATTTCTGTTAATAAGATCGCGATTATTTTTGCAACATTTTTCACTAACGCTTCGCTCTTATTGGTCGTAGTGTGATGTGAGGCAAAGAGTTTTCTTTTTTGAATCAAAACATAATTGGTAAATTGAACAGGTAAAGCTTCTCAAGGCTAAAACATTGTATTGGCCAGACAACTGCAAAGTCGGAGTTTTGAAATAGATAGGTGTTCCTATTATACATATCTACCTTATTTATAGGTACCTTACTTCTATGTTACTTAAATATACACACATGTACACATAGTTACCCAGAAAACGTAGATAAAGTTTTTTTTAAGGTACCGCTGGGACACACTACTCTAAGCGAATATTCATAAATCCTAGCAAACAACCTGTTCTTTATTACTGACCTGTGATTTAGTTTAGACCAGCGCGGCATATGTAAATTTATGTACCGATCCTTCCGAGAAGACGCCATCTTTGCCCCCTAATTATTTTTAATTGCCGCAAGCGCATGCGGCCTTCGACACTTGTGTTTTTAATTTTTTTCGCGTCTAGTCACTGAATCATGTCGATTACACTATAAATGACTCACAGAGCGGCAATGGTAAAGGCTGCACGCGATTATATTAAAACAAGTAGGTTTTTTACCTGGCCTGATTTCTAAGAATAAAGGCTGTTGTTAATCAGTATTGGCGCCCTATTATTTGAGATAAGTTTTGCGCAAAATTCGTATTGAGGGCGTGATCGTCGGACAGTTGTGCGTGTGCGCCGCGGGTGGCGCAATTTACTTTCTGTGACTGTCTGTGATGGGCAATCGTTTTGTTTTAAAAATATTTCGAAGTATACACATTTTGCTGCTTGCCGATGGGGCTGTTGAGACATTATGGTGTCTGGACGCTATAAAACTAAATGTAGCTTAGTGAATAAAATAATTTAGAAAACCAATTCAATGTAAAACAATTAGATAATTACGTACTTCTTCTTCTATGTGTCGCATCGTCAAGAGCAAAAGTCATCACCACTTCGGAGAGTTGAATCAGCGCTTACTAGAAGTTATATGCTCTACTAGAAGTTATTTGCAGAAATAAAAACATAAGGGCTGTTTTTTTTTTACGTCCATGTCCCTGTAGTAATGCATGAAGGCTGCCAGATTTTTCAACAGCTGAAGGCACGGATGAGGACGCTAGGACAAACGTACAAGCATATCATATTTGAGATAATTACAAAATTCATATTGCTTCAAACAAGACAAGGTTTTACTCAAGAAACAAGGATCATACTAAATAAAGGTTCTATTTACCTTCATCATCATCATCATCAGTCTACATCAGGTCATTGCTGGACTCAGGCATCTGGAAAAGTATTTCGTCATCATAGCAAGGCTTGGAATCCTTTAGTGTATCTTCTGTGACTCTTAATAGTCGCCTCTTACGACACCCTTGAGGTTTACTGTACGTCAATTTTATACCGGTGACATTGCAGTACTAGTACTGAATTTCTTGCGCTGCAGTTGTTTGTAGGTAAAGCATTTGGATGTAAAAACGCGTGGAGCAAAGCACATGTCAATTTAACAACCATTTGGTGCCAGTAGCCGCAGTTTTTGCGACATTTCTATTGCACATGTTATAACGTAACAGAATATCTGAGGTACCCTTGAAGAGGAATACCCTCAGAAACCTAGGTTCTGCTACGCTACAAAAGAAAATTTGGAAAGAGAGAAGTTAATGGGAACCTACCTCCCTATAATTATTCCCTAAGAGTTAAATAAAATACAAGACAAGATATAAATTAAATATATTAAAATTAAAAGTATGATAAAATATATATACGTAACTTAAATTTACACGTATAAGTCCAATTAGTGGTTTGATAAATAGAGGTGGCCCGGCGGTCGACCACGCCAGGATCCAACTGCGCAGCGGAGGTGAGGTAGTCCGGCGATCTGCCTGATCAAGCCGAAATGATGGAGATGGCCCGGCGGTCTACGTGACCGCCAGGATCCAACAGCACTAGATGGAGAAGGCCCTGCGGTCTACGTGACCGTACCAGGGTCCAGGAGTAATGAATAAATAGTGTAGTAGTAGATAATTTTCTCAATAATAATATTAAGTTCACAACAATAGAATAAGAAGAAGTAATCCTTTCTTGACATAAAAACGTCTATTTATATCAAAATTGATGGAACCATAATTTATTTTTAAACATTTCAAAATTATAGCTATATTTACATAAGCAGTTATAAAAATTACATAAAGAAGGTAAGTTTAATATAAAATTGGCCAAAATACAATATCTCCTAACCGAAATTTAGATGAAATTTACATAATTAAAAAATATATATCATTTGACAAGGTGGTTGCCAGTGGTAACGATGTCTGTCAAAATAACAAGAAAATTTTAATATTAGTGTCAAAATTAGTAAACAAATAAAATTACAAGAAATTATAAGTTATATGATAAAAATAAGAGAATGTATTTAATGAGATGAACCAGAAACAAATGGTAAGGTATTTACATATGTTAAAAGGTATCTACATACCACATATTCCCCAAAAATAGTAAAAAAAATTTTCGACTACTTAAGGGAATTTTTTTTATGAGTACACAGAAATTTAGAGGTTGAGAATGTGTTCCAAAATCTTTCATACAATCTTTCAAAATCTTTCATACGACCTTTCATACATTAGGGTAAGGGTTCACGATTACAGAAAATCCATGACCCAAACTCAATTGGATACACATTCGCTCTAAGGGTATGGGACACGATAGGCTTATTTAGTTTAAAGAGGTGTTGCGATCCGCACCTCTGTATTGAAACAATGTAGAGAAGGTAGAAAAGGAGAGCTTAAAAAAGGGCTCAAAGAAGTAGAAGTGGAGCTAAAGGACTCAGTAGTGCTTGGGAACACCTAGGGTTCCCAAACAAGAGAAAAGTTACGAATGGTGTCAGAAAGTGACAGATCCATCCGGCATAAAGGCTTTTTCAAATAAAGGGTGAGTTATGCACCGCTCACGAAAAAATATTTACAAAGAAGGGAAAGGGAGAGAAAAAAAAATGATTGGGAAAGGGATATTTACAAGGCCGAAAAGGTTTATGAATGGAAGATGAATGACATGAGATAAAAAGAATTAAACATTAGTAACAAGTTAAAAAAAAGAACAAGAAAGTAAAATAAAATTATACAGTATATACAAATTGATATAAAAAATAGTTAGGGAATCATTACAGAAAGTATAGGAACCAGAAAAAAATTTGGAATAACGACTGAGACTGCCAAAATATAAAGAGTGTATGAATGAAAATCCGAAAGAGTGTGTGTAATAATTTGGAAGAATTGTTTAGATCTTCAAGTCTTTGATATGCCATCTCCCTCTATGATTATTATTACAATCTTCGAGCAAGTAAATCAAAGGTGATAATTTTTGAATAACTTTTGCCTTGATATAACGAGGAGCCAATTTAGCTGAAAAATAGGTTCCAGCATTACTTTGTACATAATTTTTACGCCATACAGTATCACCAACATTAAATTCTTTAAATGATCGTTTCTGATCGTAATATTTAGCGTACTTTAAGTGAGCGATATGTAATGCAACTTGGACTTTATCAAAAATAGAAGATAATAATCCTAAATTTGCAGCGTAAATGTCACGAGGCAGGAAGATAAGCTCATCAAGATTTGAACATTGAGAGTAGTGAGATCCACAAGGTACAAGTTCTCTACCAAAAACAAGAAATGATGGAGTGAAGCCAGTCGAAAGATTAACAGAATTATTGATGTCTAATTGAATTTTTGGTAAGTAAAGATCCCAAGATCTATGGTCATCATTGACTAATGAAGCTAATGCAGTAACGATGGTTCTGTTATACCTTTCGGTTGGGTTAATCTGTGGACAGTAATTTGGTGAATAGAAAGGAAATGGAACATTGTATTTTTCTAATAGTCTTTTAAATTCATTGGATTGAAATTGTGATCCATTGTCCATAATTATAGTTTGAGGTACCCCGTGAACAAGAAAAACTGAATTTTCAAGATGTAGAATAATATTAGATGTAGTAGCTCGTTTGATAGGAAAAATTAAACAATATTTAGTAAATGTACAAGTAATTACTAAAATAAATTGATTACGACGTCTAGTCATTGGTAAAGGACCCATTAGGTCTAGAGAAATAGATTGAAATGGTCTTGAGCAAATTTTTGGTTTACCCATTGGACCAAAAGGAGAATGATTGGAATGTTTATAGGATAGACAAGTCTCACACTTAGAAATAAAAATCGACACATCTTTAAACATACCTTTCCAATAATAGAGGAGTGACAATTTCTTATAAGTTTTAAAAATACCTACATGTGGAGTGTCACTTTCTCCATGAGCTATTTTAATGAGATTTAACCTTTCAGACGGAGGAGGAACTTGTTTCCAAGCAAAATCATCAATGAGAGGATAAGAAGCAGGAAGATGCTTATAGAGTTTATCATCAATAATTTGATAATTAGGAAAAGCATCAGGATTATTGCGACAGCTATCATAAATTTGATTAAACTGTTCAGAAGAAGATAATGGGTTTCTAGAAATAGGTTGAACCATTTTCAAATTGTCTGAATTTCGAGATAAGAAATCTGGAACAACATTATGATTTCCTTTTTTATGTTTTAAAATCATATTAAAACAAGACAGACGAACAGACCAGCGAGCTAATCTACCAGTTGGGTTATTGAGATTCAAGAACCATTTTAAGGCTGAATGATCGGTGTACACCGTAAATTGTAAGCCGTTATCAAGGTAACAACGCCAATGTTCGAGAGCTGTAATAAC
Source organism: Anania crocealis (assembly GCA_949315895.1). NCBI lineage: Eukaryota > Metazoa > Arthropoda > Insecta > Lepidoptera > Crambidae > Anania > Anania crocealis. Next base: position 1,953,793 of record OX438881.1, on the reverse strand, counting down.
AGCTAGAGTCTCACGTTCAGTAGTAGAATAATTCTGTTCGTGTTTATTAAGAGATTTGCTCATATAGGCAATTACAACTTCATTGCCATCACGAAATTGAGTCAACATTGCACCTACACCAAAATTTGAAGCATCACAATGAACAGAAAAAGGAAGTTCAAAATCAGGACAAGCAAGAACAGGAGTTGAAACTAAACAGTTTTTAAGCTGAATAAAAGCAGAATTTGCATCATCAGACCATATAAATTTAGTGGCCTTTTTCTTACTAGTAGAGGTTAATTTATTTAGAGGAGCAGCAATAGAACTGAAGTTAGGGATAAACCGTCTGAACCAACTACATGTTCCAAGGAATCTTCTGACCTCTTTAGGTGAAGTAGGGATTGGGTAATCAAGAATTGGTTGAATTTTAGATGGATCAGCGCGTAAACCATGTTCATCCACAACATAACCTAGATATTTAAGCTCCTTACGGAAAAATTGACTCTTTTCATAGTTAATAGTTAAATTAGCATAAGTTAATTTTGTAAGAACTTTAAGTAATAAAGAAATATGTTCCTCAAAAGTAGAACTGACAACTACAATGTCATCTAAATAACAAAAAACTTTATTATCGAATTCAGGAGTAAATAGAGTATCCATAAGTCTTTGCTGAGTAGCTGGAGCATTAGTAAGACCAAATGGCATGACATTGAATCTATACATTCCTTTAGTGGGAACGTAGAACGCAGTTTTGTCTTTATCAAGGGGATTTAAAGGAATTTCCCAAAATGCTTTTGCAATATCGATACTGGATAAGAATTTAGCGTTCCTAAGACTGTCAAGTATTTCAGAAATGTAAGGAAGACTATAAGAGTCCTTTCGTGTTATGGAGTTTAATTTCCTACTATCAATGCAAAAACGCCACTCTCCATTCTTTTTAGGAGTAATTAAAACCGGAGATAACCAGGGGCTTTCACAACTTTCAATAACGCCAAGTTTTAGCATTTTATCGACTTCAGAAATCAGGCCTTTCTGTTTACATAAAGATAGGCGATAGCAACGCTGTTTAATAGGAAGAGCATCACCGGTATCGATACGATGCATAATGAGAGAAGTACGACCAAGTTTACCTCTATCTTCAAAAGAAATACTTTTAAAACGATTTATAATGTCTAAGGCAATATTTTTCTGATTTTCAGATAAATGGTCAATATCAAGGACCTTAGCATCGACAGTATTCAATTGAGTTTGATTATTATATATTAAATTAAGAGAAGATAGTTTAGAAGAAACGTTAAAGACTTTCCAAAAATCCCATCCTAAGATAAGCGAAGGGAAAATGTCAGGAAAAACAAAAGCCTTAATAATATGAGTTTGATTGTTAAAAGTAATTGGTAAATTGAAATATCCAAGAGATTTGGATTTTTGTCTATTAGCGACAGCAACTTGAATTGATGACTTGAATAACTTAAATCCTAACTTTAAGATGCTTAAGTGGGAATTATTGCCCAAGATAGTGATACAACTACCACTATCTAACAAGCCTGAAAAAGCTATGTCATTAATCAAGATGTTAACAAAGGGTCTTTCATAATCAACTTCTTTATCGAAAAGTACGGAAGTTGTTTTATAACAAGAAGAAAAGTTTTTAATAGTTATAAGCCAATTTTCCCAATCAAGAGGATCAAAGTAGTTATTCAAGTCAGAAGTTAGTTTTTTGTTTGACTAGAAGTTGAACAATTAGGGCAATTTATAATCTTAAAACCTTTTAAACCACAATTAAAACAAATTAAAAATCTAGGTTGAGAACAATTTCTTAAAGAGTGGTCATTAGTACGACAACGAAGGCAAAATAAATTATTATTATATTGAGGAGTATTAGAATTAGAAACTGCATTGATGGGTTTCGAATTATAATTAAATTTAGAGTTATTAGAATATTGAAAATTATTATTTGGAACAGCTTTATTAGAGCTAACCTTTGAAGTAGAAGCAGTAGGAGGACGGTAAGTGAATTCAGAAACGAATGGATTATCATCAAATTTAGGTTCAACAAATTTTTTATCTCTATCAGCAGTCTTTTCAAATCTCTGACAAATATCAATTAAATTATCTATAGAAGAAATATCATTCAAAGCGATAAAAACTGAATAGCAAGGTCTAATATTCCTAAGTAAAATATTTAATTGTTCAGTTTCAGAAAGCTTATTAGTCAGACGATTAAACATACCAAACATTATAGAAACGTAAACAATAATAGATTCGTTAGGACCTTGGGTTCGTTTCCTAATGGATTGTAATAGTTGAAAATCATAATCGTGGGAACCAAAATCTTTTATCAACTTATCACGAAGATCTTTCCAATTTGAAACACAACCTCTAAGATATTGAAAACGAAACCAGTGAAGAGCATCGCCAGAGAAGAATTCAAATGCATATTTAATTAAAAGATCATCAGAGATGTGACGAGGTAAACGAAACTCTTCAAGTTTTTGAATAAAAGATCTAGGACAAGTTTTACCATTAAAGCTTAAGGATTTCAACTCTCTAACAAAATTTGTATTACTAGCATTAAAACAGGAATTAGTAGGTTCAAGAACATTATGAATAGAGGGAACTTGAGGAGATTTGTTTTGATCACTAAATAAAGAAATAGGTTGAACTGTTGGGGATTGAGTAGTTGTTTTAAAAGGAGGTGAATCATTATCATTTGATATAAGAACATTGGGTTGCCTAAAGGAATTTGGATCTAATAGTGAATCAGGTTGTTCTTCAGTTTCAATAACTTTGTCAAAACGTTTATTTAATAGATAGAATTTAGATCTAATATTAGAACACAATTCGACATAAGGTGGAAGTGCTTTAAGACGTTCTAATCTATAATATAAGTGATTGATAAATGTTTCTGTCTTTGACAATAGAGTTCTATCTTTATGAGATTCTAGATTGATTATTTTACTTTCAATATAAGAAAGAGTATCTTCTGCTTGGTCTAAGTCATCCTTTAAAGGAAGAGGTGAGGACGTAATTTCTTCAGAGGGAATATTTAATGTTATTAATTGCTCTTTTAAAGCGGAAACAGTATTAGCAGGTGTCTCAGATCTAATCAATACTTCATATTGAAGTTCATTCTTATTAAGAAGGTTAAATTTTATTAATCTATCCATAATGAAGTAATAGGAAGAGTAGAGTTATAAAAATCGCGTTTAAGAAAAATGCGTTTCAAAGAAAGAAAATGACAAGTTAAGAAAACCACTTCTAAGATGGGAATAGTCTAATTAACTAAATCACTTTTCGAAAGGAAAAGTCGAGTTCGGAAACTCGCTTTTCAAAGAGAGATTAAATCAAGTAAGGATACGTTAAGAAACTCGCCTTTCGAGAAGAGGAAAAGTCGAGTTAAGATAATCACCTATCATAAAGAAGAGAAGTTAAGTTACGAAACTAGTTTATTAAAAGGCAATAGCAGAGTAGAGTTTAAAAAAAAATGTGTTTCAAATTACTAGTTAGAGAAGAGAATTGAATAAATAGTAAAACACAAAGTTCCGTTTCATTACCAAGAGTTTAACTTTTCAATATATTGAGTGAAATTGTACCTTGTATTGCTTTGAGAAGTTACCGCCTGAAGTCGAAGTGTAGGGAGATGGTAACCGCAGACGAAGACAGGAGTAGTGTCGTCGAGGTAGGTGTGGGCGTCTGGAGTCGAAGCGTAGGAAGTAGTCGACTGGAGATGAAGACGAGAGTAGTGCCGAGGTATGTGTGAGCTGAAAAATTTAGGAAATATCTCAGGGTCGGTGTGGTCTAAAGAAGGGTAAGAATAAAATTTAAAGAATCTATGCCAAAAATAAGTATTCAAATTAAAGAGGATCACAGATGATCTTTTAGAATTTTGAAAAAGGAGGGTGAGGTTCGAAAAAGAGGGGCGCCACTTTATAACGTAACAGAATATCTGGGGTACCCTTGAAGAGGAATACCCTCAGAAACCTAGGTTCTGCTACGCTACAAAAGAAAATTTGGAAAGAGAGAAGTTAATGGGAACCTACCTCCCTATAATTATTCCCTAAGAGTTAAATAAAATACAAGACAAGATATAAATTAAATATATTAAAATTAAAAGTATGATAAAATATATATACGTAACTTAAATTTACACGTATAAGTCCAATTAGTGGTTTGATAAATAGAGGTGGCCCGGCGGTCGACCACGCCAGGATCCAACTGCGCAGCGGAGGTGAGGTAGTCCGGCGATCTGCCTGATCAAGCCGAAATGATGGAGATGGCCCGGCGGTCTACGTGACCGCCAGGATCCAACAGCACTAGATGGAGAAGGCCCTGCGGTCTACGTGACCGTACCAGGGTCCAGGAGTAATGAATAAATAGTGTAGTAGTAGATAATTTTCTCAATAATAATATTAAGTTCACAACAATAGAATAAGAAGAAGTAATCCTTTCTTGACATAAAAACGTCTATTTATATCAAAATTGATGGAACCATAATTTATTTTTAAACATTTCAAAATTATAGCTATATTTACATAAGCAGTTATAAAAATTACATAAAGAAGGTAAGTTTAATATAAAATTGGCCAAAATACAATATCTCCTAACCGAAATTTAGATGAAATTTACATAATTAAAAAATATATATCATTTGACAAGGTGGTTGCCAGTGGTAACGATGTCTGTCAAAATAACAAGAAAATTTTAATATTAGTGTCAAAATTAGTAAACAAATAAAATTACAAGAAATTATAAGTTATATGATAAAAATAAGAGAATGTATTTAATGAGATGAACCAGAAACAAATGGTAAGGTATTTACATATGTTAAAAGGTATCTACATACCACAATGTGTCATTAGTTCATTACCCGTCGCTTCAGGCAAGCCACGGTTGCACGTCATAAGAAACAAAGCACATGTCATGTCAGAGCAATACCGACATGCGGTGTCGGTAGCCATAGTTTTTGCGCCATTTTTATTGCACTTTTTGCCGCCCTTTCCCTATGGACCTTTTTTTGTTTCTGTCTATTGTACCGAAGTTAGAGCACTTTCATCCGGTCAATTTGGTCTGTAAATTTACTTTGTATAGTTTGTTTTAGTTTTGCAATGCAGAATTTGTATGGGATTTTGAATTGTGTGATTGGGGTTGCAATGTTGGTTTAATGAGGAATGCTATGACCACTTATTGCTGGATTTTAAGAAAAATGCTTATTCTTTTATTCCATCTTGTTGTACACAATGGTGTTACAACATAAAGTTTTTAAGGCCTTAAAAAGAACCCAGTAAGTGCATGGCAAAAATATAATTATTGTGACTTGCTCTGGGGTTGATCCAAAAATAAGTATAATATAGTACCATCCCTTCCTTCCTATGGGTGTAATTTCAGGAGAGTGTACTAAAAGAGTATCTTCCGAAGACGCGTAGTCTGGAAGAAATCGCTGTTGGCGATAAGACCGCCGAAGTTGTACACCCTTTTTTTTAAATTATTTACTGTAAACTTTATTTTTATTTCTGCTGTGCAATAAAGAGTACTCTATCTATCTATCTATCTATCATCTTCTTTCAATAGGCCAAACTGCGATCACCAACCCGCTTGCTTAGCGTAGCGATTGGTAGCGATGATGGTAATCTACTTTTGAAGAAGCCTTTGTCCATCTGCGGAGTAATATGATCTGATGATGGTGGTAATAATGACTACTTGCCCGGCGATGTAGCAAAAATTGTCAGGAAACGTGTAAGCTACATTTTAAATAACTTTCTTTGATTTTTAGTCAATTTTTTTTGTCTTAATTTCAATAGTATTTGTTTTCTTATACTTTTATAACCAAAAAAATATTGTACTGGCTCAATTATCACTAGATTTGACTCTACATTTTACCGTGTGACTTGTTTTCTATGAGCTACTGATATTTTGGCACCGTTGCAAGCGCCATTATGAATTAAAACACATTATTTGTTTAATTTCCACGTTTTAACAATACCGAACATATATCGGAAAGTTAAAAAAACAAAGTGTATGGTAGAAAGCACGAAACATCTAGTACTCTAAATGCGTTTTTATTTTATTTAGGTATAATAAACTTATTTTATAATTTTAGAGCTTAATCAAATGTGTAATTTTGAATTTTTTGGTTGTTTATTATAGCAATTTTTTAATTCGCCTGCAAACCGCCGCGTCACCGCGATTAGTCTTGCTTTTGTATTTGAAACTCCAGAATAAACCATCTCAAAAACATTTAATACCGAGTAAAATATAAATTATTATTCATCGTGTGACCCAAAGCACTTAATGCGAACAATATAAAAAATGGTGACCGAACATAAATTCGGAATTCCATTAAACCAAGGCGATTTATCTGTGTAACCCTAACGCGTAAGTGTTACACCCCCGTTTGCGCGCACACAGGCGCACCGGGGCGTGCGTACGCGCGGACCGCACACACGCACACATGCGCACGCGCAGGTACCACAGTTAATTGGCTTCGTATGTTCAGTGCTCATAAAGTTTCTACCTGTGAACAATTCGCTCGTACAGCCATGATTGAATGTGTTTTAGTGGCGTCGGATGATAGCTTTATGTTAAAATTTGTTTTTATCGCTTAATTTTTGGGCTGTTGAAATTAAGTTTTATATTTGCATATTTATGTACGAGGATTGTATGTGGTTTTATGTAATATTTGTATTTAATTGTACATAAATCGCTTGGTGTACTGCATGTGTCGTACTTTTGAAGGTTTGATTAATTAAATATATATATGTATAGGACATCAAGTATCATCAGCCCAAATTAATCCAATGCTAAACAAAAGCATCTCGTAATGGGGAATTTCGCCATAACCGCCGCGCTTGACTGGCAAGTTGGCAATCGCAGTTTAGCCAAATATTGAAGAGAAGACGCTGCTGCCATAATCTGAGCTGCTGCCCGTCCTCTTCTGGCAGCGGTCGTTTGTGCTATATTATTGTAGGCAGCAACCTCACGGGCATGTCAAATCAATTACGCCAAAAGGTAGAAAAAGGTGCCAAACACTAACTACAGACATTTGATGAAATTGTTTGCATGTTTTTAGATTTTTATGATTTGGTTTTAAAGTAGATCTTTCAGAACAAATGCCAACCCACAGAGAGAGAATGCCATACGGCATTTAGTCTGTCTTTAGTACTTTTTTGGCATTGTGCAATAAAGATTAAATTAAATGAAAATTAAATCCGTAATCAATATTTCTTACCAACCTCAATATTCTCCGTGTGAATTATAAAAACTCATAGTTTTTATTTAGCTTGTTTATTATGAGTAACGAACGTCCAATCATCATTAACCAATGAGAAACCTCCAAACAACTAAGCCACATCGAGTACGGCCACCATTACCTGCGCGGGCGACCCTCATGTAATATTTAATTGACAAAAAAAAGCGCCCGACCGAATTTATATATGGAATTTATTTTATTACGCGTATTAGTTACCTGCGCGTGTGTGCGTGGGCGCAGTGTTATTCTTTAGTTCCATACAGATGTTTTTTTTTAGCGGAGGTGTCGGTGTATCTTCGCCGGTACCTGCCAGGAGTTACGTTAAGTGATATTTTTTTGTAATTAAAACCGGGAAGATTTATCGATAATGCATTTTTGAGGCCAAACGTTACGTTGTTTTTCATTTTACATTATTTGTTACGATTTTGCCGGTTTTATTGGATAAAATTTGATGATGGTAAAAACAATGTAACGAATGGTTAAAACAGTACTTACTAGATTGGTAATCGTTTTTTTTATAATGATGTTAACTCATCTACTCAGATTTTGATTTATAGTTTGTGCCACCACATTACAATATTTCTATCTCTAACTTTTAAAAACACTGTATTTTGAGAACTATTTGGAATGAATCGAGGTTGCCTTATGTATTTGGTTGGAACAATTGGAAGAGTTAGATAGATAGATAGAGTACTCTTTATTGCACACCAGAAATAAAATAAAGTTTACAATAAATAATTTAAAAAAAGAAAGGATGTACAACTTCGGCGGTCTTATCGCCAACAGCGATTTCTTCCAGACAACCGTTGGGCATTGGATACTACACAGAGGAAGGGGAAGGTGAAGTAGAGTACTTGATGAGAAAATAATCACAGTTTAACAAAACCACATCTAAAACTGAAGTGCTACTTAAACATAAATAAATACTTAATTTAATACGCAACCTAAACCTAAATACAACAACAATAATATAATTAAACGTAATTATATAAGTAAACATATAATTATATATTTATAGTTATTAAAATAGACATACATCTTGAGGTTATATCTTGAAAATTTCATAATAAAGCTCCTGCATTGCTTTTATGATGTAAGAATATATTATATTTATAAAATTTTATTTTAAACGTTATGATAATCTAGCTGTTACCTTACCCACAACTTTGTTAGCGTTATTTTGCATCTATCCCACAGGAAACGCAAAGTGAGCTCCAGCCTATAATCTATATGCTTGCCAAATTTATTCCAAATCTGTTTATAGGTTTAGGCATGCTCGAGTAACAAATATATTTATATCCAACTTTCACATTAATAATATTAGAAACATATCCCTACAGTATATAAACTTTAAAAATTATGTCTCAGGCGGGTCTCGAACCCGCATCTCCTCGCATGCCGGGCGATGCGCATGCGAGGAGATGCGGGTTCGAGTCCCGCCTGAGACATAATTTTTCAAGTTTATATTATACTGATATTATAATTGCAATTTAATTGCTAAAATATCAAATATAGTGTCAAAATATTTATTTTGAATTACGTAACTAGTTTTCATACGTACTTTAACGTTACCTAAAATGTCTCGATATAAATAAGATTCAAAAGTAAGATAAACATTTAAGCTAGTCACCACAAAACAATGCATCCCAGCCTCAAATTCGGGCAAATATCCCCGGAATCGAATTAGATCGAGCGAGCAAAGCCGGTAAAAAACCATAACACATTACCCTGGCGGGCCTGATGAGCGATAGGCCTGGCACAGGTAGACGCGCACGGACAATGCGGCCTGGCCTATAGGGTTGTCGGTGTTGAGGCAGAAATTTATAGAAAAGAGTTTTGAATTTATAATTTTATTCAGAGTATGTCTTTTAATACGTTATGTAGGTATTGCGCAATAAAAATATTTAGTTATACGTATAATTATAAAATAACATACCTTCGTGATCTCATCATAGTATGTATAATAATATGCTCGAAAAATTTTGTAGCGACGGTAGCGATTTCACGGGAATTCGATGTGAGAATATCCTAGTGAATTTAACTCAAGGCGGCTTGAGTATCCTACCGACTGCGCCAATTATGGAAGTCGCTGACGGAGGATCCAAAAGAAACCAAAATGGTTTTAATAACTAAATTTATTTAAAATAAAACTTATTACGGTGTCTAACCTAGTTGCCCTAATCGATGCAAGATTAAGAGTGTTCATACAAATTATTATAGAAATGTGGAAAGACAGCGATGACGCGCGAGTAGTCAATTGCGGCGTCAGCAGTGGCGATCATGTTGCGTCTGGCCGGCGCCGTTGTTCGGTCTCGATGTTGCAATCTTGGATGATAGTTTCTATGACGTTCTATGACAAAGTACACGGCATTTAAATGTGTAGCAACCTTAAAAAAAATGTTTGGATATTGCATAGTACTGGTAGTAATGACTGTGGTAGTTTCTACTTTTGTTAAATAACACTATCCCAAAATAATTTAAACATTCTGTTTAATATTAAACAGTTTACGTAAAATCATTCGGGGTTTAAGTATCCTACTACTTACTTACCATATTTTTTTGATGAGTTTGCCATGATCACGGAAAGAAGTTAGTAGGTAGTCTTGAACGGATAATAAATTAATATTCATTTTTTCATCATTTTTTCAACGCCCCGTTGGTCTAGTGGTTTAAATACCGGGCCAAGATCTCGGGGTCCCAGGTTCGATCCCCGGGTAGGGCAACAAAAAGTTTCGAATTTTCGAGCGTTGCTCGGGTTTGTGATCACCAACCCGCATTTGGCAAGCGTGGTGATTATGCCAGTTCCCATCATTGCAGTGGTAACTTGAATTCAATGATGGAGGCCTTTTCCCTGCAGTGGGATGATTATAGGCTGTTACTTTTTCATTTTTTCGTAAACGAATTAATAATCCCAAATGACTTTTTCAAAACCCTGCTTGTCATGTTGATTCAATTATAAAATTTAATTTTACAATGATTTATTTCTGATTGTTAGTGAAACTCAGTTTAAAAATACATATACTAGTTCCAAGATTTCGATTATTTTTAACGCTGACAACCCTAACCCGCCAGACGCGCGCGCAAAAACGGTAATGAGCGCAGTGTCGCGGGATAATGGTGCATTGTCTATGCGCCGTCGCAGCGCGCGGAAAAACATGGCCGCCGTTCGCCGGGAAGACGCAGGATTGTGACCTAGTTGAAATTTAAAATGAAGGGGGGACAGTTTTTAATTGATGCTCATGATTAATGTTTAGATTGTTTTCTCTTTGATTTATTCACATTTAGGACGTGTAAAATTCAATAATTATTTTTAAATCACTAATCGCAGTGATCACGGGAAACGCTGTGGGGCGGTACTGATCATTGCGTTGGGCTTTGCCAAAAAGTAAGTGTCATTTGGCTTAAATGATAATGATGCTGAGTGCTGAGCTATAGGCCGACAAACTATAATTATGTAAATACAGTTTGGTGAATAGTAAAGTCATGTACACTTCAGAATGTATTAATATACCTATTTGTTAAAAAAAAAAGGTTTTATGATTCACGATGAAAAACTTATAATTTTTTTTAATTCATACGGCCATTTTTTATATATTTTTTTTTTATAAATGTGGACAACATCACCTACATTGTTCTGATCCCAATTTGAATAACTATTAAAAGCACTCGTATTTTGGAAACCAGAAACAATGAAGGTACCACAAACACCCAGACCCGAGAAAATGTAGAAAAAACCCTTTTTTTTCTACATTGGCCCGTCCGGGAATCGAACCCGGGACCTCGGAGCAGGCGACACCTTAAAAACCGGTGTGTACGCCAGTCCGCCACCGAATTGATCAAGTTCTTTACGTAATCTTCGGAAATTGAATATACCTTGTTTTATGAGTCTCAGATATTTCAGCACTGCTGCAAGGGACATGAAGACGGAAAAGTTCTGTAGTTTTTGGATAGGTAGAAATACTGAAACAATTAATGTATCAGATGACACACCTTTAGCCACAAGTGTAGGATTGGACATAGTCACCTACTAAACACATGAATAAGCATACACTTCTTAGTCTTATTACGTACTTTAAAATCTTAAAAGTAAGTTATTTAGATGTAAACTGCGTACAGACGTACTTCAAATTGTCAAATAATAGTTTTATATATAAAAAAGCTTTTACAGACTACCGTATAAGAACATTATAGATACGGCCACGAATACAAAATGAGTCGGCGTCGTCTTTAATTCGAGTAAATGTTTCGTTAAATTAGTTTTTTTTTTCAATTGCCATATTATGGTAATGATCAACGTAATAATCAAAGAATGGAAATCTCGGTGATGAAACCAATACTGCTCTAATCGAGCACTCGAATCTAGGATAATACTATAAAACACTAAAATGGTCTGATGTACGGACCGGTATTACCATTACCACTGGAACTCGATGCGATTTCGCGTGGGCAGAATAGATTTCAAATAAGTGATAACTTACTTCGAGTAAGCCAAATCGATACCATAGTGCAGTAAATCTACTAGAATAATATCGTCACCGATGAGGAATATGACGTAAATTATGTTTATTTTGGCTCTAATTTAGACAAAAACCAAAAAAAATGAAAAATCGTGTTTGTTTATACTATAAAAACATACCTATAGACTTTAATAAATGAATAATTTTTATCCATCTTTACAAGTATCATGGATAGCATCTAATACGATTTGGCTGTTGCTAGAGCGTAAGTCGTATTTTTTATTATTTCATCTAGAGATGAGTTCTATCAGGTAAAAGTCGATATCTGTTACTACTGTTCTTGTTATGTAATAATAACAGTTCCAAATATCTGTTATTAAATAACAGCCTGTTATTCCTTATTTTGATACACTAGTTTTTGTATCGGCTGAACACACCCAATGTATTCCATCATCTCTAAATAGCTTTTAATACTAACGTAATAAGACCTAACGTTTAAGAATTTTGTGCCTAAAAATTTTATGTTTTTATTTTGTGAATGTATCTGAACATTACGTCAAACTATCAATCAAACACAAGACCAAATGTAGGAGACTGTTTCTGATACCTAAAACTGAGTAATCTTGTAACCACTTCATTTTTTCATGTAATAAATACTAGGAGCTTTTCTTTCCAACGCGATCGAAAAAAAGAGATAGAGCTATTAAACTGCTCATAAAACCAAATTAAGAAGACACATTTTGCCTATGATATTTGCGAATTTGAGGTTGATTTAAATTTATTGTTTAGTCAATACTAGGTGCCTCTCTTTTGTGTATAAGCGAAATGAATGAGAGGGGAATATACAATAACAGTTATCGCGCAGATAACAGCAACAGCCAAGCAATATTTTATGCATCTGTTCTTCTACTGTTCTTACGGCAACTGTTAAGATTTAGCTGTTATTTCCTATAACAGATATTTATCTTAGGAAGAACAGTTGCTATATTCGGTATTTAAATATCTGTTAAATTTATCTGTTGCGATAAATACGCCTCACCGCTATATATGAAAAGGCACTCTAGAATTCACACATCCGTTTGATTTCCCTGTGATCGTTTTTCCATATCGAAGCACAAAAGTATGTGTATTTTACTTACTGAGTAATTGCCCGTCGAATGCTTTTAAGTGCGCTGCTACAGCCAGAGTAGACCGCTAGTCCGTTAATCTGCCAACGGCAACCGACCCCAAAAAGGGTGGCGACTATGTCAAATCTTCACGAATCCCAGTAGGTGATGCGTATCCTATGTGTCCACTGGCGTTGTTAACATTATGAAAATCAGGGATGACTCATCAATGAGTTTTTAATACTTTTAAATAATAATATGCAATACATACATACCGACCTCATCTTAATTTCATTAATTTCTCATCGCCAGTGAGAACTGATTCCTCAGTAGGGGCATTTGCGTCAGAACTGAACTGCACTGATTCGATATTGTACGGCGGGTATGCTAATACGCCTAAATGAAGATACATTTAATTAAAGCAAAACTTAATAAGACCGGAAGGAGCGGTTTGTGACCGAAATAAATGTACCAAAAAGATATTTGATTTTAAATAGCGATGTTTATGTTTTAAGTATTCTTGATTATTATTCATTAAACGTTAAACGCCCCTTGGTCCAGTGGTTACATACCGGGCCAAGATCTCGGGGTCCTAGGTTCGATCCCCGGGTCGGGCAACAAAAAGTTTCGAATTTTCGAACATTGCTCGGGTTTGTGATCACCAACCCTCATTTGGCAAGTGTGGTGATTATGCCAGTTCCCATCATTGCAGTGGTAACTTGAATTCAATGATGGAGGCCTTTTCCCTGCAGTGGGATGATTATAGGCAGTTACTTTACTTTAAACGTTAAAAGAATGGCACCACGCCTTCTCTGCCTTTGGGTGTTGTAAGAGGCTTCTAAAAGAGTGCTGCTCTACTTACCACTGGCTAAACTGCGATAGCCAACCTGTGTGCCAAGCTTGGCGGTTTTAGCAAAGTCTTCCATTAGGCCTCTGCCTGTGTCTACTCCAGCAGTGGACTGAAATAAGCTATCGATGATGATGGTGATGAATTATGAAGTGCCTGCGTTATTTGGCTTCTCCTCTATACATATAGTGTAGAAGTAAAAAGTGAAGTACCTACTTAATTAGAAATTAAATCAAAAAAATTAAATAAGAACATAAAGAGTAAGGAAAAAACACTTGTCAAAATGACAGTGGAATATTGTATACTTAGAACTAGGTTTTATGATCATATTTTACTATTTATTAGTTGCTGCGTCCGTCGCTAGACAATGTAAGATCCCTGTATTCTCTCGAATGGTTATTTCCTCAAAACAAATATAAGATCGTTTTAAAAAAGACAAATTCTTGAACTATATTTTGTTACGAGTATCCGTATAAAACTAATCAACATTTTGTTGTTTTGAAGCACTACCTACTTATTTCCATTTCATTGAATCGTAAAAATGCATCAGTGCTAAATAACACGTCAAGTTGTATCTAAATCAGACTAACGCGACATTGATTCACGATCCAAAATTTAGATCAATTTTAATGCCAATTTACATATCTTGCTCTTGTAATAATTAAGTATATGAGCACACTTTCAGTATTTATTAGCAATAAAACGAACACACTTAACTAATAAATCTAATTTGTATTTAGTTCTCACGATGTTTCTCCATTAGAGGTGCCCCAGGCTGCGCAGGCGCAAAACAAACTTGTCCTAGGATTGCAAGCAAAGGAAGCGCTAGTAAGTTAATAAGTCTAGAGGCTAACTTAATCGGAGTAAGATTCACTAGCTACATTCTATTAAGATCGCTTAGTTTTTTTTCAATTAGTTAATATAATTCATAAAATATAAGTATTAATGAAACCAGGTACCGATTCGGTATTCTATACCTACCTAATTAGAAAAACATTGATTCCCAGAAAAAACAGATAACGATCGCAAGAAAACTGAGTGAGATAATAAAGAGAGCGAAATACATTTAACAAGAGCGATACCGGGAATGTCATATAGCCAATTCCCACGGCCCACAGATTTTCTATCTGAGACTTAACTGAATTTATTCTACTTCTTCTTCCATATTTTTATGTAATACTGAATTCGACTAAAACTTGGCAACATCTACTTACGGCAATCAGTGTTGCCTTGTAAGATCATTATCTGTGTGACACAGAGGATAGAATAATAGGTTGGCCGGTTGTTGTTGATATGTGCCATCACAAAGAAGATAGAGAAAATATAATAGTTTTAAAAATTAAAAAATCCTTTAAAATATGTTTATAGGTACTGCAAAAACATTTGGTATTGGTTTGGTAACAAAGAGTATTAAACATATCCTCCATTTGAATTCTGTTCTACTGCATCTTCAAGCAATAACACTAGGTATACTAACTCATCATCATCATCAGTTACAAGACTCAGCAGTTGGCGTCATTTAACAAAGATGATGTCTGATCCCTATGAGAGTGAATCCAATGACATAAGGATCTGCACGCCAATAGGTGCCGCGCCACCTGCATCCAGTGGCTTCCTGCTACCAGAACCTTCCGACCCTAAAGGCCATAATAGTTTCACTAAGCTTATTTCAGTCCACTGCTGGAGTGGACACAGGCCTCTCAAAAAGGAAGACTTTGCCAAAACTGACAAGCTTGGCACACAGGTTGGCTATCGCAGTTTAGCCAGTGGTGAGGGGAAGTCGCTTATGTTTGTTTTCTTCTAGCAGCACTCTTTTAGAAGCCTATTACAACACCCAAAGGCAGATAAGGTGTGGTGCCATTCTTTTGGCCTTTAGGCCTTAAAGGCCGCTGGATGCGGACAGCACAGGACCGATCGTTGTGGAGATCCTTGGGGGAGGTCTATGCCCAGCAGTGGGCGTCACTCGGCTGATATGATGATGATTAAAGGCCATCGATTCTTCTTGCTGTGTATACCGCACACTTCAGCTCAGTTCTCCTACGAATTTCTTCAGTACTGATTCTATCTTAAATGGTAATATGTGGCTCTATCTATTGCCAGCTTTGCGACGTTGAGCTTTCATACGAGAATCAAAGTTATTAGGCGATCATGTTTCAATTCAATTATTCTATAGGTATTATGTTTATATACATTACATTTGATTATTCAATCACTTGTAGAAACCTGTCTATGTTTATTGACCTATTGCGACCGCTGTGCTTACTAATTAGGATTGTCAATAAAATTCTAATTGGCTCCCAATACGATGCTCGTGCGAGATTTTAGTAACTGTATGTATTTGACATTCTTTGAGATCGTTTGCTTCTGGTAAATGACACGATTTTGTAAATACAACTTTAATAATTCCAGAGTCGATTTCATTATGATGTGATTCGATTATCACTCCAATAAGAATAAAGTTACTGTAACACCTATAGATTTTTGAATTTACGCGAATATATACGAATATATATGGCTTGGCAGGTGGCTATGCGATTCTTCTGGCAGTAGGTACTCCGTTAGTCGACCCATAGAAAGATAATGGTGCTATTATTTTTATATGCTGGTACCACACGACACAATATGTGATTAATAAAGTTCAAATTGCAATTGTAAATGTTGGATCGTTGACGAAACTTTCCAAATGTCACCAAAAATTGAAGAGCTCAATAAACATCTGTCTCTATCGCCAGATATACTATTTCACGTCTTTAACCTTGCCATATACGGCCAAGTCGCAATTGTCACGGTTCATCACTTTTTTATGTAAATCCTTCGCGATGCGCGGGCGCAAATTTACTATGATATTGTAGACGCCGTTAGAAACGCTGTAAGTACAGTTGTCATCAAATATAACACTTAAGTGTTAAAGAAAAGAGTCGTAAAAAAATTAAATCAATACTGCTAAAGAAAAGTTTTTGTTAATTTATGCTTAATTAATTCAATTTATGCTTACTTCAATTTGAGATTTAAAAACAGATTACAATCATCTCTGTAGTGATTATTCGGTACCTACGGTCTTTACTGGGCCATCAAAAAATTGTCTGAAACCTTTGTCAGGTTCAGCAGGCTATTCTACTCGTAGCTGTACGAGTAGCTGTACGAGATGCGTTTAAAATAAAACCGGATTAGGTGAATTTGGGTGTAATGTTTATTTGTTTGTATGATACATTTCACATAGCATAAACAATTGAAATAAACTTTAAACAAGAAGTGTTAAATGATAATAAACTTTTTCGAGTTGAATCATATTGTCAGTAACATGATTTACAATGGTTACCTAGAGTTGATGTAATTGAGTGTGTGTGATAAATTCTAATCGTCACACACCGACTAGATATTTTGCAAAAGTTTTTAGCAATGCTCGGGAAGCTTGAATTAAGATTATTTTTAATTTGCGTCAAGTTTTACAATTTATGTCAAGAGTTTTCAGCAGTGAACTGTACAGACGGTATTCAAAACGACTTCGAGGAAACGTTACTTTCGAAATTGACGGTTATGTTGTAAAATAACACTAAGTACTAGTTATAAAAGTAACGTTGTTAAATAAAGTAGAACACTTATTAGGTTCCATGTAATCAAGTTGTGGGCTGTAGATAGATACCGGAAAAATAACATACATCCATAATGTCAGGCTAAAGGATTACAGGAATGAAGACAGGCGTTTCCTTTCCTCCATTTGCCATAGCGCGATTGCCAACCCGTTTTCCAAACGTGGCGACAAAATCCTCCTGTTCTAGAGACCCGTGTACTGTCAAGGTCTTTGGCAAGCTATGTGCTGCCCCAAATTTATTTTATTTTATTACTTCTAAACAAAATCAATTATCCAAAAACTAGAACAAATTACCTCCTTAGCAAATTACCTCTGGTATTTATTGAATCACTGTTAACTGCTTTTCATTTTGGCATTCTGTCGTATTGGACATTATTGCCAAAAGCGGCTACTTTTGGCGTTAGCGACAAATTCGACATTATAAACAACAAAATGAAAAGTTTACTGTGATCCAATAAATACTAGAGGTAATTTGCTAAGGTAAATAGTGTTTTAGTTTTTTGAGAATAAGTTTTGTTTAGAAGTTATAAAATTAACTCAATTGGGGGCAGCACCGCAACACATAGCTCTAGTAGTCCAATTAAGAGGAAACACTACGGGCGAGAGAATTGAAAAATAGGTATTTGTAAAATCTTTTGCTATCGCGCAGTGCCAAACGCATTCACCGCAGAGTGTGATAGAGACAACTGCTTCTTGGACCGAAAATACCTACTAAAAACACACCAAATCAACGTTTCGTAGTCCCCCGATTACTTTTCCAAAACTAGACCGATTTATATACTTTTTACATTAAAAATTAAAGAAAGGCTTTGGCCGTGTTCGTATGTTTTCCTTTTAAACTAAAATTTAGCCAAATTTGTTTTCTGGGTGTTTGAACACAGCGGAAAATCTGGCAAAGTTTTTCGATTTTTGAGGGCTCATATCTTTTTTATTAAATAATTTATGAAAAAACAGAAAACATAGAAACATGCTAATAGTAGCCATAGATTTTTATGATAAAAATTATTGCTCTACTGACATTATCCAGGGAGGAAACAGGGGACCACGTTTGTATGGAAAAACGGCCGTGGTGTTTCCTCTTAAAGAGCTAAAGCGCTTGCAGCTCGCGTCGTCTCTTGTTTGAAGTTACGTCAGTTTTTGTGCAGTACTGCAAGCTATTTTCGTTTGAAAGTGGTTAGGCGGCAGAGACCCCGACCGTACATCTGATATAAGCTGGTGGTGATGAAAAATAATAATTTTATAGACATTAAAAACAATTTATAAAGGCACAATGAAATGACGTCTGATTTACAATAAGTTGAGATTCGATTAATAGAATATATAATAATAAAATAAATATAATAAATATTTAAGACATGCCACACTGGGCCACACAGAGCCATCTAGTCCCAAATTAGGGTACTATTTAGTACCCTGTCGAATGGGGTACTAGACAACCGATAAACTTACTTATATACTATTTTTTTTTTGTAAATACATACTTATAATACATAGAAAACACCCAGACCAGTACAAACAGACAAGTTCATGCACACAAATATTTGTACTGTTCGGGGATCGAACCCGCGACCCATGGCTCAGAAGCAGCGTTAACTACCGCTGATCCAAATGGTCGTCAATAGAAGGAAAGCAAGTGTGGAGATGAGATGCCCACGCATGTTTTTATTGCTGTTCGTCTAATACTCGACATTTTAACGACTTCCATGCTAATATTTTCCTTGAATAATCATCTCATGATGTGTTTAATAAATATTTGATAAAACCTTACATATATTATAAACCTACGCATATTTTGCTAGAAGTCTGGTTATAAGGTATCTTTTTAATTGAATGAGACACATTTGAAATTTCCGTAATATTGATTTTAACTTCTGCCACCGTGGATTATTTTACCTGCAAAATTGAGGTCTTATACAGGGTGTTCGGCAGAACGTTGAATAAACGAAAATGGGGGGCAGGTGGGGTAGTCTGGTAACAACTAGCCCAAAAGATTTTACCTAGGTCTCGTGTTTTTTTTTTGTATTTTTCGCTTATGTACCTTTAAACCCGTCAATTTTTTACAAGGTCTGATCTATTTTTTTTGTTTAAACCCGTACAATGTACAATGTGCTACTTTTAGTTTTAAAAGGCTCTAGGTACCAACCACTAAGTTTATATTAAAGAAAACAAAATATGGCCATAAAACTAAAAGTTAAAAGGGCTTGAAGGTACAAAAGCGAAAAAATCCAAATAAAAATTGAGTCCTAAGTAAGATCTTTCTCCACCTGCCCCCCATTTTCGTTTGTTAACGTTCTTTCGAAGATTCTGTATATATTATTATTAACTAGGATTAGACCTAGACTTTGTCCGCGTAGAATAGTTTGGGCGGCTTATATTCTTACCCAAAGCCTGCAAATTTGTCTTATTATTTATTTGTTATTAATCGGCTCTTGTAACTTTTTTCCCGTTTCATTTCACAACCATTTCGAAAGAAAATGAGATCAATTCCTTCCTTGAACTTCCAAATCATATTTCAGCAACGTTGTTTTCAGGTTTCTTCTGGTATTCCATTTATACATCCAATCATCTCTAAGAAAAGTAACTCACTCCGGACCTCATATTACAGCCGCCAAAGTTACGATTGCTCCGGAACCACAACTCATTAATTAGAGTAATTTGTTTTTGTTCCGACAACGTGACCCAGGAGAAATACCCTCAAAGATTATTCTCGTGCAATTACTTTGGCTATTGACGTGGCAAGGAGCGGATGAATCATTTTGGTAAAAGAACCTCCTTTTTATCGTGTGACGTCAGTAGCAATCGAGTACTTTGGCATCCACTTCCCACTGCAAACAATGACTCAGCTAATTTCGAAAGCTCTAGAAACAATTGCTACGTATTCTTATGTTAGAAAAAAGAGTGTATGCTAAGCTAAAAACGACTGTACCGGTGGCATCAACATCTTATACAATTAGAATTAATAATTATAAGATTTTTATTACAAAACTTATCTTTAGCACAGGCAATGAATTATCAACGCCATAAACCTTCTTGTTTCAAACTAATTTTGGTGCTGACCATAAAAATAATTTAAAAATCTAATTCCAAATTTGAAACGCGGCAAAGACAACCGCACTGCATCATCTGTCAAAAGCGTTCAATGTTTTTAAAAGGTTCTTAAATATCGACCGAGCCGACTTGTTATTGTTATTTATATTAAGACTGGCCGAATTGCTGGGACCCTTCGCACTTGGTATTAGAAAAAATAAGAAACAGTGCGGTTAAAAGGATTTCAATTTTGGTTCTTGTATTCAGTGCATGAAGGGTGATTTTCGTATGTAGATCCAGTAATGAAGATTGTGTATGTTGGTGTATGGAATGCACCGGATTGCGCGTCGTATACGTTAGGTACTCGTTTTTTGTCGGTGTGCGAGCGAGAGGTTGGGGGTTCTTTTGCGATATGCACTAATGGGGATTATATGGGATTGTGCCATGACGGCCGTGACTTATTTCTTGCGCTAAAAGAGATTTGACGGTATTGATCTTTGATGTTCAAATGTATGACCTCGGCGTGTTGGAATTTCATCTGATTGCAATCTTATTTCGGATTTATAAATAAAAATAATATACCTACCTACCTATACAGTAACACTCGTCCCAAAAATACATCTAGATACAAACGCATGATTGGGAATTCAAATAAGTAGGAAAGATTAAAATCAGTTAAAATCAGTTTTATTTCTGCAAATAGGCCCCTGGAGGCGCTTTTACACGTCCCAATATTTAACCTACCACTGCTTCGGGACAAATGTGGGCTAGTGCCGAGAAGAAGCAGCGCAAGAAACTCGGTCACTATTGTCAGCCTCTTTTTAAATAAACATGTTTACATAAGATATATGCCAGTGCGAGCTGATACAATTTAAAGCCAAACGTTCCTATCATTTATATAATCATCAATAGTGTAATAGCCCTTTTTCATTAAAACAACTTAGATATATGATTTGAATTTATGTACAGGGAGGTCAGCAATTGATAGTGGTAATTTGTTGAAAATACGGATACAATTTCCCATGAACGAATTACCTACTTTTCGCAGTCTGAATCCTGGAACGGCAAGTTTATCTTTATTTCGGGTATTGAAATTGTGTACGTCACTATTTTTGACAAAAAATTCGAGGTTTTTACGGACGTACATAATGTTTTCGAAAATGTATTGAGATGCAACTGTTAGTATGTTGATCTCTTTGAATAGCTCTCTTAGAGAGTCACGGGGTCTAAGGCCGTAAATAGCCCGCACAGCACGTTTTTGCAATATAAAAATAGACTCAATATCTGCCGCTGAGCCCCATAACAAAATACCGTATGACATTATACTGTGAAAGTAGCTAAAATATACTAATCTTGCCGTTCCAACATCAGTCAATTGTCTTATCTTTCGCACAGCATAAGCAGCAGAACTAAGTCTTCCAGACAGAGACCTGATATGAGCACCCCATTGCAGTCGAGAGTCTACAGTTATACCTAAAAAGGTAGAGGAGTCTACTGTGTCTAATGGCTCATCTTTTACAATAACATTTGTGGCGGAAAACCTTACATTAGGCAAAGTAAATTTAACACATTTTGTTTTTCTTGCATTAAGCAAAAGATTATTCGTAGCAAACCAATGCAATAATTTAGAGAGGGTATTGTTAACATCGTCAAATGATAATTCGCCCCTCTTAATTTTAAAAATTATTGAAGTGTCATCTGCAAACAATACCATCTCACAAAGATTATACATATAATATGGAAGGTCGTTAATGTATATTAAAAATAGCAAGGGTCCTAATACTGATCCCTGAGGGGCACCCATGATAAGGGCCGACCCTGAAGACTCAGTTCCATCAATGCAAACTTTTTGTGTTCTACCTGTGAGATATGAGTTAATTAAATCTAACGAATCATTCGAAACACCATAATGTCTGAGTTTTTTAATTAACGTTTTATGGTCCACACAATCAAATGCCTTTGACAGGTCACAAAAAACACCTATAGCATCTAACCTACTCTCCCAAGCATCGAATACGTGTTTTAGAAGTGCTACTCCCGCATCAGTGGTATTTCTACCTTTCCTGAATCCATATTGATTATGATGTAATAATTTATTCAAATTAAAGTGCGATAAAAGTTGACTAAACATAATTTTTTCAAATATTTTACTTAGTACTGGCAAGATAGATATTGGTCGAAAATTAGCGGGATCGCATTTCTCGCCGGATTTAAATAATGGAATAATTTTGCTAAACTTCATTAAAGTTGGAAACTGTCTATCATCAATACATTTGTTGAAAATTATTGCGAGATGAGGGGCTATTGAATTTATAATTGTATTGATAATATGAACGGAAATTCCCCAAAGATCTTCAGTTTTTTTCATATTCAATTCTCTAAAAGTTTTTATAATTAAATCAGGGTTTATATGTCTAAAATTAAATGAAAATTTGCACTCATCGACAGCCGACTTGAGAAGGGATTCAGCTAGATCAGCGGAAGAAGCAAGCCCTTCAGTAGTGGAGGAAGCTATGTTTGAAAAAAAATTCTCAAATGTATTCGCAACCTCTGTGCTCGTGTTTATTAACTTATCCCCTAATTTGAGAGAGTAAGCAGGATTGCTTGGTTTTAGTCTACATGTTTCTTTATTTATAATATTCCAAGTAGTTTTCGCTTTATTTTTGGAAGCCGAAATTAAATTATGAAGATAAATTGACTTTGCTTTGGCGCATACTATTTTAAATAATTTGGAGTATTTTTTAACATGGTCTATAATGTTGTGGTTTTGAGATTCAGCTTTTAGACTATACAAATCATATAATGTTTTTCTACTTTTGTAAATACCAGGTGTAGCCCATTCATTAAACTTACAATTCTGTTTGTTGATTTTTACTTTTTTCTGCTTAAAATGATTATCAAATTCATTTTTTACCAAACCAAAAAGGCCCTCATATAATTGATCAACATTCTGACTTTAGTAAATTAACACCATTTTCAATTTTTGCTTTAAATCTGTCTATTTTATTAATAGTAACCGGCCTATACACATAATCTACTATGTTTGGGACACGATGGTGCTCAAATGATGCTTCCTGTCCACTATGGTCTGAAGTTAGACAATTCAATATGTTTTTTTTTAACACTTTACCATTACAAAAAATATTATCTAAGCAAGTAGCCGACGTGGGCGTTACCCTGGTAGGTTCATTGAAAAGATTTATTAAATCATATGACTTGAAGAGATTAAGAAATTGAGTGGACGTTTGTGTGTCTTCTAATATATTAACGTTGAAATCACCGCATACAACTACTTTTTTACACGATTTTGATAGCCTTCTCAGAGCCTCATCCATAGTGGATTCAAAAATATGGTAATTAGATTTGGGGGGGCTATACACGCTAATTATTATAAATTGTTCCAGCTCAACACATGCTAGCTCAATAGTTCGCTCAACTGAAAGCGACACGATGTCTTTGCGTTCTTTACATTTGAATTCATTTTTAACAAGAATAAGTGATCCTCCTCTAGATGCAGACTCCCTTATGAGCGAACTACCGACTTTATAATTTTTAATGTTTAACATTAGTTCATGTTTTTTTATCCAATGTTCTGTGAGGCAAATTACATGAACATTAAAATCTTTTAAAAATAATCCTAAACCTAACTCTTTGCCGGCCAGGCCTTGAATGTTTTGATGAACAACATTAAAATACATATTCGGCCTAGCTTTTGTCTTCCCTCTTAGTTTAAAGCCTCAGAGGATGTCAAAGGAAAAATACTTGGATTAGTACATTTACTAATCGGTTCACTACAAAAAGTTTTTGTTTTAATAACAAAACTGTTAATATTGTAAGCTAGCAAACTTGCTATTTGTTTTTTCATTTTGTTAGGCAGGTGTATAGAGCTGCCAGTCATAACACAACAATTTTTTGTAAATTTGTTGGTGTCAAAAAACACAAATTTGTCATTATTTTGACAAATATTATATAGTAAAGTATTCAATATGTGAATACTGTTATTGTCATCGTTACTGTTATTTTTACAAAAGGGGAAGGCACAGAGGAGAATTTTTTCTATATTAATTTTTGACAAAATTGTACAATTTTTAATTAAATTTGATTTGCTAATTTTTTTACTATTTCCCACCATAAGAATGAGTGTTGAATTTGAATTTAAATTACTATTTTGTATGCAATCAATTATTTTATCAAATTTTGCATCTGGCATACAATTATTTATAATATTACATTTCAAATAATTATTTAATAAGGAACCGTAGCCAACTCCTAATCTATCTGAATACATAAAAACATCATTAGCCTTTACTTGTACACAAGGTATTACCTGGCTTACATCATTAGAAATTACATGTAAATTTGAATTTATTGATGACAACGGCCTGCTCACATCTCCCTGTTGGTAAGAACTTAATGTGGAATTTATTGTAATATTTGGCAATGATTTAAAACTAGTTCCCTCATTACCAAGATCCAGTAATTTGTTCGCAGCCAGAATGTGTTCGTTAATTTGTTCTTCTGCCGAGTTATATAAATGTGTCATTGATTCCAAAGACTTATGCAACTTAGAGATGTCAGCCTGCAATTGTCCTATATCCAAGTCATATTTTAATCTACTTTCATGTAGTTTTTGGTTATATATTTCTAAGCTATCAACTAAATCTAAGCGTTGCTTCCTTAGTAAAACATTATTATAAAAGCATTTTTGTTTTTTAATGAGTTTGTTTGTTTTAGATATGTATTTATTTAGCTTAATATATTTTTTAATGTGTTTTTTCTTGTTAAATCTAACTTGATTTCTATTGACCCCTGATTTTGTTCTATTACAAAAATCTAACTTTGCTGTAAAATCTTGATTACCCGGGGTGCCGATCAACTCCTCATACAGATTTTGAGTTTGAGAGTACTCTTGTTCCCTTTTATCTTCTTCCAAACGCAGTATTGTTTTATTGGCATCCCTCAGGTTATTTTCTAACTCATTATTGCGTATTAGGGTTTGTTCAAAGATATTGCCGCACTGGTCAAAGTTGCTAATTGTATTGAGTAACTCATCACGGTGTATCATGACCTCCTGGAGTTGGGCATGTATGGCAGCTAATTCTTTTTTTAATTGTGTGTTCTTAAATATGACAGCTTTTATTTCATCTTCACTATCATCTCTTTCCCTAAGTAGTTGGCTATAGTTTTCCCTACTGAGTTGTAATTCCTCTAGTGCCTTTTTTAATCTAATCTCAGCGTTCTGAGTGGTCATCTTCCGGGTCATAACACCAGTTTGGGAAGCCATTTTGAGTGGTTAAATTTGGTCTTAGTCTGTAATAATATAAAAAAAATAGTGTACAACAAACAGCTAAAAACTTTTTCCAGATAAAACTTTCATTCGTATGTAATAAGAAAATTTGAATAAACTAGTTCTAATATGGTTGTTGTGGGCAGTTACTAGTTAATCGCTTAAGATTTAATAGAATAATTGTATTTTATTATATTGTAAGACTTATTTGTAAGACTATTTTTAAAAAGGAAGTATTTATTTATATAGAGGGTAGGTTATCTACTTTTAATTAAGTACAAAAAGATAGCTACTGAATGTGTAATCTCACTTAAAACTACAAAGAATTATTTAAATTAATCACTAATCTACCTATCTAACTACTGCTAGGTATTATTGTTTAGTATATGGAGTAAATTGTCTGCGGCGTCAGGGTTGTTATCGTCAACTTTACTTCCACTATTACGTCAAGTAAAGAGAGGCACAACAGAGCCAAGGTGTGATGAATTATGGCGAATCTCACTTTCGTGAGGTCTGTGTAGTATCTGAAGTTCAGGTGATAGATAACAGTAGCCAAACAAGCTGCAATTAGCACCAAACAAGAGCCCGATAAAGTCTGTTTAATGTAAATATAACCTCAATTTTATAGATATGAGATTTACGGTTAATATTTAGTTATTGACAGGTTTATCACAAATAATTATTATATAAAAATTGATTAAAAAACAGTACTCTCCTGGTTTTAGATAATCCGTTATAGCTGCTTTCAAATTTATTTGTTAGCCGTCAAAGCCGGCCGGCGACTTAGTTTCAATTTCTTCACAATTTTGGGTCAAAACTAACACAATTTCAATTTGTGTTTGTGAATAACGCCTTAATCTTGTTATTAAAACTATGATTATCACTTAATTTTAATTAAAATTAAATAAATCTACAGCAGCTGATTTTATTACGTCTGACAGCTAGGGTTGCCAGGCAAAAAAAAAAAAAAACAGAGATAACCTTTTTTTCAAATAACTTCTTTTATACCTAAAAATTAAATAAAGGTACCTAAAAAATTGCCTTCGAGCAAATTATACTGACCTATAAAATATCTAATAAGAAAGTGCATGCATTAAAATAACTTTAAAGTTCTAAGAAGTACGGCACCCAATCCCGTCACAATAAAAAAAGAAAAAGTGGCGGCAAAACTAAGGAGGCAGTGCCGCTACACAGGAGCGCGTGGTATCGTATGTAGCGCAATGGGTCACTTTGGGACCGGCCGACCTTGAGCCTGATATAGCCCGCGGTGCAATCAAGGCTCACTCTAACAGAACAGATTAGGGAAAAGTATTTTTGGTAACATAAAATGTTAAATTTGCGATTCAATGTGCATTTGCGTCTCCTCCTGACCCTCGCTTCTCTCGTACCGCCCACAAGTAATGTATTAGTAACATAATCTATGGTCATGGCAGTCGCTAGAATAGCGGAGGTGTGTGAGTTTGAGTCCCATCTAGGTAGTCGACTGTTTTTTTAGCATTAACTTTGCTAGTTTAAATTAATTTATTCAAAGAATTTGTAGCTTATCTTTGTAATTGCACCCCTTTGAAAGCGATTTTTCAACCCTGATAATGACGGATAAATCCAATTTGATTTTTATCGCTATGATTTTAGGCGTGAAGTTTGTACTGTTGCGTGCAACATAAAAAGGCTTTGTGTGTGTGAATTTGACTTATCGTTGAGACGTCGCAATCGCGTTAACCCTTCATGTGCAACATCATTACAGATACAATAGAATCAATTGCCATTTGTCAAGGACATATGTTTAAACAGACGACTGGTTTTTGCTCACGATTTCCGGTATCTTGTCTGTGGTATTATGATCTGTGACAGCCCTGAACCATGATACATATAGCATGTAGCGGCCGTTAGTCGGCGCGTTTGCGGCGCCAGTTATTGCTTTTTAAAAATGAACTTTTGGCAGCATAGAGCAACGAATCAAGTAGAGCACCTGGACGAAGTTTATTTCATAACTAGCTGTTGCCCGCGACTTCGTCCGCGTCAATTTCTGTTATTATGATCGCGATTATTTTTGCAACATTTTTCACTCATGCTTCGCTCCTATTGGTCGCAGCGTGATGTTATATAGCCTAAAGCCTTCCTTGATAAATGGACTATCCAACACAAAAATAATTTTTTGAAATCGGACCAGTACTTCCTGAGATTAGCGCGTTCAAACAAACAAACAAACAAACAAACTCTTCAGCTTTATAATATTAAGTAAGTATAGATAGTTTTCACCGGCATATACCAGCCTCTATAAGGGGGTGATGTTCTTTCACATGTGCCGGCACCACACGACAATACTAATAATATAGTACCTAACAGAAAGTGTAAGTAATGTACATTTCATAGATTTCAAATAAATTGTTACCAACACTACTTCCTACCCAATGATATTTAAAAAGTATAGATAGGTTATGCTCTTACAAAACTATCAAAATATCTGTGCCGCTTGCGAACAACTGCACACATGCGTAATTCTTATTTTGTCCTTGTCATACTCGTGAAAAGAACAATTACTTTCTCTTATTGAGAGCGCATGTAACATATCTATTACTTTTTAAATATCATTGTTCCTACCTGTAAAAATATTCATATTATTCATATTCATATTCATTTATTTCAATATAATATAACATTGCAGACAATGCAGGCATAAAGATGTTAAGGTAGTTACATTATGACCTCAATGAGGTATTCGTGATTATACATTATTAAGTTATTAATTTCTTGCATTATAAATTATCTCAATTAAATATAGGTACACAAAATAAAGCATAATACATGCTTTCACGCTTAAACTTCTGAACCTATTTTGATGAGTTTTAGCGCAAAAATAATAAAGACTTTATGTTGTGACATAGGCTATTTGATATCCCAATGTTGGGTACAGGTGTATAAAATCGGTGTAAAAGAGATTCTAAATAATTTGAAATTAATCTTCAGACTTGCGAAATTAATGCAACATTAGCAGCCGAAGAAAATTTAAAGTGTAAATAGCAAAGTGGTGTTCCACCGGCTATCAGATCTCTGGCATCGCCCGCTCCAAGTTTCGAAGGCTGTAAACATTTAATAGGTTAAGTTTACGATTGACGGCGGGAGGGCCGGGAGGGGGGGGGGGGAGAGGAGTGAAATAACTCAGTTTTAGTTCACGTATTAATTGTTTACGGGAACACGCGGGTCTTTGTCTTTGGTATTTTTGTAACACCGAATCGGTTTGAATGGGTTTTTTCAATCCTTACTAATCCTTTTAATATTATGTTATCTGTAACAATAATTATCAATTTATTATTGTATATATGTATATGTATATCATATTAATGTTAATAATATAAGTAATACCTAGTTATATATGTACGTTTTTGTATAGGTTTATGTAATCAAATGTAATGTATATGTGTTTATCAAACATTGTGTATTTATTTATTGTTCGGTGTTTGTAAATAAATTTTGTCTTTACAAACTTAGTTATCTGCTCCACCTTCCCCTTACTTTTTATTGTATCCTACCTAACGCAAAGGTTGTCTGGAAGAAATCGCTCTTAGCGATAAGGCCGCCTATATTGTACATCTTTTTATAAGCATTTGATTGTAATTACCTTGTTTGGTGTGCAATAAAGAATATATTCTTTCTTTTCTTTCTTTCTTTCTATTCTATCTATCTATCTATCTATCTAGTGTATAAGAAGTTGCTAAGCCCTTACAGGGTCATGTTTGTCTCTAATTTGTAAACTTCCATCTTGTAAACAACATAACGCAATAAAGAACTTTTTCTTATAAATGCAAATGTGACTCAGTCTCTTCTTTTACTGGCGGTAGGTACTACGAAGCCGCCTCGCTCGCTCGTCAATAGAATACGTCTTTTAATTTTAACGTTTCACATGTTTTTGTTATTTTTTTTTAACATAATATACAATAGTACTTCCTTGTGCAAAACACAAGGTGGTCAAAACAAAAACATCACATAGAAGTGCGCACTGGTATAACACATAAATAAACATCAATAAAACTATTAGTTATAAATAAATGCAATAACACAGCCAGGTATCTCGCTTTTTGCAAAGACGCCAAGGAAGTATCAAACACAGTAATTGTCTGAATTAATGATCCACATTATATTCGTTTCGAATAAAAACTCGTTGCAAATCGTGCGCAAACGCAACATAAATACTGTCCGGTACGCAACCCACAATTACGTGTGACCTTAAGACCTGGAGACTGATTTTTGAATCAATAGAAATTGTACGAAAGCAATAGAAATCGCCAATACGAGTATGTAGTGTGAAATTCATTTCTATCGCTCGCGATCTCACGTATATTTCTGGGTATTTATTTATAGTTTGTGTTTTAATGACAATTGATTATAATATGTTACGATCTCCGTATTGGAGAGACTTAGATAAAGGTTAACATGGGCGTTAGTTTTTAGGTATTGGGTTCGAGTATGAAAGTGGTTTTTTTTAATTTTCTCGAGTTTGACTGTTTGTGGTACCTTCGTTATTTCTGATTTCCACTTAAAGCTTGAAAAGTATGAAACTAGGGGTTAAAGTATGAAATTGTGGATTATTTTCCCACTTTTTATTTTGTTTATAGCTCTTAAGTATAGTCATATTATTGCGTAATTCTTTTTGTATTGTATCAAAAACTAAATAAAGTAACTTTTGACTAAAAAAAAATGCAATGCTAGTGCCTATTACTTCAAAGGAAGTCGTTGAAAAGACCCCTTACAATGTGTCAGCTGACCTTCTTGCTTCAATTAAGTATATTTGTATTATATACTTTGATTTTCAGAAATTTAAATACTATAATGCGTAGCTTTATAACCACCTAACTTTCACCTTTAATTGCATCGAAAACGGTTCAGGCGTTTTTAAAAAAACTAAAAAATTGTTAGTATGGAAAAATGACTTTTCTCGATTTCTTCCATACAAAATGGCAATTTCATACTTTAACCCCTAATAGCTACTTGCTTAAAATCAAACCAATGTGTGATAGTTAATTAGTGTGCATTTTAATATTTTAAGATTATATAACAATTGAAAACAAAAACTGATTTGGGTTAAGTAAAATTGTAGTCTCATTATTATGTTGGGTATCTGCTTTTCCAGCTGAGCTAAAGAGGACCATAGCTGATCAGTCTAACTCTCTCCGTAAATTTTCAGAATGAAAATTTTGAATTTTTAGTTTCTGATTTCGTATGCGAATCAGAATTCTAATGCTTCAGCAATACATCTCCTGAACTTGATATTGAACTAGGCGTTTGAAATCAAAATGGCGTTCATTTATCATGTCACTTGTATCTATCAATTAAAACAAAAAAAGCTGTATCTGACCTATCTCATCACCTTTGTTTATGCTGAATAAATAAGTAGAATTTTAAATACTAGACTACCTGCAAAAAATATAACAAGTAAAGTAAAGTAACAACCCATTTTCGCTCACTGTTGAGCACGGGTCTCTTTCCTTTTTAAGGAGATGGCTTAATAGGAAAGGGAGACATACATGCAATATGAAATAAGCAACAATGTAAGGAAACGATGGTTTGTTTATAATAAATTGTATTTAAACAAACAGAAAAATAGGAAATGATGAACTAAAGAGGTTTACCGTTAAATTATTAAAACATTTTAAAATATATTTTTATGATAGTGGACTGAACTGAACATACGCTCCAGGAATATTTTAATATCGATAATGTAGGCTTAGGCTTAAATATAAAAGAGGAAATGAAATCTAATTTAAGCCATTCAAGACTTATTTATGCGCATACTTAACTAAATGCTTATAACTATTTATCAACTCTTTTTAAGTTTAAAATTTTCAGGCAATCCATTCGGCAAAGACTGTTACTTTTCTACAAATAGCTCTAATGCCAAGATATCCCAATAATATTGAACCTCGTGTATTATATTTCGAAGAGGCACCAAAGAAGCAACGACCGACACGGTAGGCGAAATTTGTGATTTGGTTAAAACATATTTTCAATATTTCCTTTATGTTTTTACTCCATCTTTGTCTGTCATATCTATACTAATATTATAAAGCTGAAGAGTTTGTTTGTTTGTTTGTTTGAACGCGTTAATCTCAGGAAGTACTGGTCCGAATTGAAAAAATATTTTTGTGTTGGATTGTCCATTTATCCAGGAAGGCTTTAGGCTATATAACATCACGCTGCGACCAATAGGAGCGAAGCAATAGTGAAAAATGTCACAAAAAAAAAAACGTGATCATAATAACCGAAATTGACGCGTACGAAGTCGCAGGCAACAGCTAGTATTAATATAATTAGGGCAAAAGTCACTGAAATCGTTTAATTTTGTGTGTCTCATATGTGTCTCTCTCGTCTTTTTTTGTCATTTATTAAGGGATAAAGTCAGTTTTACTGTCATTCCCACTGAAAAGAAAACGGGAGCCGCGCTAATTACTTATATTATTAAGACAATTATAATCAGCCAACAATCCCCTTAAAAATTCATGCATCCGTGAAAAAAGTTTAAAAAAGTTGAAGAGACTCTTATTTTTCTTCATAAAAATGCGCTAACGTATACCTACGTACCTACTTAGAAATTTTAATTTTAGAACAAGTATTTTGACACATAGACAAGCGGAAGGCATTTTTTTTAAATGATGTTTTAAAGCGAGCTAAAGTCGGGAAACTGCCAACCTCTGTGTACACAAATATGCTGGAAGCGCTGGATGCGCGTATGATGAAAATTGAAATAGTGTGTCAGCCCCGATTGAAGGCGGAAGGGGGGCGCCGAAACTGGGTCGTTTAGGGGTGTCATTCGCGCAAAATATTGCTCGTGTTTAAGTGCTTTAAGGATGCGATATAGCAAGGAACCGGGCACGCAAACACGAACCACACACGAAGCGTTAACAGATTTGGATAAAGAACACAACATTTTCGCGCCTATTGTTTTTAGATAGGTTGTGGTACTGAATTCGCCGTTGGTGATTTGTTCCTCAGAGCAGTCTAGTTATTAAATCAAACATCCTAACCTACTAAAATGTCTCTACAATACTTGCCAAACTGGGATTGGCAATCAGCCTGCCAAACGTGGAGTTTATGACTCTCTATGGAGAGGCCCGTGTTCTTATTCGCACTAATAATCTACTAAGCTACTCGTAGTTATAAGAATCTTCTTTATCATTGTTATATAAATAAATAATTATAAATAATTATTTCAGACATGCCACACTGGGCCACACAGTGCCATCTAGTCCCAAATTAAGCTACTATTAAGTACCCTGTCGTATGGGGTATACTAGACAACCGATAAACTTACTTATATACTTTTTTTTTGTAAATACATACTTATTATACATAGAAAACACCCAGACCAGTACAAACAGACATGTTCATGCACACAAACATTTGTACTGTGCGGGGATCGAACCCGCGACCCATGGCTCAGAAGCAGTGTTTACTACCGCTGATCCAAATGGTCGTCAAATATATACGAATGATATTCTAAGTACCTTAAAATGAGAATAGGCAAAAACCTGATTTATAAATTTACTTATAAAATAATATCTAGCATTCAATATTTAACAACTTTCTTGGTCTGTACTTCGAAAACTTTATGGTTATTTTGGAATCAAACATATTAAAAATTTAGGTACAACTCTTTTCCTCTCAACCATTTCAGTTACATCACCAAATTTTCCTCTAATTTTAAAATCACTTGCCTACCGATGATTTTAATTCTCTGATAACTTGTTTCGTATTTAATAAACAAGTAAATGAATCACTTGGAATTTACATCACACAATATCAGACTTATGAATCGATTACTCACTTCATTATTATCGAGTTGGATAATGAATAATAACAACGGTTTTACCTCAACACTGGGTTAATTGTTTAGGAACTGTTTTTAGGCAAATAAATAGCTGGTGTATATTGAGCGTTCCGTCGCGTTTGGTCAAATTCGCAATTGGTCAAGTGACTGAAAAACCGTCAAAATCGCATTCGGTCAAATTAGCGATTTTCGTTTTAGACAGCATAAGTATGTCTTGACAGGCGATATCGAAAAAATGTTCCGGTCTGTGCTTCTTAATGAAGCAGATCGCAACCTCAAACTAATTTTGTGGCGTGATAGTGAAGACAAACCAATTAGGACACTACGATTAAATACTATTACTTACGGATTTGCTAGTGCCAGCTATCTCACTACTCGTTCTCTTTGGCAGATAGGTGAAGAATGTGCTGATCAAAAGATAAAAAATATTATACAACATGATCTATATTGCGACGATCTACTTACCGGGGCAAGCACTGAACAGGAAATACGTCAAATTCGCTTAGCTGTTTCTTCTGAATTATCTAAGGGAGGTTTTCATTTACGTAAATACCGTTTAAACTTACCTCAGATACTCACCGACTCCGTTGACTTGAAAGGTGGCACCCTTATGATCAGCAAAGCTACTAGTACACTAGGGGTAGGTTGGACGCCGTCCACAGACAAATTTCATTTTCAGCACGACATTTCGCCATCTGACAACGTTACAAAGAGAACTATACTATTGTCAACGTTCAAAATCTTCGATCCTCTTGGTCTTCTTTCAATCTTCACGATAAAGCCCAAATTGTTATTACAAGAAATATGGTCACTCAAAGTTGATTGGGACGAACCAGTTCCTTCTGAGATTAAAGATTCTTGGTTACGATTCTCAACTAAATCTCCATGTCTGTCCTCATTGAAAATTCCACGACAAATTTTAATTGATGATCCTGTATCTATACAAATACATTGTTTTTCTGACGCGTCGCAACGTGCCTACCTGGTCAATATGGCGAATAGTCATATTCGCATTATTTTCTGATAGCAAATGGTCAAATTCGCCAACAGTCAAGATGTACACATGTAGCTCATAGTTATTTATGTGAATAGTGTAGATATTATTACTACTTATTGTTGCCTGCTATTACAGTCAAATACAAAAACGAAATAATACAATTTATTAAGGTTTAATAAAATTAATAATAACCATACAAAAATCGGTTTTTTGTATGATATAATCAACACGAATAACTTTAGCCACAGGTAAATCGAGCCATAACCGCCGTTTTATCGTAAGCGACATTTTTCCAAAAATGCTTTTTTTTTATCGTAATCGGCATTTTAAACCATACCGGACCTTGCTCTATTGACGTTTTTTGCCTAAACTCAATAGTTTTTGAGATATAACAAAAGCTAATTTTATCTTAACCGTCACCATTTTCGAAAAATTTAATATTTATATCAAAAAATGACATGGTAATATGAGCATGCGAGGACATGCGGGTTCGAGTCCCGCCTGAGACATAATTTTTCAAGATTAAATACTGATATTATAATTGCAATTAAATTGCTTAAATATCATATAAAGTAGGTATGTCACTGACATTACCTACTTTTACAGTCAAATACAAAAAAAGTAAAAATTGGTTTCGGGTGGTTTTACCATTTGCCTAACACCATGTAAGTATAAGGCGATCCAGAGTTTAGCCCTATGTGCTGTCGTCTATAATTAAGGCTTGATACCTACTTTTCATTTGCAAATTGTTAAAACAAATTCGTTTCGCAATAACAATTATGTTCGCATTTCAATCGAGTATAATGTATTTATTTTAGTTGTTAACTTAATTAATTAATTTTCATTAATTTTCTGATTAAACTTTGTGTGCTAAAGTGCCTTGTGATTTTAAAACAAACTGACAGCTATTGTTGGGATTTAACCCTTTGAATGCGGGTAATTCCAGACACAATAGAAATCAATTGTCATATAGATCAGATCTGCTCCTAAGCAGCCGACCGGTTAAGCTCGCGATTGCGACTGCACTAACCCATTGGGCTACCAAGACATAGTTTGTACCAAGACTAATTAACGATGAAAGCCAGTGTTCATCTTAGGCTTCTTCTTAACCGTAGAGTTAAGTATGTAGTCAAGAGCAAGCCCATTATAAAAAAAGAAGTTTCATCAATATTAACTTGTACCTCCAATAAAAGAAAAAGTAAAGTAAATTGGGTTTAAGTACTACTTCAAGCAGTCAAAATTTTTATTCAAGGAATTGTAGTTTTAACTGGTTTTATTACTTTGTGGTAAAGGTACTTAAGGTTATACGTACAATATGCCTGACTATTATTTAATTGAGTAGACCTAAGTGTTGAATTAGTTCATCATTGGACAGTGCATCAGTCCAGATACAATAGAAAATAGTATTATTATTTGGAACTTATTAGTGGTAAAACCATAATGACACATAGGCAGATGAATGAATGAACGAATGAATGAATGAATGAATGAATGAATGAATTAATGAATTAATGAATGAATGAATGAATACTCTTTATTGCACACCACAAAGAAATTACAAAAATTGATTCTTACATTAAAATGTACAACTTAAGCGGTCTTATCGCCGTCAGCGATCTCTTCCAAACAACCTTAACAGGAAAAACTATAAAGAAAGGGAAAGGTGCTAAGTACTTAAGGCAACATGTAAAATTAATAATACAACTTATTTTAATAATCATGGATGTAACGCAGATGATACTAAGTTTATGGACCCTGATGGGCTCCTAATTTAAGGTTAGAAGAGAGGAAGCGTTTTCCCCTACTCTTGAGTATTTTTCAGTCAATAAGTAAGAGATAGGCAGGTTAAAGGCCCATCTTATATTATCTGTACGACAGAAAAACGTAAAGTTTTCCTGATATAATATTTTTTGTAGGAAGCTCAAAATGTCAAAAATGAAATAATGTAAAGTAACAGCCTTTATTATCCACTGCAGAGTAAAGGCTTCTATCATTGAATTCCAGTTACCTATCACAGCAATAATATATGTATTTAGAATCACCACGTTTGACAAATGCGTATTGGTGATGAGAAACCCGAGCAATGTCCAATTCGAAACTCTTGCTACCCAAAAATAAATATACACATCATACTGTGCAATGATTTATCTTTATTTTTATTTTAATACTAAGTAGGTTAAGATTTGCGCAAACATATCAAGTAAACACGCTACCGGACTTACAAAATTAACTGTTTACTCTCTTATGTTCTTCGAATTATTTAAAAGAAGGTAATAATATAACATTATTGCAAACCTGGTGGTTTCAAAGTTGACTGGCATGTCGGCCAGAGGTCAGGCATGCCATATGCTCTATGCCCGGGGGAATAGTGATGGGATACCTGAACCTTTTTGCGAATCCGTTAGCTTTAGTCTTTTTCTTGTTTAGTTAGCCGTAGCGCCTTTGTTTCTGGATTCGATAAAAACGAAAGCGAAACAAGTAGGTAGTGACCGTATTTTTTGGTTGTCGATTAAACAAAGGAGAGTGGGTTTGTAAATGATTTAAAGTAGGTTTGCAGCAATACATACTGCATGTTTTTATTAATAGATTCTGCAGACAGCTGGAAATGTTGTGGTGTATAAAGAAGATGCGAGCCGCTAGGCCGCGAGCTGTCAAGCCCTTCGCGCGATTTTCCGGCACTTCCCGCGCTTTCATAGTATGAAACCAGCCTGTCAACAACATTGTGTGCAATTTTTACAAGTTTTTTTCCCGCGTCAACTACACGTTATCACACGTTAACCAGTGCCCAGCAGTGGGATACAAAATAGTCTCATATACTTTCTCAAGGTCTAATCTATCTTTGAACGTAATTCAATCAAAATCAATTCTGTAGTTTGTAAAAGTGCATAAGACAGACATACAGAGAAAGAAACTTTCACATTTACAATATTAGTAAGTCTTGTAACTCATCTATCCCATCTCGTCGTCTAATGTTCGCGGTCTAGCAGCTCGTTCCTTCTTTATACACCACAAACGTACACTCATGTATCTTCCCTTCTGTTCTTGAGACGATAACATTTATCTTTAAAATTTTTCAAATCTTCCAATTTGGCCACTGTCCTTTATATCAGAGCCCACTTTTGGAAAAGCCATTGATTCTGGCAACCTGATGTCGTGTGTCGCTATCGGCATATTGATGTCAGTACTGCGCCACCTGTCGCTCCGGGTCAGCTTGCCGCGATTTTGGCAGGGTTGAGACACTGTTCTGTCGATATAATTATCTTTTAAATCCGATATTGTTTTGACACTTTGGAACAGAAAAGAACCACTTAGGTCATTTTGTCTTCCAAGCATTTTTCCATCTTCTGATGATAAGTGACAATATTTTTAAGCTCTAAATAAATTTCTGATGATAAGTAACAAAAATCCAACCTAAAATAGAAATTATTGAAGTAAATCTTCGATATTACTAAATTAACATCGTTTGACTTATCTTTATTATATTTTATTTCTCTCTGAAGTGTGCTTAAAAATATGTTTTTCTACCTATACTACATATCTGGTTAAAAGCTGTCATAGAACACCACAAAATGGCTAGTTTGCCTTCCGCATATAGTTTAAGCCAGTAATTAGTTATCAGGTAGCATTTATCATTATATTCCATAATAAACTATTAAGGTTCCAAAATAGAAAAGTACATGCTCTTGTATCGATGTAAGGAATGCGATCATCACTAACTGTCCTTAATGGTCATTTCGGTAATGGCGTGTCGGACAATGCATGCGAATGCGCGGCTGGGGTGCGCAAGGGCAGCCCGTGCCCTTCACGAAGGTCACCTTCCAGTACCTGCGCGTGCGCCTATTGTCCGCGCAACCTGACACCCAAATATAACCTGCAATAACACCCTTTATTGGTTCTCAACTCAACTGGAATACAAATAAAGCATATTTTTGTGCGGTAGAGTCCAGTATGTTACTCTAACGAGACCCAATTTCGAGTTTGAATTTTTAAAATCCAATTGCGTTTTATAGGTGAGCGTGACAGGATAATTTAAGAAGGGGAGAAGTGAGTTTTTTTTGTTTGCGCATGCGATTCGGTTATGTCTGCTTTTTGCGCCAACGAGTTTTTTGCGACGCTTTGTTTTTGAAGTAATTATTCCAATACGTTTAATAGTTATTGCTTTACAAAACTAAGTGTTTAACAGTCGTTTGAGATATAATTGCGCACGCCATATTGTTTTGATCGTCTCACTTATTGCGTTGCTTGAAATTTTCTCACGATTCCAATACAAAAAGGAGATAGACATTTTTCTCTGGAACCGCTGACTCGCCGCAAAGTTTTCCTCGAGGACTTTCTTCTTAGAAACTTTTGATGAATCATAAGATGTGTTTATATGAAATGAAGTATTCCAGGTTTCATGTAATGCATGCAATTACGTACGTCCGAGTGGTCATCTAATGATTGCGATCGTTCCCGGAACGCATTCATTATTTATTTGCCGACGGTCTTCGATGCTGCATATTTATATTGATTAGTCTAATTCGTTCTACAAAAGATCAGGCACCCAGTCTGAGTTTTGATGTGGGTAATTTGACCTAAATTTTTGAAGCCTCAACAAATCCTTAAGTCATTTTCTTTCGTCTATTTCATGTTTTTATTATTATTTGCAAATCTATCTGTTATTTGTTGCATAGTTTTTCTGTTGAAATATTAGTTTGGAACCCTTGTGTTTTAACCGTTTGGAATATCTATAGTTTAAAATAATCTATCATATCTTCAATCAAATCATATCTTTAACTAATTCAGTATTCATTTCACGATAATCTTTACGCATTTCATGTTCTGCGCATGATTGAATATTGGATATAAAACTACCAGTAATGTATAATTTAATTGGCAACCTCAAACAAGTTTGTTTTTTTTTTTAATTTCAAAAGAAAACAATTAAAGCAGGATATTTATTGTTTGTTCCACAGGAATCCTCGCCCACCTTGACGCTTATCTCGTCGAAGGTAAGTCGAAAGACATTGGTATACCATCATCCATGCCCATTGCTTGATGTACTGAAACAATCAATATCCTGCGCTATATTCTTTCTCATAGCTTTGTCTCGTTCGTGACTGGGACACGCTTGTCTTTGTTATTACATTTAGACCTCTAACCCTTAGACAGGGGAATGAGTCCATTTTCGGACTCTGGTCACTCAATGTGCAGATGCACAATGTCTGCTTTCACCGCGAAGCAAGTTGGATAATTTCATCTGTAGATTCAAAAAAATTCAGTGTACAATTTGATTTTGTTTTTATTTTGGACGTTTTGGTTATTTCTAGGGATTTTTTGGTAAGTGTGTATAATGCATGCAACTTATGGTCATCACATCGCCATCGTTCGCCATATTGTTATGAATGTTGTTTAGCCGATGTGAATAGCTTTATCAATATCATACTTACAACATTATTTGTTTGTTTAACTGATCTCTTATTTATTAAGTAAAATTTGTGTGTGTTTCTGCTACTTAAATAAAACATTCCAGATAATATTTTTTGACAGTTCTTTTTTTGTCACCTCTTGTGACAACCATAGAACAAAAGATACTGGCGTTATTCTATTTTAAACAAGCACCATGCACGCAACACAAACATAAAATTATTTATCTTAAATTTGAAACTCGTCTGACATTATAACTTAATAGTTATCATACTCGTTAATGATCGTCTCATAAATTAATTGAATATTATATTTTTAGATTCAATGTAATTAAAAGTATTCGCTTAAGTTACAAGAGTTTTATCGCATTTTTCTTATGTT
The DNA here is from genome assembly GCA_949315895.1 of Anania crocealis. Lineage (NCBI taxonomy): Eukaryota > Metazoa > Arthropoda > Insecta > Lepidoptera > Crambidae > Anania > Anania crocealis. The sequence goes on along the minus strand of OX438881.1, from coordinate 1,913,646 downwards.
AATTAGCAAGATGTTATTTATGATAATTAGTGCTATGTCTAGTTTGGTGTTTCAAGAAATTAGTGCCTGGTGCAAATTATTCTGTGAATTATAAAAAAAACCTTTAGGTATAAAAAAAACATGAGTATTCTTCCACGACTCTTATTTTTTTATTAGCTGAGGCTGTTATGTAAATAATAGTTAAATATACTACTTAAATGAATATTTAAAGGACATTCCCGAAATACGATTGACAAACCGTCTGCCATGTGTGGCGATTGTGGCAAAGTCCTTCTTATGATGATAATGATAAAGCGAATTTGGATGTTAATGGGTCTTGACCATATTTAGTGCGCGATATCAGTTGTTTTAGCGAAATTCCTTAAAGAAAAACTTATTAAACTATACTTCATCATGTCTCTCTTTCAAACTTCTGCTACTGCTAGACATTAGCCTCCCCTTCTTATGAATGTAGCACAGTAGGCAATGGAGAGTGAGCGATTCGTGGTATTTCCCTGCACGATAGAATTAGAAATGAGGAAAAAATAGTACTAAGACAACCAACATCGCTCAAAGAATTGCGGAGCTGAATTGGCAGTGGGTGGCATCTATAGTAAGAACCGACAGCCGTTGGGGCAGAATGATTCTGGAATAACGATCAGTGGGTATGCGGATGCCCTCCAGTAGATAGACCGGCGATCTGTCGATGATAAAAACAGAAATAAGGAAATAGGTGTACAAAGACAACCGACATTGCTCAAAGAATTGCGGAGCTGAAGTGGCAATGGGTGGGACACATAGTGAAAAGAACCAACAGCCGTTGGTCGACAACGATCAGTGGGTATGCCCTTCAGTGGACCGACGATCTGTCGAAGGTTACGGGAAGCCGCTGCATTTATGGTCAACGATTTTGTCCCGTTGTTGTAGAGATTCTTCGGAGAGCCTTTGTCCAGCTGTGGGCAGGGCAGTAATGACTAGTTTGGTTAAAATTTTGAAAGATGTTCACGACAATGGAGACTACCGTTTCTTTGCTCACCAGTTGGCGCCACTGTAGACTGAGGTCCGGAGGTATAGCTGTCAAAGGCGATTGGCACCGAAACAAAGTGTTATATCTTGAATCTAATTAAGGTTTATTATTTATAAATAACGATCTTGATATCAACAAACTAACTTCTGAAATAGTTGCTCTTGAGGCCGCCTATTTTTGCGCTTTTTCTTAATTCCGCTTTCAAAGCATTCACATTAATCGCCAAATAATCCATATTTGCGATATTTTACGAAGGAGATCACTTTCCAGCAGTTAAATTAAAGAAATTATAATTTATGCAACAAAGCCCGCTAAAACCAGTGAAAAGTGAATGATATTAGTAGACCTCACGCGACACAAGCGCCTCTATTGATCCTGAGACACCTGTATCCAGGTTATTTTAGCTACAACTTTTCCCCAAACCTTCGGTTCATCTGACGGAGAGCCAGCCCGCAGATCGTCGTTTGGTGCGTGGTGCGTTGTCAAAAACAACACATCACCCAACAAACATGCGTATTCACATTTTATTGTCGTTCGAATAAGTAAATACTGTTAGTATATCGGCCACAGGCCGTTGATATATTCTAATTGAACCGGAAAAACTGGAGATGTTTTATGATCAACAAAAATGTACGTGGGCGTGTTTTAATGGACGACATTTTTTTTCCGCGGTGATATATTGGACGGGTCTTGATTAGTCAAAATAATTGTAACTAGATTAGTTAAACACCGGGGTCACTTACAAAGGCACTTATTTTCTTACTAATAGAGCAGATAATCTTACTAAAATCATAAATTTTGACGACCTCCGTGGCGGAGTGGCATACACACCGGTTTTCAAGGTGTCGCCTGCTCCGAGGTCCCGGGTTCGATTCCATTTTCACGGGTCTGGGTGTTTGTGGTACCTTCGTTGTTTCTGGTTTCCAAAATACGAATGCTTTAAATAGTTATTCAAATTGGGATCAAGATAATGTATGTGATGTTGTCCACATTTATTTATTTATTATTTATAAATGTGAAAGTTTGGATGGGATATTTGTTACCTAATTATGTAAGGAGCGTTTGTTTATGTACCGGACCAAGATCTAGGATTCGTTACCCATGGTCTTGAGTTCGCTCGCTGGGGTAAACTAATTCTTGAGTGGAGACCGCGTCTCGGCAAGCTTAGTGTAGGACGCCCTCAGGTCAGGTGGAGTGATGATTTGCGCAAGGCTGGCAGGAGCTGGATGCGGGAAGCCGAGGATCGATCTATGTGGCGTGCAGCTGGAGAGGCCTATTTCCAGCAGTGGACTGCGATAGGTTGATGATGATGATGATGAGTTCACACCCCAGGTCGGGCAATAACAGTTTCGAATTCTCGAACATTGCTCGGGTTTGTGATCACCAGCCTGTATTTGGCAAGCGTTGTGATTAGGCCTCATGGTCTTTCACAATCCTTGCGACTCTTTCAACTTCAAAATGCACAATATGACAATATGAATATATTGAAGTTAAGTATGTATTAGAATAGAAAATTATGTTAACTATAGATGTATCAACGTTAGGTAGTATGGATACGATTAGCGACTTCCAACACCAGATGTTTAGTTCGATATAACTGTTGATTTCGTCATAATAAACTATCAGAAAACGTTAACTTTATGAGATCTTTACACAACTCTTATCAAAACTTATCGTTAACATAATCAATCGTTAACGACGTGACGAAACCATAACGATACGACCACAATCCGAGTAGAAACGGTAGTACCACAACCACGATATTATAAATGCTTGCTATGGTGCAAACACACACCTACCCCGTGTACCCGTGGCCATGAACGTTGTAAACGACCGATTTTAAATCCGTATTTTGAAAGAAAGAAAGAAATATTTATTTGACACAACAAACACACTCACTAACATTTAAGAAAAAGGAAATAAATGCCGAAAAGGTTCCCGCTCAGCATTAGTCGTGACAGCAAGAGGCTTATCACGACGCTGGTTTTCAGGTATTTTGCTGATTTTTATTCCGATGACTCATTAGGTTTAACGCCGCCGCGTTTCATTCTCTGCACATGCTTAGCTATGGCTAGCTGAAAGGCTGCGTACCTAGTTGTAGGTTTTCATAGTCAAAATTTTTGCCAAAACAGTACCTATCTACGAAGGCCGGTTTTGCAACCTGTACTTGTAAAATACTTTTTCTTTTGCAACGCTGACGCTGTGATGACTAAATGCAGATTTTGGCAAGGAAGCCAATTAATTATTTGAACTGAATTAATCATTGATAGCATTGATTGATCACCCGTATTTGGCAAACATGGTGCCTGTACCATTGCTGTGGTAACTTGAATCCAACGATGTAGGCCTTTGGGATGGTTATAGGCTGTTTATTTACTTTTTTTAACAGCAGTGTCGAAAGAGAGAGCCAACTGTAACGTATTCTACTATGGGATGTCTCCGTGAGAATCTCCAGGTCCATTGACCACCTGATTTCGCGATGTAAGATCGCTATTACGTCACGAGAGACACGCTCCGATCGAGTTATAGTTTTTTGCGTCTATATCGTTTCCGGTACATAAATATCGTATTAGTTGGGAAAACACTTGAAGATTAAACTGTTTTATTGAGTCACATTTATTGTTTTCTAAAATTGCGACAGATGTTGGAAATAAATTATAATTTATATCACCTTAGAATATAGTTACACAAGTCTGTAGTTTATTCTTGACTGTCGAATGGAAATGTTTGTATATTTTTTTTATATTCTCTTGTACTACATTGCTTAATGATCGAGCTAAACGGTATATCAAAATAAATACTTGTTACTTTTTATAAAATGTCCTAGTTTTGTAAATTGAAACTTTATCTTGCATTAGTATGATATAATTTAATTGATTCAAAACGATTCATAGCTATTAATCATATTACGTACAGAATTAAGCACCTGATTATAATTAATCATAAAATTCAAATTTTCTTGAGATGTTGATGTTATTAAGTAAAAAGATTTTACACAAGAAATGGGAACTTCAGGATTTCAGGTGTAGGTATAATCTTTTAACAAACATATTGTTTGTTGAAAAGAAACTAGTATTCTATTAAAGTCACTTTTTACGGCACCCAATATCATGAATAATAATAATTTCTCTATTTTCAGTTAGGCATTCACATCATTTAATTTGAGACTTAATTTGATAAGCTGTCTTGATGTTTTCAGGAAATTCATAAAAATTCGAATGCACATAGTCAAGCTACTTTTTCCATATTTGATTTCGTTCTGCACTTATCGGTTCTTGGTTTTAATTACATTCTCGTATTACGAAGTTTTTATGTGTCTTATTTTGATAAGGTTCAATTACTACTCTGTTTTCGCAGCACAACACGGCAAGTAAGTATTTTAAAGCTAATAGTTTTAATGCTTTCTATATTGTTTTGATGACTGAATAAAATAAGAAATAAGCCGCATAAGAGAATATTTCCTATAACCCTTTATAAATAATCTACAATCTTAGTGTCACATATGATCATTGTAACTTCTAAAATAAGTTCACGTCATCATCTAATAATTTCCTGTACTTTACACATATGTCCCCGGTTCCGTGGCGATGATGCACGGACAGTCACAAATTAAAATAGCTGGTGTTGTTAACTCATACACAGCGTGTGTGTAATGCGTGTGTGTAAACACGGACAGTCACAAATTAAAATAGCTGGTGTTGTTAACTCATACACAGCGTGTGTGTATGACTCAAATTACCGGGACAAACTAAATAACTTAATTATTTGTTAATCATAAAATATAATGTAGGCAAGCAATGCAAATAGGTATTTTTTTGTCAAAACCACTTAATACAGATTTTTATGAAGGAACAGGAATAGATTTTGATATATAAGGAAGCATGTTGGTTTTCCTTAAGAAGCTGCAAGCATAAGGTAAGTACCTACTAATCAAAGGTAATAAAACATAGATTAACTTAATTTGTTTTCGAAATAATTGGGACGTGTAAAAGCGCCTCCAGGGGCCTATTCGCAGAAATAAAACTGATTGTAACTGATTTTTAACTGATTTTAGTGTTACCTATACATTTTGCACTATCCCTATCTTTTCAACTCTTTACAGCGATCGTGGTCACGGTTAGACTTTTTTTAAGCCTAGTAACTTGTTATGCACAATTATTACTGCAAACAACAAGAGACCAATTAAAAGACCAACAATACTTTGCTATTAAAACATCACATTCTTGTAATTAGTTTATGATATGTTTCGTATGAGTTTAAACATCACAGAATAATCTACGTGCTATAAGAAACATACCACCAACTCATTTCACAATATCTCCGTCATAGAGAGGAATCTACATTGCAATTACTCACAGTTTATTGTGAACCAATAGGTTTCACTTAACGCAATGTTTATTCGACAATTGTATCCGGATGCCGGCTTACTCACACGACCGGTTTGGGTAATGAGTAAGATGAATTATTAAGGCTGATGCTCACGATGCAGTAATGCATTACGCATAGAGATGAAAATGACTAACGTGACTGAATTTGACTGACTGTTATTTACGGTCAAATTGGTCAAAATCAGTCAAAAATGGTCATAAACTGTCAAAAATGGTCATTTTCAGTCATTTTTATTTCAACCATATTTTAGTACTTTTTAAGTTTTTCTGAGTATTTTCTGAGTTTAAATTGAAACACAAAAAAAAGGGTTGTAATGAGTTATTACATAATATTAAACATTTTAAAATGTAGGTTTGTTTTCGATGCCCCGATGTTTCGGCGCGATGCCGCGCGCGTTACCTGCGAAATGGCAACGTGTCACATGCATCGCCGCGTGCGCCCGCTCCTCTGTGCATTACGGGCGAAATGGCAACGTCGCATCGCCGTGTGCCTACTTAAGGCAGTCCTATTCTCTAATGAAATAATAATAAATAAAACCTTACTTGATTAAAACTTATCTATAAATTGGGTGCCCAAATAATTCAATTATTTGAGATTTGGAAGTAGACAATACTAAAACATTTGAGTCAAATTGACTGAATTTGACTGTAAATGACCGGTCATATAAGGTTTATGACAATTGTGACTGGTCAGATTCAGTCATTTTACAACTCTAATTACGCAAAATGCTTTAATTATTGCTAAAATTAATTCAAATTAATTGTATATTATAAGTGCGAAAGTAGTCTTTCTGTCTGATAAGCTTTCACGCCTAAGTTACTCAACCGATTTTGAACTTGGTACAAAGCACAAGTTTCCCGCGTGAACTTCAATATGTATTGTAGTTCACGCGGGTGAAGCCGCGAACAAAAAGCTAAGTACTTATATAATTTAACGATTACTTCGGTTGCAGTAAATTCTGTTACGTGTTAGGTTTAAGTGACGAACAAATGCGTCAAGAAAGCTTAAAATTATATCACTTATAATTCCGGCTGCAAGTAAATAAGTAAATAAATATTTAAGACATGCCTCACTGGGCCACACTGAGCCATCTAGCAAATTAAGCTACTATTTAGTAACCTGTCGTATGGGGACTAGACAACCGATAAACTTACTAATATACTTTTTTTTTGTATACATACTTATAATAGATAGAAAACACCCAGACCAGTACAAACAGACATGTTCACGCACACAAATATTTGTACTGTGCGGGGATCGAACCCGCGACCCATGGCTCAGAAGCAGCGTTTACTACCCGCTGATCCAAATGGTCATAAACTTACAAAACCTATAAATATCATACTTTTTCTTTGTTTTTTAGGGTTCCGTACCCAAAGGGTAGAAACGGGACCCTATTACTAAGACTTCGCTGTCTGTCCGTCTGTCCGTCGCTCTGTCACCAGGCTGTATCTCAAGAGCCGCAATAGCTAGACAGTTGAAATTTACACAAATTGTGTATTTCTGTTGCCGCAATAACAACAAATACTAAAAACAATTATCCCATACAACAAAACGGTTTTTTTGGCCTTTTTGGTACGGAACCCTTCGTGTGCGAGTCCGACTCGCACTTGGCCGGTTTTATATTAACTGCACGCGAGCTTCATTCGTTCTCCATTCGTGTGGGTGTAGGTTAGTGAGTGAGAGTCTTAAGACGTCGGCACAGCAATGAGGTGTTACGTACAATATTTAGTGTGTCTCTTTGACCTTTCCTCCAGTGTCACCGATCATATGACTAATTTATTGTACAATTTACGTATACTCGAAAGTTATATTAGAACCTGCTTTGAAGTTTCTCTCTTAGGCATAGATTAACGTTTTCTTTTTCGTAATGTTCTTAATGGTATTTTGTTTCTGTTATATTGTCGTGGCCCCGATTGAGCAGCGGCGTAGTGGTATTTATTAACGGAATGTCACACGATCAAAATAGTACTTTTTAACATAGATACATTATAGGAGCCCTTCTAGTATGAAAAAGTAACATGTTTTTCTCTTTGAGAGTTATTTAATCCGATTGTAAAGTGTGGTGTCGGTACCTACATTAAAAGAATAACACCAACCATAAATCTTGTGCTGGGTTCATAAGAGACAAAAGAGTAGTCCATAATAACTAGGTTGATTTGGGAGATATTGTTTGTAGAAAAAATCTGTTCGGAAACTGCAGACTAACCCAGAACGTTATTTATAATAAATATCAATGATGACCATGCTTCGACGACCTCCGTGGCAGAGTGGCGTACACACCGGTTTTCAAGGTGTCGCCTGCTCCGAGGTCCCGGGTTCGATTCCCGGACGGGTATGATGTGCCAACCTATATATATCTACTATGTGTATGACGTATGTACATTTAACCAATACTTATTATACTTCCTTTGATATATTTGATGCATTCAATAAACTACTATCATGTAGCACAGTCGTTTCAATACCAACTCCTTACATGGCGACCCTTGCCATAGGAGCGTACCGCGTGTGTTCAAAGTCCGATTGCCATATACGGCGAGTGTCCTAAAAACAATACAATACGGCAATTGAAGTGATCAAAATGCATTTAATTAATAACTCATCTCCGTTAGTGCCGCAAGACTTTTATCGTCAAATCCAAAAGTTAGTGGGAAAAATCGAAAATGGGCAAAGGTTCCAGTAAAGTTCAACCACAGGAGGTTGTGATCGCTCAAAATGCGGTTGGGGGTCTGAATTCTGCCACTACAGACCAGCTGCTTTTTCATATGACTACCAGCAACCTTATATTGGCAATTTTAACAGTAATTGCAGTCATCGTTTTTATGTGTATGACGTACCGAGGATATAAGCGCTGCCACGGAAAATGGACGCGGAAAGCCATCAATGACCATTTTGTTCGAGGTTCGTCATCATTTTTGAGACGTCATCGCCCACGCCAAGGTGAAAATTTCAAGATGGACAACGTGTAATAAGTGAGTGAGAAATATAAATCTACAAGTGTAGTGTCGTGTATAATCCCGTAAATGCGTACGTATATAACCATTAATGTATTATCTATTTGTTTCGTATGGACACTATTACTCGTATTTAAAAATAATTAAGGATTTGTACTGATGTAATAGATATACTACCTATTAACTTATCTTATGGCTGATTAAATAGCTACATTATGCGAAGAAATTAAACAAATCAGAGATTATTTAGTAAAATTAGGAGAATCACGTAGAACACCTAAAGTAAAGCAAGAGAAACTTTTGATTAGCAGTAGTTTATTCGAACAGTTTAATGTAGAGTATGATAATTTGATTAAAAATATTGAAAGTCTTGAATTGAAAAGTGAAACTGTTGATTATTTAATTAACGTAAGACAAACTGTAAATACATTGTACTCGAAAATTTGCGAATTGTGTTCTTCTACTAAAGGCGAAAATAACTGTGAGAAAAACACCAATATGGAGAAATTCGATTTAAAAACGGCCATTTCTCTTTTGCCTGTGATGACAGATGATGAAAATGTAACAAAACAACTTATCTCAAATATTGAGTTATATGATTCAATGTTGGAAGAGTCTGAAAAGACAAAATTAATTACGTTTGTATTAAAGTCACGACTTTCAGAAAGCGCGAAACTGCGTTTGTGCGATTCTTATAGCTCAGTTTCGGACCTTATTGAGGATATTCGGTCTAGGTTAATTTCTAAAAAATCTCACACAGCTTTACAGCAACAACTTCAAGGGACGAGACAGGATGGAAAGACTATTGAGGAGTTCGGTAAGGAACTTGAACAGCTTTTTGTCGATTTGACTGTTTCTCAAGCCGCCGGAATTGCAAAAATTATGAGGTGCTTCGCCCAATTAATGAAAAATACGCAATAAAACGATTCTCAGACGGATTGAGGAATAGTCGAATCAGTACTATAATTGCAGCACGAGATTATACTTCACTAAAGGACGCGATAGCCGGAGCCTTAGACGAGCAAATGTCGTCGGGCCAGGGAAACCAAGTGATGAGTTATCGAACTCATAGAGGTAACAATATTTTTTCTAGAGGCCGACGTAATTTTCATCAGCAAGGACACGGACATGGTTACAGTAGAGGTCAATTTAATCAAACAAATAATCCAAATAACGTTAACGTCTATCGTAATAGCAGAGGTCGAGCTCGCGGTTTTATCAACTCGCGCTCGCGTAGCGCGGGCCGGCGCGGTTTTAGTGGCCCAACACGATTTAACTCTGTAAACGTAATGCAATCGCAACAAGCAGGTGACAATACGGAGGATCAGCAATCATCTTTAACAAATGCAGAGGAAAACCTAAACTTGTTTTTTCGGTCTGAATAATTTTAGTGACGATTTCAATAATATTAATTCAATAGAATTATCATTATTAGGCCACACACACTCATGGTTACTTGATACCGGCGCGACGTTGTCGGCGATCAAGCTAGAACATTTGGTAAGTAAAAACATTCCATTCCATATAGAGCGAATACGTATCAATGGCATAGGTGGCATCGTGTACACTGAAGGATATGTTTACTTGAAATTACTTTACAATGAATTAGTATTGGAGCATAAGTTTTATGTTTTCGAAACTTTGCCTTGTAAAACTGATGGTATTTTAGGCCAGGATTTTTTTAACAAATTCAAATGCATATTAAACTTTGAAGAAAATACGTTAACTGTAAATGACAAAGATGGATATTCCTTTAGCTTACCTCTCCAAATGGGTCAACTAGGCTTCAACAATTACATTGTTTTACCGCCACGTTGTGAATATATTCATTATATTAATACTTCAATTCAGCAAGATTGTTTTGTAGCTCCTAAACAATTATCAGAAGGACTTTTTTTGGCAGGAATTATAGTTTCACCAAAAAATAATCAAATACCTATAAAAATCCTCAACACTAGAGACGAAGAGGTACGCCTTAGCTATTTTACTCCAGAGTTACATATTCTCGATAGTTATGACATGTATTTATTCGATAGGGAAACCATTTGTGCTGATAGGGTTAAAAAGTTATTTTCTATTTTAAAATTTAATCATTTAAATCGCGAGGAACAAGTTTCTATAGAGAATATTTGTGCAAAGTATCCTGACGTATTTTTATTACCAGGCGATAAATTAACATATACTAACTTATATGAACAAAAAATCTATCTTAAAGAAAATTCAACGCCTTGTTATACAAAGCCTTATCGGTTACCTAAAGCACACAACATAGAGATTGAGAAACAAGTAAAACAAATGTTGCAAAAAGACATAATTGAGGAAAGTCAAAGTGAGTGGGCAAGCCCCCTTCTTTTAGTGCCAAAGAAAAGTGACGATAGTGGTAAAAAGTGGCGTGTTGTGATAGATTACAGGAAATTGAATGAACGAATTCAACACGATAAGTTTCCATTACCAAACATTAATGAAATTTTAGATTCATTGTCAGGCGCCATTTACTTTACTCATTTAGACCTTAGCCAAAGTTACTACCAATTGAAATTACATCCCGAAAGTAGAAAATACACTGCATTCATAACAGACAAGCAATATCAAATGAAAAGACTTCCAATGGGGTTGAAAACCAGTCCCAGTGCTTTTAGCAGGCTAATGACAGTAGCAATGTCCGGTTTAAATTATGATAAATGTTTAATATATTTGGATGATTTAGTATGTTTTGGAAGATCTTTAGATATTCATAACAAAAATTTAATTAGTATTTTCGAAAGATTACGTAAAGTTAATTTAAAGGTAAATCCGGAAAAATGACAATTTCTAAAAAAAGAGCTGCTTTATTTAGGGCATATTGTTTCATCAAAGGGTGTTTATCCCGATACAAATAAAACTAAGATTATTCAAAATTATCCAAGGCCAACAAATTGCGATGAAACTAAGCGTTTCGTTGCATTTGCAAATTATTACCGTAAATTTGTACCAAACTTTGCCGAGCATTGCATACCACTAAATAAACTAACTAAGAAAGGTGTCAATTTTGAATGGTCGAGTGAATGCGAGAAATCTTTTATTCACTTGAAAAATACATTACAAAATCCACCAATATTACAATTTCCCGATTTTTCAACTGAAAATGAGTTCATCCTACACACAGACGCTTCAGGCATTGCCATCGGCTCTGTTTTATGTAATAAAAATGATATGCCAATCGCTTATGCCAGTCGAGCTTTAAATAAGGCTGAACTAAATTACCCAACCATTGAAAAAGAACTTCTAGCTATAGTATGGTCTGTTAAATATTTTCGCCCTTATCTTTATGGGAAAACATTCAAAATTATGACTGACCATAAGCCTTTAGTTTATCTCTTCAGCATGAAAGATCCGTCTAGCCGATTGTTAAAATTTCGTTTGTTAATGGAAGAGTACGATTATAAGATTGAGTATGTAAGAGGAGCGAATAATGTGGCTGCAGACGCATTATCTCGCATAATTGTGACGTCAGACGATTTAAAAGATATGAACGCAAAGGTTTTGAATGTTATGACTCGAAGTATGCACAAAAAGAGTGTGAATGAAAGTGGAAACAATTCTTTGGTCGATAAAGAGCCTACCGACAGATGGACTGATCACCCAAAGGTCGTAGAACTCCTTAAAAAACCAAAAAATTGTACAGAATTGCTAGTGAGTAACAAGTTTAAGAACGAAAGTTTTGTTCATACACCAAAAAAGAACATTATTTATATTAACCCATTTTCTCGATCATGTTCTGTGCGAGACACGTTCGTGAGAGACTTGGAGTTATTTTGTAAACAATTAAAAGTCGACGAAATATACATAATGAAAAATCAAATTAATAAAAAGTATATTGAATGGTTAACCAAAGACAAAAAGTGGTCCGGGCCACAGCTTTATGTAATACGAGATGTAAAAAGAGTTACATGTAACGATGAAAAGAAGGTCATAATGAACGATTTTCATTTATTACCGACCAGTGGACACGCTGGAATGAGACGAATGGTCAATAATATTAAAAAATATTATTTTTGGCCTAACATGGATTTGGAAATTAGGGATTTCGTCAGAAAGTGTGAAAAGTGTCAAAAGCAGAAACACTTTTTACCAACGAAACAATCTATGGTAGTAACTACGACTGCCGATTCTGCATTTGATAAAGTTTTTCTAGACATAGTAGGGCCCTTAGTTAAGGATTATTTTAACTTTTCATATATTTTAACTATTCAATGCGAGCTTACAAAATATACAGAAGCTTACCCTATAGAAAGTAAGGATAGTGTAACTGTTTCAAAAGCTTTTGTCCAAAACTTTATTCTTAGGTACGGCATTCCTCGAGAAATAGCCACAGATCGGGGGACAGAGTTTATTAACTCCACCATGAACGAGGTATGTAAACTATTAAATATCAATCCAATTAATTCCACAGCTTACCACCACGAGTCCATAGGTTCACTTGAAAACTCGCACAAATCATTAAACGCTTTTCTGCGCATACAAACAGACAATGACCCGCGATATTGGAGTCAATGGGTACCGTACTGGTGTTTTTCATACAACACAACCGTTCATACTGAAACACAATATTCGCCTTTTGAACTTGTATTTGGCAAGAATTGTAATATTCCTACTAATTTATGTAACAATATAGTTGAACCAATTTATAATGTAGAAAATTATGTCAAAGAATTCAAATTTAGATTACAAAAAGCACAACAAGATGCAAAATCAAATTTAATACGCAGTAAAATTGTACGGAAAAATCGTTATGATACTTATCTAAAACCTGTAACTTACAACAAAGGTGACAAATTATTGTTAAAAAATGATTGTAGTAGCAATAAGTTTAATAATATTTATTTAGGACCATTTATTGTATTAGAAGATTTATCACCCAATGTCAAAATTCTGAGAGACGGAAAAGAGGATGTTGTTCATAAGAATAGGACAAAACCTTATCATTCATAACTTTGTAAAAAATAATAATATTGTAATCTTTATTTTTTTTTATTTTTTTGGGGGGACGTATGATGTGCCAACCTATATATATCTACTATGTGTATGACGTATGTACATTTAACCAATACTTATTATACTTCCTTTGATATATTTGATGCATTCAATAAACTACTATCATGTAGCACAGTCGTTTCAATACCAACTCCTTACACGGGTGTCAATGTAGAAAAAATGTGTTTTTCTACATTTTCTCGGGTCTGGGTGTTTGTGGAACCTTCGTTGTTTCTGGTTTCCAAAATACAAGTGCTTTCAATAGTTATTCAAATTGGAATCAGAACAATGTATGTGATGTTGTCCACATTTATTTATTTATTATTTATGCTTTAGTTTTAACATTATATCTAACGGTAATAATTATATTCCATGACAAACGGTAGGTATGTAGTATAATGTTTTCAGTTAAGTTATCTTCATTAAGCCTTTAACTACCGAAGTACTAGACAAAATTAAAATTTTATTGTTTGGAGGTCACCGGTGACCCCCATGGCGCTCTATGTGTTAAAGTTGAAGTGGTACTTAATAGCTCATCTAGGGAGATAGGTTCGAACCTACCTTGTTTTTTTTTTTAATTTATGTATAGAACTACAGACTAGCTGTTGCCCGCGACTTCGTCCGCGTCAATTCCTGTTATTACTTGAGTATTTATTTTTTGGATAACTTGAACCGTCTACGCAGCGCACGCAACGAAAGCCTTCAAATATGAATGATTTTCCCCGTTTTTGTAACATTTTTCATTGGTGCTTCGCTCCTATTTGTCTTAGCGTAATATTATATAGCTTCAAGCCTTCCTAGATAAATGGTCTATCCAATACAAAAAGAATTTTTCAATTCGAACCAGTACTTCCTAATATTAGCGCGTTCAAACAAACAAACAAACTCTTCAGCTTTATATTAGTATAGATTAATAGTATCACTCGCTTGGCAGTACCTTCAGTTATGGTCCAACAAAAGTTTGGTTTCCTCTCATAGGGTTACGGAGGGCTGATGACATTGCTTACATAATATATGCTAAGTACAAGACTTGTCTCATCTTACCTACATCATACTCACAAGTTGTACTTGTAGTCTCTTGATACCGGCATAATATACATGCTTCAAAGAAAACTGCTGCAACTAGCTATGTAAAAGTAATGTTTGTTGAGAAAAATAAAGATTTATTATATTATTATTATTTATTTAAGTTGATACTCCGAAACGTCCGGGGAAGAAGTTCCAATTGGCTGACTCAGCACCAACAAAACAATTGTTCATACGAGTTATTTACTCCAAGCATATTAAGTAATAGGGGTTAAAGTATAAAATTGCCGATTAATTTCCCACTTTTTATTTTTATTATAGCTCTTAAGTATAGTCGTATTATTGCGTAATTCTTTTTGTATTGTATCAAGAACTAAATAAAGTTACTTTTGACAAAAAAAATGCAATACTAGGGCCTATTACTTCAAAGGAAGTCGTTGAAAAGACCCCTTACAATATGTCAGCTGACCTTCTTGCTTCAATTAAGTATATTTGTATTATATACTTTGATTTTCAGAAATTTAAATACTATAATGCGTAGCTTCATAACCATCTAACTTTCACCTTTAATTGCATCGAAAACGGTTCAGGCGTTATTAAAAAAAACTAAAAAATTGTTAGTATGGAAAAATGACTTTTCTCGATTTCGTCCATACAAAACGGCAATTTCATACTTTAACCCCTAATATATTACTTGGTTAAAGCACTTCTTTACAAAAACGCATTAAAACAAATTAGTTATGGAGATAATATGGTAAAAAATAAAATAGTTCAATCAAACTAAATAACATTGAAAGTTTAAAAATAAGTATTACTAAATATTAAGAGTAACATTTCTCCAAAGATTAGGTAATAAAGTTTAGCAAACCACACCACCCGTTATTATTTTGATCTGAGTTGTCATAGCAATCACACAGATATTTATGACACTCTAATTCAATACAATTTGAAAATAACAGTTAGTTTACGTATTTATTTAATAATTCAATCAGATATGTTAGCGATTACATGGATATGTGTGAGTCAGCCGCGGGCGGCGCGTGCGCGTTTGTTTTCTCGTCGCGCCGGATGCGCAGCTCGCGCATGCCGGCGCCCGCGCAGACCGCCGAACTGATACAGCTGGCATATTATTATATTATTAAGTACCACTCTGCGATTTCTGCGAAGCGCTCATAGCCCAATGCTTCTTAGTGTTCTGTCTCTATCACTAATGTTAAGAGGAAACACTACGGGCGAGAGAATTGAAAAATAGGTATTTGTAAAATCTATTGCTGTCGCGCAGTGCCAAACGCCTTCACCGCAGAGCGTGATAGAGACAACTGCTTCTTGGACCGAAAATACCAACTAAAAGCACACTAAATCAACGTTTCGTAGTCCCCTGATTACTTTTCTAAAACTAGACCGATTTAAATACTTTTTTCATTAAAAATTAAAGAAATGCTTTGGCCGTGTTCATATGTTTTGCTTTTTTTATAAAATTTTGCCAAATTTGTTTTCTGGATGTTTGAACACAGGGAAAATCTGGCGAATTTTTTCGATTTTTGAGAGCTCATATCTCTTTTATTAATTAATTTATGATAAAACAGAAAACATAGAAACATGCTAATAGTGGCCATAGATTTTTGTAATAAAAATTATTGCTCTACTGGCTTTATCCAGGAGGAAACAGGGGACTACGTTTGTATGGAAAAACGGCCCTTGTGTTTCCTCTTAAGTAACGCTGGGAGCGGTCACTAGTTGGATGGGTGAACAACCCATTTTCGCGGGTATATATCGGGTTGCCTAATTATTTGTACTCCTAATTGTCATTGGCGCACAAACTATTAGCCTAAAATTTTTTCGCACATCTTTACTATTCCTAATCGTGTTTAGCCTATTTTTACTACGCTTAACTTTATATCGCCGTATTATAATTTCGCCGAATATATCATAACACCTACCCTTTTGCAGTTCCAAATTTTTATTCGCAGAAAGTTAAAAACTTTATCAGCATGCATGCATGCTTGCAAAGAAGTAATCATGCATGCAAGCAAGCAAGCAAGCAAGCAAGCAAGCATGAATGCATGCAAACAAGCATGCATGCATGCAAAGAAGTAAGCATGCATGCAAGCAAGCAAGCAAGCATGTATGCAAACAAGCAATCATGCATGCAAACAAGCAATCATGCATGCAATCAAGCAGACATGCATGCAAACAAGCAATCATGCATGCATCCAAACAATCAGACTTCCGTGACGGCTTCGGCGCTGCGGGGCTCCGGCGGTCCCACGCGTGCTTATCGTCGCAGATGGCTTACGCTCACCACCGCAGCTTCGGCTTTCTGGCCGGCTGCGCCGGCCAGCCTCAGCCGCGGCGCCTCGCTTACAGCCTCCTGCTCCTCAGCCCGCGGGCCGCCTCGCCCCTCCGCGCCTACGCGCTTTTGAATTACACTCTAGGGGTAGGGCAGACAAGACTGCTTGGGGTCGGTTTGTGAGCGATTCGTTTCTTAAACTTTTCTGTTTAAAAAAAATAGAGCGTAATGTCAAAAAAAGATGCTAATACATTTTAGTGCTTTCGATATTATACATACTGAAATTAGGGTTTTCAATTTTTAGACCAATCTATAATAGTGCGAAAACAACTGTTAGACTAGACAATAATTATACGTTATAAGTTTAGGCCAATACGGTTCGGCCAAATGAAATTAGGACTTTAAATTTTAGGCGAACCGAAGGGCACCCCATTTTCGCTTACTGTTGAGCACGGATCTCACTCCTTTTTTTTAAAGGAAAGGGCCTTAGTACCACCACGCTGGCCTAGTGTGGGTCGGTGGATGGCAAGGGCGACGCTACGGCGACGACATCAACCCGCCTTTGGACGTTTTTTAAGCAGCCCGAAGGCCTCCAACTACTGTTAGTTGGAGTAACAGTCGTTAAGCCCTGTGGCTTAACGACTGATATCTCGTGTCAAAAGCCAGGACCGACGTCATATAGTGCCTTCTGAAGCACGGAAACGCTCACGGTATGATGCCACAAATGGTTACCCATCCATTTAGTGGCCGCTCCAATCGTTGCTTAACATTCGTGACAGAAACTGATCACGAAGAAGCATTGAGCTACGAGAGCTTACAGAATTTAATTAAATATATAAATAAATGTAGACAACATCACATAAGTACATTGTTCTGATCCCAATTTGAATAACTATTTAAAGCACTCGTATTTTGGAAACCAGAAACATCGAAGATACCACAAACACCCAGAAAAACCCTTTTTTTCTACATTGGCCCGTTCGGGAATCGAACCCGGGACCTCGGAGCAGGCGACACCTTAAAAAAAGGTCGTCGTGATGTTGCGTAATTGCTTAAAAACAGTTAACAAACCGAGATATGATTAAAAGAAGTATTCACGTCTAAATGTTCTTAAGTCTGTACCATGAAAAGTCACATCAAAACATCCAGTAAAGTACAAGTGAAGTGTCTCTGCTGTCGCTACTAGAAATAGCTGTAGTAGCCGGCGGGGGGGTATGAGGGAGGGGCGTAATACGTTTCCGTCGCCGGCACGTGGCGATTGCGGTTTTTTTTTCTCCAGAGAGGATTGGATGTGTAGCAACTACTCTGGTTTTAAGTTAAATTTGGTTTGTCGGTCGACCGAAATGAATTTTATAATTATTTTTTGATGTCAGATATCTTTAAACAAAGTATGTAGAGTATTATTATACTCGAAACGAAATTATTAGCCGTTAAATTCTGTGTAGCCTAGCTATCACTTTTGCATCTCACCGTCTTAGAAGCTACCCAGTAACGAATAACATTGCAATCTTAAGTCTACAACAAGGGACAAAATGATCACGTCTCATGTCTTTTGGGTCCGCAAAGTACTCGTTATCAATGTAGGTACTATACTCAGTATCAGAGGTGTAAAAGTAACGAAATATTGCGTACCCGTATGAACTCGTTACTTTGACAAAGAGTACTCGTTACTTTCGTATCGTTACGTTACTCGTTACTTTTGATACCTCATTAATAACACAGTGCGGAACAACAAATCGAGTAGTATTCCGTACGAGATATCATACGTAAAGTATGATATCACGGAGTCACAACAATCGTAATATGTAGATAAAATACATCTAAATTACAAAATTAAGGTGAAATTTTGTCTTGTTTTTTTTTTCAAATAACCGAATTAGGCACGAATTCATAAAATATACGATCAGCTAACGTTACAACACACGCATCAATAATACTTTTGCTACCTAATAAGGAAAATGCGAGTAACGAAATGCATTCGTGAGTAACGATTCGTTACTCGGTAATACACGGAGTACCCGTTACTCAGTACCGAATACATACGGTTTGTTACAGCTCTACTCAGTATCGCTAAATAAATGAATGAACACGAATTCGTGATTGTTTACAGCAAATGTTGAATATCGATTGTTGAATTGTTGACGACTATACGAATACTATGGTGAAGTCGGAAATTTAATCTATACATATATATAAAACCGGCCAAGTGCGAGTCGGACTCGCGCACTGGGTTCCGTACCAAGTTTAACTAAAATATCACAATATTTTGATGACTCCAAAAATAACTTTGTTTTTCATAGTGTTTGTATGAAGGACAAAGTTGTGACATTTGGACGGACAGACAGACAGACTTGACGAATCTAAAAGGGTTCCGTTTTTTGCCATTTGGCAACGGAACCCTAAAAATGAATCCCTATTTCCCTTGGTCATCGCATCACGCGTGAACGGCTAGGCCGATTTCGCTAATTCTTTTTTGTTTTGTTGGTTATTGTGGGAGAATGTTCTTAAATAAGATCAAAATAAAAAAATTGCGCGGAAAATTATAAAATTTAAGAAACCTTAATCTCAATAAATTATTTGTAATGTAACCTTATCGCTTTTGACAATTCAAACTTTTTTAATGTATGGCGTTTGACATAACATTGGCAAAATGCGTGCTGCAAATATCATCGAATAGGATAATAACAGAAAAAAAACAAAGAATGTTGTGTATCATGAAGCATAATAATAATAAACTATTTGTAACATATTTTTAATTTACCATTTCGTTATCAATATTTATAGTTAAAGACAGGACAACGTCTGTCGGGTCCGTTAGTATTTTCATATAAATTGGAATCGAAATTTTTTAGTTTGCATGAAAATAAAAATAAATGATAATAAATATATTTATTGAATATGCACATGTTAACATATTGGAGGTTTCAGCTTTACTATTTACCTATCACTGTGTAAATTTACAAAAAAATATATAAAGAAGTTGATGTGTAGGTACTACCATAATAGTATGAGCTTGATATGACTGGCTAAATAGATGTCTTAAAACATTACCTTCAAAGACACAGTTGCAAAGACAATGGATACCTGTAGACTATGTTTGGATCTGTATAATCTATACAAAGCACATATCAGCCCGCTGTAATGATCTGTTTTATTTTTATACTTCGGCAAAGTAACAAATAAATAAGCCTGCCCTATATTTCTTTCAACAAACTTATACAATAATAATTCCAGGGATATCAAAGGTACTTTCATTGATATTACATATAACGGTCCACTAGAAAGCAATAACAAAATATATTTTATTCTTCAATGTGTTATATAAATCAATGTGATGGTTCAGTTGTTATTGAAGTGAAAAGTATGTGTTGTTAAAGTATAAAGTGTGAATATATCTCTCGACGGAGTCGTGAATAATCTAAGACTGAGATAAAACTTTACTGAACGGTGTAAAATTCCCAGGAGCTATGAAGAGATAGGGCGACATTTTTTTGTGGACCTGGCATGTTTTACCATTACAATTATAAGAAGGTCCTTATTTTTCTCAGTGTAGCTATTATTGGTTCAAGTCGACTAAAAAGGTATTATTTTTGCAAATAAAACCAAATATATATAAATGTACTGAAATTGAAAGCTTATCACCAATAACGGATTTTAAACTAATTTCGGATAATATTCGAAGAGAAATTGGCAAGACAAACACCCGTATTTAACAAGTAATAGTAATTACTTTACTAAAAGTAATTACTTAGGTGACAATTTGCAGTCCTTAATCTAGTAATTATTGGAAGTTAAAACTATAAAAAGTTAGCATTCTCAGCCACACAATATGTCTATCAATGGTGACCCATTTCCTTCACGTAAGCGCTAGGTAGTAACATCTTAAGTTATGACTTTCTTAAGCAATAAGTAATTACTTCTTTATAGATACGGGGGTAACACTCATCCTACGAAAATTAGGGATAACCAACAAAAAAAGATTCGATTGATTTAAGTTAGTTTCAGTGAAAAGGTAAGGCCTAACATGAATTCACTATAGCTCGGCAAAGCTACAACTGTGTTAACAGGCTTATTTTATATTGTGGATTTTGACAGCGATTATAGAGTGTAGGATCTTTTCCGATACAAGTGTATACAAAAAGGTAATTTATTTCACATATTATCCCCCAAATCTTTATAAACAGAAAACTCATAAACACTGTAAATATGATAAACATCTAAACCAGCCAAGTTAGCATGAAGTTACCCGTATTCCTTTTTTACTTAATCCCTCGATCGTAAGTTATTCCAGACACAATTGAAATCAATTGTTATCGTGGCACCCGAGTGCTTTCTGGGGGTTGAGTTAAAAACTGCGATCTCTTAATTGTTATTATAGTCAACAGCCCATACCACTACACTGCTAGATACAGGCCTCAAAATGGAGTATTTTGGTATGGTCGACTACGCTAGAGAAACATGTTGACGATCGCAATTTGGCCAGTACCTAATAAAGAGAAATCGTTGCAGTCCGTCTTCTTCTAGCAGTACTCCAAAAAGAGGTGACCTCTTACGACACCCAAGTACAATTAAACTGAATAAAACCTTTATATGAGGCTTCAGTGATAGCTCCGTCTGGAAAAAAAGATACCCAAGTGAAGAGGCATTTTATCGTAGTTTGAAAAACAAACCATTTCCATAGGTACGTTCTGTGATTAAGTCGTATCCACCATTCTTCCCACCTCATAGACTCGAAGTGCATTGCGCCCACTCTCATTTAGAATTATTTCGGTTGGCGACGTTGCCTCACAGTGAAATATGCCCACCATTGCGCTCGAATTTATAAAGATTACGGGATACAAGGTACAGTTGCTTAACACACGTATTAATAACAGTACATGTCGCAATAGGTTTTTTAAGAAACAAGTAACTCTACTGGAATGAACGTTGTTTACAATTGGGACGTTAGGAAAGTATTTGAAGGTTATAAATAGAAAATATCGATTTAGATTTTATTAAATGAGAACTAAAAGAATAAGAGATTGTCGAACAAAATTGCTAAAAATGTAGGCACGTCAAAACACCCATGGTTTGGTAATTTGAACAGACTACATTCCTACATGGGATGGTTTGGGACTTTGGGAGAGTTCGTGGCTCAACTGGAGCAGTGAGTTGATACTGAAAGTTTAAAAATAAATGTATTTTTATTATTATAATATAGTGGGTGAATCTTGGTAAGTACTAGAATATATTGTTATTTACTTTGACGTCTCAAAATTACAAGAAAAAATACGTTTTTTCAATTATAGATCTAACATTTAATTTAATCTTCATCTTCGAAAACACTTCGTGTCAAGGGCCCCGCTACGCAACGCAATGTCTGTTTAACGAAAAGTGTTATACAATGTCTTGATTTAAAATAAATCTTATACTATCGATGTGATTGTGCCTATAAATTCGTTAACCCGTCGACTGCTTTCTCAATCAAAGCGCCCCAAGAGAAAAATGCTGGTATAGCTCCCTCTATGGATTTCTTTAAGAATTTATATATATATCGAATTCACGGATAACGTGATAGGTTTTAAGTTGAATTAAATTGCCAAAAACATTTTTGGTTACAATAATGCATAATTCAAATGTTTGAAGGTTTTGGTGTATGGAAATCAGGAGGACAAAGGTACCATTAATTTTAACGCTGTCCCTGATGCTTTTGGTGTATGGAAATCAGGAGGACAAAGGTACCATTAATTTGAACACTGTCCCGTCTTGGAAAAAATCTCGGTGGTAAAGTAGGGTACAAAAGTGATAATTTTGATCTGTGATATTCGTCGCATGTCTACATCATAGCCGAGACTATCTATCTGGACTAAAACAGATTCCATAAGTCCTATAATTTGGTCATCTCCAAAAAACCAGACTTGTCGCTGGTTAACCATCAGAATAATAGCATATAAATGACTCTTGTTTTTGGATATTGATGTCAATAGTCGAGTAACGGCAGCAACAATTTGATTCTAAAAGTGAAATAGTTCCTCTGTGACTTGAGTCTCAACTATTCGTAAACGCAATAAACCAGTACCAATATTAGACCATTTCACCCAAGAATACGATCCTCGCGTATTCAAGTTTCACTAACTCTTATATTAGAATTGAATAAGAGTGGAATTGCAATGGTGAAACGGTCGGATCAATTCGGTAGAGTGCAGAGTTAAGTGGAAGTAAACACGAGTAGGTATGGTTTATTTTTACGATTAGGTGCGTATGTCGCGCGTGTGGCGGGTGGGTGACCACTTCGGGACTTAGTTTAGGAGTATATACAACATTCTCTGCATACATGTCATGTGTCATGTGGGGCTAACAAGTAATTAGAATATTACTCGTACCACCCCGTTTTTACCTGTGGTGTTGCAAAAGGCGGCTAAAGGAGTAATTTCAGAATAAGACGGGCAATATCGTCTTCTGCCTACCATTGCCACTGCGATTGGAAAGATATACATATATTTTTTGATTTTGTATATTTCAATAATTATATTTAATGTGTAAAACCGTTTTCTACACCGCATTCCTGTCAAGGCGCTCGGCAATATGTGCGTAAGCCACATAGATTTAGTAACGTCTATACTTCTTCTTCTTTTCGTGTGATTATCAATCATGGATGACATGATGTCAGACTTTTTCCAAGCCATAAGTAACATGCTAAATGTAACATGCTTCTGACGTATCTTGTTTTTACGACCTTCATCATCAGGTAGAACCCAAGAACTACAGCTTCCAACCCTTCCGTAGCACTAAAGCCCTTCAAGATCCAACCCAATTTAGAAAAGATTTTTCTAAATTGACCTGACCAGGGATCAAACTGGCACTAAGTAGGTGGAACACCGAGTCACTACAGCAATCGCCTATACCTAATAATTTATGGTAAGGCCTGACTTGGCGTACCTCTACGATTTTTGATGAATGAGAGAAAAGACTTATAAAGCGCTGATTCATTCATTCATTATTTAATAGTACACCACTAAAAACGGGACTTATTTAAGCTGAGAATAGTTGGAAAACTCATCAGGATTATCCTTATAGTATATTGCGTGTGGTGACATTAACTATGGCGGAACAAGAAAGCATTTTATTTCGAGTCGCGGTAATCTATTGCCGGCTCCGGCGATCACGTACCGTAGGAATGACGATGCATGTAAGGTCCAAAACAATGTTAAGATATACAATGTATACTAAATAAAGATATAAATATCTGGAATTAACCATAAACAGAAGTGGACTAGCACCACCGCAACATTTCCTATGGGTGTCGTAAGAGGTGATTAAAGGAATATTGCCAGAAGAAGACGGGTAACAGAGTCGTTTCCTCACAATCCATTAATTAAGCTTTCTGGCTTTCTTTTTACTAACTCTTTCTTGCTTCTGAGTTAAAGCAAGTGGCGCCCTCCACAGCTTTCTAGTACAGTTCTCAAAGCGCTGAAGAAGAACCCACGAGCTCATAACTACAAATAAACACACCCAACACCCTAGCTTGTTTCATTGGCATAGCAACGTTAGCAGAAATACATAGTTAAATCCCCCTTTAGGAGAGACCCGTGCCTCAAACAAGTCACTCACGGATTGTGGGAAAAAGACGCTGCTACTAATTTTTTAAGGACTATTTTTATTTTTCATGACTACCATCTTGCAATAGAAATAAGGACAAACTGCTGAACGTGTCTTTCGAACTACGACTATAAAGCCAATTTTGGAATTTTAATTCGGGTCCCCTGCGTAGTGTAGGAACCCTGAACCACTATGCCAATCAGGCCTATTAGATTTTAGCCGATTAAGAGGACCAGTGAAGCAGCGTTTAAGCCTTACAATTGGCAGGGGATTACAAAAAATTTAAAAGTTAAGCCCTGTTGGAGGCCTTCGGGCGGCTTGAGAAACGTCTAACGGCGGGGTGATGTTGCCACTGCGTCGCCCTCGCCGTCCACCAACCTGCACTTTGCCAGCATGCTGGAACTAATAAGGCCTTTAGGCCTCCATAAAAAGGAGAGAGAGAGAGTGCTCGATTTGCCCGTTTTTGATTTGTGCCCGTATTCGAAAACGCGATTCAAACTCGCAAACTACTCCACTTCGAATGTGGTACCCAAAGGACTGGAAGTATTTTCACTAAAATCTTTCCAGCTTATTTGGAAGAGCAATTAAAAAAAACAATTCACAGCTGAATTCTATCAATATTCATAATGTACTGTCGTCATAAGTACCGTTTGACAAACGCGAATTACGATAACTGCGCACACGCATATTTATAGCTAAGTGTATGTAATCTAATAATAAGACAGACGTTGTTCATTGTAAAAAATACTTACTACTTTTTCATGTTGCAAAGACACTAATTGTCACGATGAGTTGTTATTCAGTTCCCGATGTGTAGTTTTAGTACGAATGTACTCTGCAATGACGTCAATACTAAATCAAGCAAGCAATTGCCTTGGAAATTTTTAGTAATTGGCGAAAAAGTGTGTGATCGAAACAATTCATGATGATTACAAAAGACACAATATTAAATGCATAATTAATACCGTGTGTCGTAAGGTTCCAGTACGTTAAAAGAATATCATCACTCCTCTTCTTCTAATAGGTGTCGTAAGAGGCGACTAAAGGAAAGCTGTCAGAAGGAGATGGACTGAAGCGTCTTCCCTTCCCCATTAAACAAACTGCGATGACCAACACGCCTAGTAATCCTGGCGATTATGGTGAAAATTTTGGTAAGCCAAAAGGGGGATTTTAGCCTGTGTCCAGTAGTGAACTAATGTAGACAAGACTGGTGATGATAATGATGACTTAATACTGTCAAAAGCTACAAAATATGAAACATATCATAGTTATCAATATGATGAGAGCAATGTCTCTCTGAGGACCTCGGTACGGGTGCGAGTTGGACCGAGGGCCAATTATAAATCTCAATTACAACAACCAGGTTTGCAGTTTCGATATCCGTGATCTTTCACCAGACACTAGTTTATTAGCATAGTATGCAATTTTCTTAATAACTGACAATTGTAATATTTTTTTAAATATTCCTTTATCTTCAGACAATTGTTTGAGGCGATAGCACAACGTAAATATTCTCAGTGAGTTCATTGTTTCGGTTATTATTGAAGATTGTGAAGTACGCACATTCAGGGTCTTTAGAATTATGCAAAGTAGGTTCAGTGTACACTTGCTTCATCTGCTCCTGTTTTATTTGTTAGAGTGTTTTGTATAAAACATTTATCTTCGAACTTAAAGCTTCCATTTTATATGACACATGATTAAACAAGCGTTTGTTTCTATATCTTTTCTCATCCAGTTTCGATTTTCCAATGTTGTGACGTCTATCTTTCTTTTGACCCTGCTTTGTTGTACCCTGGCTTCATTGTTTTGAGTTTTCTACCATATACCATGCCCTAATATCATAATTGGTAGATAGATAATTCTCTCACTAGTTGGACCGACGATCTGGTGAAGTCCGCGGGCAGCCGTTAGATGCGGGTGACTCTGGCTGGACCAATCGTGTTGTGATTTTTGGGGGAGCCCTTTGTCCAGTGGGTGTCATTTCACTCAGATAATAATAATTTGTAAAAAGGTAATGATCCTTCTTAAACATGCTTCTATTGTGCAGAGGCAATATGGCTTTATTTGCAATTAATAATTGTTACGAGCACTAACTGTTGTTAACACTTTACGAACAAAACGCCGCGATTTTCTGTATTATTCATTTTTATCGACAATAAATTAAATGTTTTTTCAAATTTGTCTCGCTGTGCAGTTTTTGCGCGCCGAGATATTACGTTGCTATGATTGTTAAATTTATTGATGGCTCGTAAGTACTGTATGGCGATAAACATTTTTGATAATTTGAGCAATTGCTATAAAAAACGTGCTTGCTAGAAGATTTTTAACCTCTTGATAGCTCTATTTTTATCTAATAGTTTTGTCTGCATTAACTTTACAGTCTAGAATTCTCAATCTATGAGTATTTCATTTATTGTTTGAATTCTTCCAAAACGGTTTGACCTATTTTTATGATTTTATTTTGTACATATGTGATAGGTCTAAGAATAGGTTTTATACGTTTCCTTTAGAATGGTCCCAAATTCTGTATGACGTGGCAGGTTGTAAGTATACATTATAGGTTTGCGTCAAATTGAGAGGTTTATTTTGTAACATGTGACGGATACAAAATGAGTAGTTCTATTATCAAATACCCAATATTTACACTTTATACGACTGCCAATAGTGTTTATTCATCCGTTATCACTCGAACAGAAACATATGAACACTGTCTTTGCTAACACAGTTACCTCCTAGTAGTCCTATTACCTCTATTTAAACGATTCTTTTCGAATCAAACTACTCCAAATCAATGTTCTGGCACCCCTGCAGTGTTCACTACACAATCAGGCCAGTTATAGAAACAATAAAATACGAGCGGTAATTTGGACACCAAGCCGCGACGTCGGCGCCTCGCGTGCGACCAGCTAATTGCTGTACTTGGTCGGTGCTGCTGACGCATTGGTACAAAGGTACTACTCGACCGTCGCTATGAAGTAATTCCAACATGAGCCCATGAAATTATTATAGTTAATAATTTTAGTTAATAATATATATCTAATAAATAAGAGCACCCAAAACAAGTGATCTTGGGCAAAGGAAGAAACTTAAAAAAATCGCATTTGTGCCACTAAATCATTTGAAAATAATATGATTTTATTAAACTAACCACTGACCTGTGACGTATCATTCTTCCGAATCATTTGCCAGAAAAAAACTTTTACTTGTGATTAAAAAACCCGCTTATTGATTGGTTCCTGCATGAACACAATTTTTTATTTAGGCATCCAAGTGTTGTGTTCATACTGAAATTCACGTCCTCAAGAGAATAGTTTGCTTTGATGTTTTAAGTTTTTACTACTGCACTAATTCTGACAGCTCTGTTGGTTCTTTCCCAAATGTTATCTAATTATTGCCTGATATCATCATGTTTGCAACGATTAATTAGACTCTTCATCCGTTTAACTCTTGGTCATTATTACTGCTCTTTCTCAAGGCCATCTTCTTTTCCTACATACTGCCCAGGCCCAACCCAACTTTTGTGATTGCAATCTAACAATCGGAAGGGTGTATTCTTTTTAAATAATCAATGGGCTTGCTCTTGACAACATACTTACTTAACTCTACGGTTAAGAAGAAGCCTAAGATGGAGCGAGCTTACCCAGAAAGTGGCACTGGTTCTCCCACACACCAGCGGAACACAGAAAAACTGTTTGGCGCTGATCTCCGGCAGGAAGGTGGTAGCATCCAGGCAGCCTCTTACGAAGCCTACCACCTAGCAGAGGGATCTGTAAGCCGCCATCACTGGTTAGAAAACCAAAGATGCCGTTGCATAGGGTAGACCACTAGGAGGTAGATCCCACCAACCCAAAATGCTAAGCAAGTTACTTGCCCTAAGTAAAGCTCCCTCGAAGGAATGCGTGCCATTGCGACTCACACGACTGTGGTAAATCGCGTCGTATGTAAAATAGATAGGTAATAATATCACCTCGCCACTCGTGTTTGCTGCGATTGTTTCCATTATTTTTGCTGTTGGAATGAGTTTTTTTATTTTAATAACAATTTTAGTGGCAAACGACGCGTAAGGTTAATTGTTTTGGAATCTGCACCACGTAAATACATAGGTAATGGTTTTTTCGATAGACCGGCAATATTGCAAATGTTGCACTGATCAACAAAGTGCTTCTGTGATCATGACGCTTACACCGAAATATTATATTTGCAACCTTAACAATGCCTGAAGCAATATGTTTCGATAGCAAAGTTAAGTATGGTCGTTAGCAATAATAACTTCTGAAATAAATAATTACCACATCACGTGGGCCTCCATACCTCACATACCGAGCATAGTTCGGAAATTCGAAACTCTAGTTGCCTGACCGGAATTTCGAACCTAGGATCCCGAGAACTTTTCCCGGCGCTTAAATCGACATTTATAATATTAATTAGATAAATATTATAATGACGAAGACTTTATAGTTAGAGTAGACCGTACCTATTAGTCAAATTTAAAAATAAAGTAACGAGTTGTCGCAACCTCTTGAAATCCTTGTACAACCCAAATATAATCGCTTAATCGGAGCAAAGCATAATAATATAATGCGGCAATGTAACTGCTCCACCGACGCGTTCCGCGCCCCTGTGACTGGCAATTACTTCACGGAAATAAGTTCCGCGGTTCCTTCCAACTGCTTGCGTGCGCGCCGCTTTCACGCGATCTCCCCGGCCCGACTAACACACAAACCATCGAAGCTTTCACTCACACCTTGTGATACAATTTACGAACGAACGCACTAGTGTATGCGTGTCACGGCGATAAAATCGGCGTTGCGGGGGAATATGGCGGATAATAAAGGTTAGTTTTGACAGCGCGACAGGTGTTAAATTTATACCGTTTGGAACTTGGAAGTTGTTGCGATTGTATCGGCCGTTAAGTGAGGAGCCACCGTGGAGTTTTAACGTTGTCCGTGGATGTTAATTTTGTGAAAATTCCCATATTTTTTCACCTGAAGCGTCAGCGAAACGAGTATTTATTTCAAAGTGTCTGTTTTCGTTCGTGAAAACGCTTGTAACGTTCGGATTTAATTTTTTATTGACTGATTCTTTCAATTCATTTCATGGGTTGACGTGATACGACTTCATTAAGTCCGATGTTAAGTTTTACGGCAGTCGGTACGGTTCGTTGTTTTGAAGTAAAATTTCATGATTTACAATGGAAATCATGTTCATTAGCAATGATTTTAATCTTTACGTACTTTTGAGCGTAGCTTTCATAATACTTGGAACTCTTGTAAGGAATACTTCTGACCGTTTTATAGACGTATTTGCTGTTCAATAATAAACTTAATTTAGATTTTATTTGCTAAACCTTAAGCGTTTAAAAAATAGTGTTTCAATTTTAGCACAGCACCTATTAGGTATATATTAGGCACACATACGTCGCATTCACTTTTCAAAATAGAAACTTTTTTTGTTTTTTAGGATGTATTTTTCATGTCTAAACTTCATGATAAAAATATAATTAAACGCAGATAGCGAATAATGTGGTTATTTAGTTAAAACAGACTTATTGCTAAGATAAATTACTTCATAATTATCGGGGTTGAAATAACTTCACAGTAATACTTATTTATTTATTTTTAGTCTTTACTACTTTTCTATAATTTACAAATTCACAGAGTAGGTATAATTTGTATACACAGTGTGTATACCTATTTGTCCTTATAAAAATAGCGATCAAAATGCAACAGATAATATTTTGGTTTAGATCCTTTTGTGTAGGTAAGTAAACCAAATTCGTTTCTGTAGTTTTCACGATGAAAAAAAAAAGGAAAATGTTTTATTACTTTACATGTAGGTGGTTGTGGTACAAACAAGTAATTGGGACTCTCCTTTTAAGCAGATAATATGCCTGTTATAGGAGATCCCGCTCTTACATAACAAATAATGTTGATAGCTTCATAATAAGTATGTTTAAACTAGCAAATCGTACAAAATACGTATGATATAGACTGTTTTACAATTTCCAGTAATTCTTGATTTCGTTCATCTTCTGTAGTCGCTTATTTGACCTCTACTTTTTTGCCTATTTCAACGACTCGCTGAAATACCTATATGGTATAGATAGACCATAGAAATTCCTAAATTTTTCAAAATCTTGCTTTTAAAACGACGTGTACATAAAATAAAACGCCATTCGAACCCCGTTCAGGACAGCGTGAACGAACCTGCACACAATTATACACTTAACGAAAGGAAACTTTTACGGAAATCGTCGCACGCGCATCCCAAAACGTGCGGGGTGAACGCACTCTCATTAAAGGGCCTACGATTTTAACCTTCTATGTCAACCATTCCTGGTCTAACACAGTGTAAACCTTATACCGCCAGTACAAAGTCGTCGATGTATCCGAATAGTGGCGGGGCGCACAGGAGTGTCACATTACCCGTGAAGTGGCCCTTTTTATTTTTATTTTGTCAAATTGTAACTGAAATAAAACGGGAGTGCCCAATAAAAATACCGTGGTACTGTTATTCCGACTGAAATAGACGCGGCGCGTGCGCACAGCTCTCTAATAACCAGATTAAGTACTTTGATTTGTTAATTCAAGTGGAGTTTGTTTACTGAAATGTTTATTTGAGGTGTTACAGTGGGTTTTGGATGGAATTGTATTAGTTATTTTTGTTTATTTAGTCGACGGTGTGATTGAGACTTGTTCCCATGGTAGGGATATTTTTTTGTCTTCAGCCGAGGTGTCTATGAATTAGATAAAACATTTTACCTTGGCAACTTATACAATATATTTTTCGCTTGTCTAGTCTATTCGACTACGTTTTAGGTTGATGTGTATACTTACACAAAATATCTGCCTTTCTCTCTTCCACGTTGCTGTGCCTGTCAGGGTACATATGAATGTTAGAGTTATATACTTACCCATGTTATGTATTTAGCATCGAAGTCATGTGCAATGCAATAAATAAATAAAAATATGAAATGAGGAAAATCATTCCGAATCAAATTAAGATTATATCTAATTGAAGAAAAAGTCTAGATATTTACATCCTGCTGTTTTTAATAACGCACAGGCATTTTCAAATATATGATTAGTTCAAAACATGTTTATGCCCCGTTGGTCTTGTGGTTTAAATACCGGGGCAAGATCACGGGGTCCCGGGTTCGACACCGGGTTGGCCAGCAAAAAGTTTCGAATTTTTGAACATTACTCGGGTTTGTGATCTCCAACCCGCAATTAGCAAGCGTGGTGGTAGAAAAATAGGATTGACAGACTATTTTTTTCAAAGATAGAAACTAATATGCGTTTAGGCAAGCGTAGTGTAGGACGCCTGCGACTCGATAAACTGATGACCTTAGGAGAACTGTTGGCAGCGGTTGAATGGGGAAAGCCCAGGATAGACAATTATGGCGTGACTTGAAGGAGGCCTACGTCCAGCAGTGGACGGACAATAGCTGATTGATTGATTGATGTGTTTGGACCTCGGTCCAGCTCGCCCCCGTTTATTTAAAAAGAGGCTGACAATAGTGACCGAGTTTCTTGCGCTGCTTCTTCTCGGCACTAGCCCACATTTGTCCCGAAGCAGTGGTAGGTTAAATATTGGGACGTGTAAAAGCGCCTCCAGGGGCCTATTTGCAGAAATAAAACTGATTTTAACTGATTTTTAACTGATTTTAACTGATTTTCAAAGGTCCTCAGAGAGATATTGCTCGCAACATATTGATCACTATGATATCTTTTATATTTTGTGACTTTTGACGGTATTAATTCATCATTGTCATCACCAGTCTGTATCAGTCCACTGCTTGACACAGGCCTCTCCCAAAGGAGATTTTTTCTATAATCGCCAGGCTTAGCAGGCGGGCTGGGGGTCGCAGTTTGGTCAATTAAGACTCAGAAAAAGTCAGTTTCTTAAAAGTTTTCAAAATTTCGGAGATATGGCTCCGAAATTCTTTGTTATAGAAAAAAAAACATCCCCACTTTACTTGGGGTGATACCCTGAAAAAAAAAGACTGTTCGAGACTTTAATTAAAAAGAAATAAAGAAAGAAATATTTATTCGACACAACAACAACAAACACAATCACTAACATTTAAGAAAAAGGAACTACGAGTATGTACCAAAAAAGTTCCCGCTCAGCAATAAGACTTGCTTTGTCGCTTTGTTAAAATAGAATAGCAACACCTCTCTTCCTATGGATGTCGTAACAAGCGACTAAACGAGTATCGTCAGAAGAAGACGGGCAGTAGCGTCTTCTTTTAATCCAAGCCAATCCGCCGCCAAGCGGGGGATGGGGGGAAATATGCAATCCATTTGGTGATGCCTCCTATGTCCAGGGTTCCAATTCCGCTAATTTACAAATGGCTCAATCAGTTAAAATCTGTTTTATTTCTGCAAATAGGCCCCTGGAGGCGCTTTTACATGTCCCAATATTTAACCTACCACTGCTTCGGGACAAATGTGGGCTAGTGCCGAGAAGAAGCAGCGCAAGAAACTCGGTCACTATTGTCAGCCTCTTTTTAAATAAACATGTTTACATAATATATATGCCAGTGCGATAGAATCGCAATTGTATATTTTGACACATTTATTATGGTAGTAATGTCAAAATATACGATTGCGATGCAATTGCGATTCTATTGAGCCATTTGTAAATTAGCGGAATGGGGACTACCGTTTCTTTGCTCACCAGTTGGCGCCACTGTAGACCGAGGTCCGGAGAAATAGCTGTCAAAGGCGATTGGCGCCGAAACAAAGTGTTATATCTTGAATCTAATTAAGGTTATATTGTTTATAAATAACTATCTTGATATCAACAAACTAACTTCTGAAATAGTTGCTCTTGAGGCCGCCCAATTTTGCGCTTTTTCTTAATTCCGTTTTTAAAGCGTTCACATTAATCGCCAAATAATCCATATTTGCGATATTTTACGAAGGAGATCACTTTCCAGCAGGTAAATTAAAGAAATTATAACTTATGCAACAAATTCCGCTAAAACCAGTACAAAGTGAATGATATTGGACCTCACGCGACACTAGCGCCTCTAGTGGCAAATTCACTAGCGATAGCCCCCATTGGGGCCCTGATATCCAATGATGATAATAAGATTCTGCATCATTCAGTATATTTGGAAAAGAAAGAATCACAATGACGTTTTGATCCAGTTCATCTTTAATTTAAGATCATATTAAAGGCTAGGATGCAATTAAAACATTATTATAGCAAATGGAACGTAGTCTCCATGCATCCATTCACAAGTACAGACAAACGGACGTGTCTCTCCTTTTCTGTATATAATTATTGGATCTGAAATAGACGGAGTCGTTCACCCGGCGACATATTTGGTTAACTGTTCTAACTTTGTCGTCTTGTAAGTGACACTTAAATTTTGATACGAAACGTAAATTATTTGGAGCTCTGAAAGGAATGAATGTATGAACTCCATCATAAAGAAAAACAAATGAAACAGAAACTATTAATTTTGAGTTAGGTAGCGTAATGATTGTTAAAGATTTCTTGTTTGTCATAGACACCGACAGTCTGTCACTCTGACCCTGCTCTGTTAGCCAAATGGTTATTCATGCATACCTAAAGATGGTAACAGGAATCCTATCTGAGCTATGCAAGGTTTGCTAGTTAGCAAGAGTGGTCGACCAACTTAAAAATGCATGTGTAGAAGAAAAATATCGTACAAGTCCCTTTAAAAATTAGTTAGACCAATATGTAAGTTACGTAAAACATGTAAAAATAAAAATTTGCGTACCATGAAAAACTATGGAACAATAAAATCAAGCCCAGTCGGTATTATGGAACTCTAAACTGCTCGTAGCCCGTCAGGCACTTCCCCTTTTTTTAATTTACTCTTCAAAATTTATGTGTATCAAAAACTCCGCTTACAGATTTTCGATTGTTTTTGAATCCATCCTATCTGCTGGCTGTCTTCTCCTGCCAAGCCTTGCATCATCGCGCCCATTGATAAAATAATGTTTTTCCATAGAGCAAGGCTTTCTTTAAGCCAAAATTAAATAATTCTCTTATTTAGGGTACGATGGGACTGACATAACCTGTGATTTAAGTCCTAAATTAAAAGAAGAATAAAAAAAATCTGTAAAACTATCATCTAACCGTACATCATCCTTTATATGAAGAAACTACTAAGACGTTGATACCAATATAATACAGAAATTGTGAATCATCCATTGTGTGACACATTATTATATTCCTACTACAAATTTAACTACAGCAATATTAAATGAAAAGCACATTTTATGGGCCATGTAGGCGGAATAATAAACTGATATCATAAGGCGAAGTGCTACAAATCCTTCGTCGTCAGTACGAGAGCGGTACAGGCGAACGGCCAATAGGTACATTTACTAGCAAAAACTCATATTAGACATTGTTGGTGCGTTTGTTTATCAATGCTCCACCTAACTATTAAGTCTTCTGTGCTGCGATTTTATATCAGGTTTTTTGATTAAATTATGAGTCCAGAACTGTCTAGAAGCAACCATAAAAAACTATCTACAAAGAAATATCAACAGTTATGTATATATCTTTCCAGTGCCAGAATAGGCCAGCGCGGAGCCTGTAGCATATTCTGTCAAGTGGCCCTTGGTTTTCTTTATGTTCTCATATTTAGAGTATTAAATAAAGCAAACCAATCAAACCTTTTACAAATAAACTTTTCTTGATTGAAATGGGCGAATTAAGAAATAACAATTTCAATTTCGACTTAATTGAGCAAATCATGCTCTATTTTTAGGTGAGAGTAAAACATAGAATTAGGAAGATATTTTGCGATCTTATCTAAAATTGATAAAGTTTTTTTTTTACGGTCAGTCTCGTAGCATTTGCTACTCTTGCTACGTTGCTAATACGACTTTAAAGGGTCGGGGTTCGGGGTAAATGGTATGTTTATCGTGTGAAGGAATGAAAATAGTAAATACATTAACAGGAGAGCTTGTATGCACATAATATTTAAAATTGAAAAAGTTGAAATGTTGAGTTCCTGTCCCGCCGGAGACATAATTTTGGGTATATATCGGATTGCCGAATTATTTGTACTCCTAAATGTCACTGGCACACAAACTTTAAGCCTAAATTTTTTTCGCACATTTTCACTCTTCCTAAACGTGCTTAGCCTATATTTAATATGCCTTACTGTATATCGCCGTATTATAATTTGCTAAATTCGACATTTAGCCGAATATATCCTAATACCTACCATTTACAGTTCCAAATTTATAAATAAATAAGTTAAAACTTTATCAATATTTTAAAGAAGTAAGCATGCTTGCAAACAAACAAGCGTGCATGCAAGCAAGCAGGCGTGCATGCAATCAAGCAAACATGCATGCAAACAAGCAATCATGCATGAATCCAAACAATCAGACTTCCGTAACGGCTTCGGTGCTGCGGGGCTCCGGCGGTCCCACGCGTACTAATCGTCGCAGATGGCTTACACTCAGCACCGCAGCTTCGGCTTTCTGGCGCCAGCCTCAGCCGCGGCGCCTCGCTTACAGCCTCCTGCTCCTCAGCCCGCGGGCCGCCTCGCCCCTCCGCGCCTACCTACGCGCTTTTAAATTACACTCTAGGGGTAGGGCAGACAAGACTGCTTAGGGTCGGTTTGTGAGCGATTCGTTTTTTTAACATTTTCGGTTTAAAAAAAATTATGGCTTTCATTACTTAGCGTTATGCCAAAAAAAAGATGCGAATATATTTTAGTGCATTCGATATTAGACGTACTAAAATTAGGATTTTAAATTTTTAGACCCAACTATGATAGTGCGAAAACAACTGTTAGGCTAGACAATAATTATACGTTATAAGTTTAGGCCAATACGGTTCGGCAAAATGAAATTAGGACTTCAAATTTTAGGCGAACCGAAGGGCACCCCATAATTTTTCAAGTCTTATCTGATCATTATAATTGCAATTAAGTTGCTAAAGTATTATATAAAGTAATATTTACCTAAATATTAGACAAAAATAGCTTTATAAATTTTACAATACCTACCTACAGTACAATACACTTTTGTACTACAAACACTGGTAAACTATTATAACAGAAAATTAGTACAATGATGTGGTCTCGTCGCTAACTTCATATTACTATTTATTTATTTTTATTTTGTATATTTAAATTAAGTTTGCAGCATGGAAAGTTTGCAGTAAATCAGTTTGTGCTACTATTAGCGCCATCTATACTTAACCCCAGTAACTAGCACATCAGTGTAGCGCCCCCTCACGCGGAATCATTGCAACACTCGAGTTTACGCTTACTATGTTTCTTTTACTTCCCGCTAGATGGCTGGCAGATTTCTCAAGCAGCATGAAAATGTTTTTCAGCTTTACTAAAGTTTTATTTTTCAAGTTGTGGATTTATTGCAGTCGATAATGCCACGTTCACGATTACACACTAACAGAACTTACACAACAATTGGTCGATCGAACTAATAACTCTATACTAAAATTTAGCGCATAAAAAACGATGATACGTAACGAGTTAGGTACCTACCTCATTTTGAGTCGGTGCATGACGATCAGTAATTACTTGTTTGACACCGACGTCTATAAAATTTTGTGTAAAACATATTTTTTGTTAGTAGTCCCTCAATCCCATTTATTGGTGCATCAATTTAGGGTTGACTTTTAATTTTTTTTTACACAAAACACGACAAAAACCTTTTCAAAGTGCCTGCCCACAAAAAGAATAAAAGTAAAAAAGTATAACAGCCTATAATCATCCCACTGCACAGGGAAAAGGCCTCCATCATTAAATT
This sequence comes from Anania crocealis, assembly GCA_949315895.1. Taxonomy (NCBI): domain Eukaryota; kingdom Metazoa; phylum Arthropoda; class Insecta; order Lepidoptera; family Crambidae; genus Anania; species Anania crocealis. Next base: position 1,876,608 of record OX438881.1, on the reverse strand, counting down.
CAAGTTACCACTGCATGATGGAAATTGGCATAATCACCACGCTTGCCAAATGCGGGTTGGCGATCACATACCCGAGCAACGTTCGAAAATTCGAAACTTTTTGTTGCCCGACCCGGGATTCGAACCTGGTACCCCGAGATCTTGGCCCGGTATTTAAACCACTAGACCAACGGGGCGTTTTATTATTGAAAAAGGTTTTGAATCCACAAAAAGAATGGTAGGTACGTATGTTTAGAACTAGTTATTTGGCACTAAGAAGGGAAAGAGACGCGAAGGGAAAGAGAGGGAAAGAGGTGCGAGCGAAACCACATTTCTGTTGTGTGCTTAATTATTTCGGTCATTATAGGTAGTATGTTCTCAAACCGTGGGAGTTCAAGTTAGAAATGACGTCACACTCGTACGCTAGACTTTGTGAGGCAGGTGGGTACTGACACCATAACGAGGAGCACCCTCGGCCAACCGCCTGACACATCAATGTCGTTAGACGGAAACAATTCACACTCACACTAAACTGTCACGAGAATATAAACCCTACGCACTAGCCATAAGGACTAGTATAGGGCTCGAGATAATAACGATCTTCGAGGCAAAACAATCAGCTACTGTGAGATTATCGCGATAGTTTGTTTACATTGACGTTTTTTGAGCAATTAGTTTTTATTTTTTATCTGTCACATGCAGTAATGGATTAGTGGGACAATATACAAGTATTATAACCATTTTGAAACTTCTGACTTAAAAAAATTTGTTTAGAGGAAAAAAAATCTAAATATTATTTGGCCTTATCCCGATATTTCAAACACTTAGCTAACTGGGTTCATGTTCGCCAAATCCGTCTTTAATCTCTAATCATAATTATTTGGGTGTAAGACACAGCTATACACCTATTTAAATCATTATTATATTCAACCACATTTTTTTTTACTTTTAATTTTGACATTTCCCATCTAATCAATCCAGTCGATCTATACAGACCAAAGCGATAGCATCGCACGCGCACCGTACTAAATATATTCATAGTGTACGTTCCTTATTTTTAGCGCGCAGCGAAGCGCCCGCGCATCTTACACTAACTCACACCGTCCGCGTTTTATAACCAAATACAAGGGAATGCACATTTAAGTGTTGTTTGATTGTGTTAAGTGACAAAAGTGCGATATTAGTGCAATGTGGGAGTTATGACAAACGCTGTGATGGATCGGTTCCGGAGGCAGAAGCGATACAAGCATGGCCGGAGACGGGTGAGCGAATTGTCAAACAGCTGTCTCAAACTATTTGAGTCATAGTAACCAGTTTGGTTTCGTTTTGTACCTAACACACTATTGAAAAGTGCTAAATAATTTGTGGTTATTACAAAATGATTATTAAAGGGAAAACCAGTGCGAATGTTGAGCAGTAATCCTGGCAATTAGCAGTATAATAAATGATAACTATCACGTGATAATCTGAAACATTTTTAACCGTCTAGGTATACAGTGATGATCAGTGACGTAAAGAACCCTGAAAATTTTGATGTATACATTTTTAAAGCGGGCATGCTTGGCTTATCATTGTTATCATTCTTTTTTGTAATACAATTGAACAGATTTTTAAAATAGTACTAAATTACATTATCAAAGTACTGTTAAGATAATGTATAGGTACTCAATGCCCAAATAGACTGCACAAACTATTTGCATAATTGTTTTGTACTTTAAATGCGAAAACAAGAATTTGTTGTCAGCATTTTGAAAACTTTTAAAGTAGGTAAAGTTAAATGCACAGGAAACATTTCCTGTTAAATATTATTAGTTTTTAAAATGATTGCTATATTAATAAAGACAGTTTTTTGCTTGTAATACTATATTTATCTAGCAACCTGTATAGGTAAGACAAAAACCGGCCAAGTGCGAGTCGGACTCGCGCACGAAGGGTTCCGCACCATTGACCTGTTACCATGTATTGATATCAGACAAAAATAGGAAAAAAAATGCGTTTGTTGTATGGGAGCCCCCCTTAAATACTTATTTTGTTTTGTTTTTAGTATAATAGAAATTTTCAACTGTCTAGCTATCGCGGCTTTTGAGATACAGCCTGGTGGGTGACAGGCAGACGGATAGACGGACAGACGGACAGCCAGCGAAGTCTTAGTAATAGGGTCCCGTTTTGGCCCTTTGGGTACGGAACCCTAAAAACAATCGTTTCATTGCTGTTCGTTAGTCTCGCTAAAACTCGAGAACGGCTGGGCCAATTTAGCTGATTTTGGTTTGCGCTCATCTGTCCAGATAGGTGATCTCGAGATTAGACGGGAATATGGAAGATCGTCCAGTGTCTCCCTGATGGGCAGGCGCTCCTCGGAGCAGTTTGGCTTGAAACATAATGTTTGGCGTAATCCAAAGGAATTGGAAGGTTTAAACGATGGAAAAATATGGAAAAATTGCCATTAAGATAGTAAAAACGTTAATTTTATATTCCTGTAAAAATGTTCTACATCAAAATTTTCCGTCATTTTAACGAAGGGTCAGTTTTTATGTTGTAAGGATAGGTTTAATTGTTATCATCGCCAGCCTGTATTAGGCCACTGGCTGGACACGAGTCTCTAGATAAGGACGATTTTGCTATATTCGCCACGCTTGGCACGCGGGTTATAGGTCGCAAACTGCCCAATGTTGGAGAGGAGTCACTGCTGTGTTCTTTTGGCAATTGGCAGTACTCCTATAGTCGCCTTTTACGACACCCATAGTCTTTTAATCAGCTGGCACAACACGACAATTGCTTAAAATCCGTATCCAATGGCCTTAAAATTGCCGGTTTATAAATAATTTGTAGTTCACATTTGCTATATTATTTAAATTTTGCAAAATTTATTACAAACCGGAAAAATTTATTCTTTTTATGATCTGCTAAACTATGAAATTCTTTCATTATGCGAGCTTTTAAAGCTGTTAAGAAGACAATAGTAAATTCGTCGCCAATAATACCTAAAACGTCATCGTCAAGTCTATCATCTCAGGAAGGGAGTATAAATCGTAGATACAAGATGTAAGTTCTAACAGAGGCCGTTAAGATTGAGGCCGTCAGCCAGTCAAGGCCGCCATATTGGCCCTCGAGTGGCGCCAGCTCGGCTAGAAGAAGACCTTGCCAGCCAGTGCTTTGGGTTGCCAGTTTAAGCGTATTTCATACGCGTTCAGCACATATAGCGTTTTTCTACAAATCAATCAGTGAGCTTATAATGATTAAATATGGGAGATGACCCTGTTGGTATAATACAACCTGGGACCCTTGTGTTTGAGATAAACTTCTTAGCGTTATTCGCCGTGCGGGTGCCGGGTCCATCGTGTGGTAGAAAGAGAATCTCCGAGTAGCTCCCGGGAGTTGTGACACGGGTGTAGGTTTAAGGGGCCCCTTTCCGTCGTACTCGTGTTTCTCTCCTTGTCCAGCCAAATCTGGTACGAACCTGCTAATACAGGTTTAGACACTCGCTCTAATATAGAACTTACTGCAGTTCTGGCCATGCCAAGGTGTTTCAACAGGTTATAGAAAGATTTTGCTGGTATACCTCTCGCTCCTACTTCTACAGCATATAGACTAACTACATACCCGTTTTTCGTTAATTCATTTAGGAGATTATAATATTTGTTTCTTTCATTGCGTGGTCTTTAGGTAAATATCTATCGATCTATTCTAAATTGGCTTGGGTCTGGAAAAGGTGGGTGTGAGTCTATAGTCGTAGTCGTGCTTCGAAAGACACGCTAAGCCGTAATAGACGGCTTGTAAACGACTGACAACAGAATATTCTACAAGAATTTATCACATGACAAAAATCATATTAATTCGATTTCTTTGTAATAGCCTGCTTCTTTAACGTAAAGGAAACGCCTATGTGACTTACTCTGGTGCCTATGTGACTTACTCTGGTGCCTATATGTCATATTGGCGTGTGATGCCAGGTTGGCGAAAGGAGTGCTGCCAGAAGAAGGGTCGCAAAATCTTCTTTTCACTGTTAGCCATACTGCGACCGCTAACCCGTACGTACGCTAAACGTGCTGTTTATTTCAAAATAATACTTCTGGAGAGGCCTATTTATTCCAGTAGTAGGTACCTTGCTACCCGGCTTCTTATAGCATTTTTTTTTGTTACCTCTTAGGTATATTAATGTATCAATTACATATATTACTTAGACATACGAGTGGCTTTTCAATTCATAGCCCGAGTGGCTACTAGTTACTGCGATTGATTTATAGTGTGTCTGAAGTTTCATTTGAGTGGTTAAAATATTATTCTATCTGATAATCGCTGTCAGTAAAGCCCTACCCGAAGTCTGTGAAGATGCCTCTTTGGATCTGCTGACTAGATCAGAATCCGTAAGCATTTTATTGTTAAAGTTCTGGTTAAATTAACTTCGTTTTATTTAGATAATTAAACATTTTGCACAGAAAAAAATTAATAGGTGGACTTAATACCACGTGCAGGCTTAACAAGGGTTATAATATCAGTATAATAAACTTGAAAAATTATACCTCAGGGGGGACTCGAACCCGCATCTCCTCGCAGGATTATAATTGCAATTAATCCCTCAACCCCCAGGAGGCACTCGGGTGCCACGATAACAATTGATTTCAATTGTGTCTGAAATAACTCACGATCGAGGGAGTTGCTAAAATATCAAATAAAGTCAACAAGGGTTCTTTTGGCTGTGCAAAAATTATCTGATTTAACTATAAAAATACTTACTGTCTAATAACAATATTTGAACTCGTAAATAAAAGGACTACTACATAATGTACACACGGCGGCACATCAGACTATACATGTTGACCTTGAGACCGCCTTTATGCCTTACGTAATAAAAGCTGTTATCGCAGTTCAACTGTTTAACTTGATGTGCTGTCGAGTGTATAATCTATGCTATCTACACTAATATTATAAAGAGGAAAGATTTGTATTTTTGTGTCTGTGTATGTTTGTTATGAATTAACTCAAAAGCTTTAAAGCCGATTTCATAAAATTATTTTACTATTTGGAAAGCTACAATCACTCTGAGTGACATAGGCCTAATTTATTGCTAGAAAAGATAAGGGATCCTTCGTGAAACTTAACGGGTCCACCCGTGCGAAGCCGGGACGGGCCGCTAGTATTAAAATAAATACATTTTCACTTCAGTTTCATAAATAAAATTAAAACTAGAACCTAGGTTAATATACTAAATTAATCTTGCATGGTATCTATCACAAGCGCCATGAGCACGGAAGACTTAAGTTTTTACGGAACACGTATCACGGAAGAAACGTAAAACCGTAACCCCCGAAGAAATCCATTTGGAACGTTCTTTGAGTCCCTACAATGCACCGGGATGCCCGAATATACGAATACATCTGTCTCCTTCACATGCTCCAAGACTCAAGCAAGAGTAAGAAGGACAGATGGATGAATTATTGTCGTGCGGAGTAATGCCTCTGATTCCAACTAATTCGGCTCGATTACAAGAGTCGGGACTTAAAATAATAACATAATATTATACACGCTATCACGTTATTGTGATCACTAAAGCTAATCACTCCCCATTGCTGAGTCGCCTTCTACAGTGGGGTCAGTCCTCTGCGACGTGCGTCAATGGACGGGGAACGAACCTTCGACCTGAAAATGACTTCTTAGGGTTGTAAAGGTTAGAGGTGGTAAGCTCAAATCCAGAATTTATCAATACCAGCGTTATCCGTCTCGGTACTAGGTACTGGTACTTGGAGAGGCCTTCAGAAGGAAATTTTTCCCATAATTGCAGCGTTCGGTAGGAGAGTTTGTGATCGCGGTTTGGCCAGTGGAAGAGAGCAGACGCCATTGCCCGTTCTTCTGGAAGTTCTCTTTTAGTCTCTTCTTACGATACCCTTAAAAAGAGAATGGTTGCTGGCTATTGTTTTAATGTGCCCGCTCTACAGGACCTTCGAACTTTGAAATAATTATGATCATTGATGTTTTTTGCAGTAGTTTCTTCTGCCATTGCTCCTAATAAAGAAATATACTCTGGAGACATCATTAGTATGTCTCGTGTTGCTCTGGTAAAGTCTTTTAAACAGGGCAGGAAGGGTTGTAACGTAGGTAGGACACTTAGTACACAATTCTGCGTGTTCTCTACGCAGGAACATGTTTATTTATGGAAAGTAAATATCCCAAGAGATGCGATTCTACTGCTAAAAGAAAAACACTTTTCTTCAATATTTCCTTAAAGTTTTTTTATATCCCAATGATAGGTTAGACAGATAGATAGATACTCTTTATTGCACACCATAAAATTAAAAAAATAACACAACATGAAAAAGACTTAGACTTATTGTACACTTTAGGCGGTCTTATCGCTTGCAGCGATCTTTTCCAGGTTAGGAGGTTAGTTCACCCCTCTTTCGAAACATTTAAGGGATGAATTCAAAAATAAAAAATCTCAAGGACTTAAGATCTTTAAGCTAAGCTTCATTTAAATCGGTTAAGAAATTCGAATCCCCTTTTCAACATACTTCAAGGGGACAAAGAAAACATTGTAGAAATATGGGATACAAATTTTAAGCTATTGCATAGCTTCTATCGCGGGCCTTAAGCGTGGAGACCGAATCCAGAAATTCCGTAACGAAAATAACCTAACACCCCCCACTCCGACCGGCACAGCGGTGATACTTTTTAGTTTTATAATTGCATAAGTTGATAAAAAATGCTATGCAATAGCTTTAACGCGGCAGTCTCCGAGTGCCACACGTTTTTTTTTTTTTTATAGATTTTCCCGGGACTGAAACTATGAACCACACTCATCTAAGTTGGTTAAGCTGGTTTAGTGTAAAGGTAACTATCAGACAGGCTTTACTATTTATAGTTATTAATTACTACCTACTTGTTTAGTGGTATCAGAAACAACGAAGGTACTGCAGTATGCAGATCTGAGACGACAAAGAAAAGTGGTGGCGTTTAATCGTTAAGGGATCGAGAGTAGGACCTCAGAATACCTACTTGATCACCGAGGTCTATGACCGTATGTGTGTGTCACCTCCTATGACAAATATTATCTTCTTCTTACTCAAAACAAGCGTGGGGATAACGCCCGTACCTTGAATTGAATTATGGATTCTTTTGTCAGCATTTGGACGATTACAGGCCGTAACTTTGTTTTTACTTACACAAACTAAATAAAATAAAGGTCGACCTTTTCTGCAATCATGAAAAGTTTCAAAGGCGGAAAAATATTTGTGCTGGCAACCCTGCGGCATTCGCTCCGATATAGTGCGTCGATAACGTTGTTACGAGTCACTGACTCGCTCGCTTAGCCTTTCTTTTATTTATAAGTCAGCCATCGATCATAGCTTGTGTTTTTATGTTTGATGCGTGATTAAACATAACCGAGTAAGAACGTTTTTCAGTTTCGTAACCTTCATTTATTAATAATAAGTATATATAAATAAATAGGTAACGTCCCACTTGTATAGTGTTTGAAATACCGGGCTAAGATATCAGGGGTCCTAGGTTCGATCCCCGGGTCAGGCAACGAAATTTCGAAGTTTCAAACATTGCTCGGGTTTGTGTTTGGCAAGCGTGGTGCAACATTGCAAGTTCAAAGTCGCTCAGCGGGCTATGGAAAGAACTATGCTCGGAGTTTCTCTTAGGGATAAAATCAGAAATGAGGTGATCCGGCAGAGAACTAAAGTTACCGACATAGCCCACCGGATTAGCAAGCTGAAGTGGCAGTGGGCTGGCCATATTAGCCGCAGAACCGACAACCGCTGTGGTAAACGAGTTCTTGAGGGGAGATCGCGTCTCGGCAAACGTAGTGTAGGACGCCCTCAGGCCAGGTGGAGTGATGATTTGCGCAAGGTGGCTGGCAGGAGCTGGATGCGAGAAGCCCAGGATCGACCTAAGTGGCGTGCAATTGGAGAGGCCTATGTCCAGCAGTGGGCTGTGATAGGCTGATGATGATGATGAAGCGTGGTGATTATGCCTGTACCTATCATTGCTATGGTAACTTGAATTTAATGATGGAAGTCTTTGCCCTGCATTGAGATTATTTTAGACTGTTATTTCAGAGTTCAAGTCGGTTTTAAACCATTAAATACCAATTTAATATCAATTGTAACAACCACTCGATAGAAAATCAGAAATTAATCGCAAAGAGACGTTGTTCATTTTGGATGACGAGAAAATACAACTCCCAAAAAGCAGACCATAAACTCCATGCCCTTCCTAATCGCAGATCCGCATTGCCTAAACAAAACGCTAAACCGACGCACCGTGGTTCCGCGTACGTTGAACCTTGACGCCACAACTGGGTCACGTCAGCGGCGCCGGTCGCATCGATCCAGAGCACGCGCATGCGCACTAAAACGACCCTAACGCGATTGAATAAGACGCAGTTTCCTTCAACACCCACGTGCGATCACAAATTCATACGCCAAGGAATAAAACTCTTACTGCACTTTTAATAAGGCATGATTTTGTAGTGGCTTGTTGCTCTGAATCGTGTCTTAAGGTGTTAGAGTTGATTTTACAACCGTCTTATAAAAATGTTAAGGCTACTGTAGACCGTTTTGAAATTAATTTGACCGCGGCTTTGCAGTCGTTTCGGTATAGTGTAAACAAAGCTTTGCTGGTTAATGTTCAAATAAAAATAGAATATTTTTTGGTTTCTTGAATTTACATTGAACAAAAAAAAGCTACGTTAGGATGATACCTGATCGTAAAGAGATTAAAAAACACCAAAATTTTTCTTTATAGTGCTAATAGTCTTTAAGATTGTACGCGGACGGACAGACAGACAGACGGGCATAGCAAAACTATATGTAGAAATAGAATTAACAGGAAGTTAATATTTATTAATATAAAAATATAATTTGACTTAAGATTATATACAGGATGAAATTTTAACCACTTTCCAAAAATTTTATTAACGTTCAGTGTCGTGTTTAGAGCCTATTTATGAAGTTAAAAATGTAAATCAAGTTGTCACCCGAAAATATTTTTCGCGATATAGTTTTAAATTTTATACGGTCCTAAATCTGTTAAGGTATAAAGGGAAAATCATAAACATATGAATAGTATCGTAATGAATAAATGAGATGCGCGACGCGTAAAAAAAGTGTTGCTAGGAGGCCGTATCAAAAATTTTAGATTTTTGGCGGACATTTTCTAAGTGCTTCATCTTGACATTTTTGTACTGGGCTATACCAAAAGAAAAAATATGTCATTTGTTTTTGTCTCGTAAATTGATATATTAAAATTTGGAAGGTGGTTAAAATTTCACCCTGTATTTATAATGATTTCCTGCCTTGCAACACCAGTCAGTACACCTACCTATATCTTTTGTTTCTCTCTATTCCGTGACATAATTTATAGTGACCTGTTTTTGTACATGTTTCTAAATAGAGTTAACTCTACGAAATAGGGGCTTAATAACTCAAACCCTTAAGAGGAAATACAACGGCCGTTTTTCCATACAAACGTGTAATTGTTTCCTCCCTGGACAGTGCCAGTAGAGCAATATTTTTTATTACAAAAATCTATAGCCACTATTAGCATGTTTCTATCTTTTCTGTTTTTTTCATAAATTAATTAATAAAAAAGATATGAGCCCTCAAAAATCGAAAAAATTCGCCAGATTTTCCGCTGTGTTCAAACATCCAGAAAACAAATTTCGCTAAATTTTAGAAAAAAGGGAAAACATACGAACACGGCCAAAGCCTTTCTTTAATTTTTAATGAAAAAAATATTTAAATCGGTCTAGTTTTGGAAAAGTAATCGAGGGACTACAAAACGTTGATTTGGTGTGCTAATAGTAGGTATTTTCGGTCCAAGAAGCAGTTTTCTCTATCACACTCTGCGGTGAAGGCGTTTGGCACTGCGCGACAGCAATAGATTTTACAAATACCAATTTTTCAATTCTCTCGCCCGTAGTGTTTCCTCTTAAAGATTGTGTAAATTAATAAGTAAGGTATTGCTTGGACATCATATTTCAACTGATATCCGGTGACAAGTCATCAAGAACATCATTGAAGGGCTCTTCAATGAAGCCTTTTCGCAGAAGCAATGATATATTTTTACCCATTGGGGTTTTGAAATACGTACGAGTACTCTAAAACTGAGCTTCCAAACAAATCCTTGACTCCGTCTAGACACTGCACTTGAACTTAACTTCGTTTATAATCGATATTTGATAGCCCAAAGTAAGAAGCTATTTAAAGCTTGTGGGATGCTTTGTGGGAATTACAAGCAACGGAGGTACCACAACCACCCAGACCCGAGAAAATATTGAAGAATATTTTTATCTCTATTGACCCGTACGGGAATCGAACACAGGACTTTAAAGCAGGTGATACCTTGACAACCGGTATACACGCCACTCCACCACGTAGGTTATCAAATGTTATTGTGTTACTTGTAAATATTTTTTTAATTAATAAATGTGGACAACATCACATACATTGTTATGATCCCAATTTGAATAACTTATTAAAGCACTTGTATTTTGGTAGGTAATCACAACGAAGGTACCACAAACACCTAGACCCGAGAAAATATAGAAAAATATTTTTTTTCTGCATTGACCCGTCCGGGAATCGAACCCGGAACCTCGGAGCAGGCGACACCTTGAAAACCGGTGTGTTCGCCACTCTGCCACGGAGGTCGTCGAATTCTTGCAGATATGAACTAATTAATGCTCATGACTAAAGAAGATTTTTATGTGAAGTTTATTTAAAAGGAATATTAAAGCTATCGAACTAACCTAACCTAAATCTATGCCCAACTGTGGGATACATAATGCCCATGTCCTTTCTCAAGGTGCAATCTATCCTTGTAACAAATTTCATCAAAATGGGGTTCAGTAGATTAGGCGTGTAAGCGTAACAGATTGACAGACGAACAGAGCTAATTTTGTATTTATAATATTAGAAAAAGCATACTGATTTATTTCTTCCACGCTTGCAAAAGTGCCGAAATATTGGAAACTCATACAAAACATGGTAGAAATCTTGAAATAACTAACTCTTACGATATAGCTGAAATCTAAACCTAGTCCTAATAGTATTAAATTACTAAAATGTTTTTCTATGGATGCAACATTGACTAGATAACTTCACCCCAAGTAAACGTGTCCAAGTTAAATTACTTTGTAGCAGAAAAGCTGCATTAGTACTGTACAAAGCACACGTTAATAATAAATTACTGTCTACGAGAAACTGTAAGCTCGTAGCAGCTGCTACATGTCGCAACGTCGTAGTCGGTCCGAAGCTCGTAGCAAGTTGCAATGTACGGCAGAAGTTGAGTGAAGGAATAAATACCTACCATTGGAACTTGTTCTAATTAATCCCTAGATCGTGAGTTATTCCAAACACAATTGAAATCAATTGTTATCGTGGCACCCGAGTGCCTCCTGGGGGTTGAGGGATTAAGTAATTTATAGATCTCTGTTTTAGACGTATACCTAGTAAGCTAAATGTTGCCAGCAAATCGTACGCATGAACTTTGAATTTAAAACTATGTATTAAAGTTATTCCTTGGAAACCGTACCTCTTCCCAGGATAAAAAGTTGCTTATATTGCCAGCTTAACTAACACCTTGCCAAATTTAATTCAAATCCGTTTAATTAAACAATGTATTTCCATCCACACTTTCATATCCTATTCCCTTTGTTATTTTACCCCCTTGATTGAGGGTAAAATTTGTAAAAACTTTAAATGTCATTTTTGTTCATATCTAATGAAAAGCCTAAAAATTTAATTCATTTAGCTTTAAACATAACGATCCTTTCAAAACCTCTTTCAAACCCTTTTTCGCATTGAAAGTAGCATGTCCTTTCTCAGGTTCTAGAGTATCTGTGTACTAAATTTCATTTAAATTGGTTCAGTAGATTTGGCGTTAAAGCGTGACAGACAGACATAATATTAGTAAGGATTAGCTGTATCCCGCAACTTCGTAAAAGCATGATTTTCAAAATTTGCAACTATTCCCACAGGAACTGTTTATTTTTCCGGGTTAAAAAACAATTTATTTGGCGTGATTGAGAAACAAATGTCCATATTGACTTTCGCATTAATCATATTATCGAGATTAGTAATATAATTTATTATGTAAAAGTAAATTGAAGAGTGCAAATGCGTAATATAAATAAGTTGATTTAATAATTAAAGATGAATAACAAATGTTTGATTAAGGATATGACTAAACATTTTAGTGGGAGTAACTGAAATCTGTATATTTTTAGTTATTTGGGTTATGGGGCCAGAACAACTAACAAAATTGATTGTTTTTAATAAATGATGATTCGAGAGAGAACTTCCACTCTTTCTATATGCAAACAATTTAATTATTTTAGTCCGTTTAGTAGGTTGATCTGCAATACTGTACTTATAAAGTGCATATTCTTTTAATGTTATTAGAATGAAAGAAAAACAAATAAAGATTCATTAATTTGACACAATAATGGATAATAAATGACAAGAAAACAATGCACAAAACATTCAATGAATAATATTTTTTAATTAAAACAAATAGAAAATTATTTTGTGTCAATAAAGGTTCCCTCTCAGCATTAGTCGTGACAGCTAGTGGCTATCACGACGCTGATTTTCAGTGGGGACCTCGGCAATAGAGAGTGTGACAAGGACTTGTAGGCCCTCCAGACACCGCCAAATCTCCCAATAGAGCCGAATTATTAAATAAACACTGCTAAGGTACATTTCACAGTTGTTTCTTCGAGTTGTGGGCGTTTTAGTAGCCTTAAAAGCTCGTAGCAACTTACTGTGGGTCGTAAGCATTGTTCTCGTGGCTTTAGTTCTAAGTTAAAGTTACTATGACTTGCAGTTTGCAAGCACTAAGTTTGGTTAATGCATAATACTTGTTATTGTTTATAATATTAGGGGTTAAAGTATCAAATTGCCGATTTGTATGGACGAAATCGAGAAAAGTCATTTTTCCATACTAACAATTTTTTAGTTTTTTTAAAAACGCCTGACCCGTTTTCGATGCAATTAAAGGTGAAAGTTAGATGGTTATAAAGCTACGCATTATAGTATTTAAATTTCTGAAAATCAAAGTATATCTAGAGTTATTTAATTCGGGGTTTATACCATGTACCTTATTTATTATGAGTTTCCGATATTTCGGCACTGTTGCAAGCGCCATGATCACGGGAGAAATGTTGTATCTGCGGGTGGGTAGCTGTTAAGAGCAGACAAATCGATCTACCCTCCGTCGTAGTCTTTTATTACACACGACACTGGTACCACTGTTTGACAACTCACTATTTTTACACTTTTGTTCTCGACACACAACACTTACAGTATCCGATCGTGACACAGTATTTTTTGGTTTTCTTCGGTTACCGCAAATTCGAACCACTGGATTCCATACACTAGATAATTTAAAGCCATCTTCGCGATTGAAATTTTTGTATTTGGTAATTTCAATCGCTTCTCTGACCATTCTTGGTATATAGTGCTGTTCTGAAGAAATTATCTGTGCGTTGTGAAACTCAATCCAGTGGTTAGGCCCCGAGTGTATAAGGTGTTCAGCGATGGCTGACTTTTGTGTGTCGTTTTTCTTGACCGCTTTAATATGTTCCTTCATCCGGCAAGCCACTGTGCGTTTAGTTTGGCCGATGTATGAACTTCCGCAACTGCAGTCAATCTTATAGACACCTGGTTTTTCTAGTGGGAGATTGTCTTTAGGCGATCGTAAACACTGTGATACCTTTCTTAAGGGAGTGAAGACAGTATTTAAAGAGAACTTCTTAAGGATATTTGAGATCTTGTCTGTCACTCCTTTTATATACGGCAAATATACAGGTTGTCTGTCAACCTTATATCTCTGATGTTTTGACTGTTTCCTACTAGGAAGTCTACCGGTGTATCCATTTCTCCGTAGTACATATCGTACATGATCTAGCTCTTCCTGCAAGTGATCTTCGTCGCATAGATCATATGCACGGTTAGTCAATGATGCTACTACGGAGTTAAGGTGTCTAGGGTGGTGGTGTGAATCGGCATGAAGGTAGCGGTCAGTGTGTGTAGGTTTTCTGTGAACTGAGTGACTAAGTGACCCGTCTTTCTGCACTCTAATCTTAACGTCTAAGAATGCCAGCTGTCTGTCATCTTCAATCTCACAGGTGAAGTTAAGCTTGGGGTGGATACTGTTGATGCTTGCAAGGTGAGTTTCAACATCGTCTTTGTCACATTTCAATATACAAAACACGTCGTCGACATACCTCTTCCATAGTTGGATCACTGTGGGTGCAGTGGCAATGGCTTTCTCTTCCACATGCTCCATCCAGATGTTGGCAACTACTGGAGCTACGGGGCTACCCATAGCGACCCCCTCTATTTGCAGGTAGTACTGACCCCTATACAGAAAGTAGTTCGTCGACAGACAATGTTGCACCAACTTCGCATACTCCATAGGAATGTCGTTGTTTTGTAGCTTCACCTTTACCACTTCAAGACATTCTGCTACTGGTACATTCGTGAAGAGCGATTCTACGTCAAAACTGACCATCAACTCATTCTCTTCGACCTTACTTTGGTGCAAAATATCTATGAAATGGCGAGAATCCTTGACATACGATGACGTTTGTCCCACCAATGGCTGTAGTACACTTGCAACATGTTTAGCCAATTCGTGTGTAGGTGAGCCAATTTGACTCACAATCGGCCGTAGCGGTACATTCTGTTTGTGTACTTTAGGCAGGCCATATAGTTTTGGAGGCTGAACATTCCGGGGACGCAGTAAAAAATTTAGGCTTTCGTCATCAATGGCATGCGAACACTCTTTAATTAGTGCCCGAGTATTACGATCTGTCCTAGCCGTCGGATTGTAATTCACCTTTTTATATGTGTCCTCATCACTGAGCAAGTTACAGATTTTACTCTCGTACTCAGTGGTGTTCATTACAACAGTCGCATTTCCCTTGTCCGCTTTCAAAACTATTATGTTCTCGTCACTCCGGAGGTCATTTAATGCGTCCAGTTCGAAAGTGGTAATGTTCTGTCTCGGTGGCTTAGCATGACGTAACGCTACGGCAATGTCTTGCCTTAAAATGTCCGCATCCATCGATGGTATTTTGTTACGTACGATACTTTCTTCAACCGATCCAATGACCTTCTCATAGGGAATGCGTGCTGGTGTCATGGCGAAGTTCATTCCTTTTTCTAGTACTGATAATGCAGCGTCAGATAACTCAGTGCTAGACATATTCACAACCGTTCGAGTTGGGAGTGAGTTCTCGTGGTAGGCAACACATGACTTCTGCTTTTGTAACAAGGATTCATATTTGCGATTTTGTTTTAAAGCACTAATTTCTTGTGAACGTTTAGCTTGTAAGTAGGTAACGCGATCGCAAACATCAAAATCACTTGGCAAAAGAACCTTGCTGCACTCGAGGTGCAATTGGTATAGATCGCACTGCACCTTGTCAATTTGGTACCTACAGTTCCGTATCGATTTGCGTAATAGTTTGACACTCGCGTTTCGTAGAACACTCGCGGAACCGTGGGACAAACGTCATCGTATGTCAAGGATTCTCGCCATTTCATAGATATTTTGCACCAAAGTAAGGTCGAAGAGAATGAGTTGATGGTCAGTTTTGACGTAGAATCGCTCTTCACGAATGTACCAGTAGCAGAATGTCTTGAAGTGGTAAAGGTGAAGCTACAAAACAACGACATTCCTATGGAGTATGCGAAGTTGGTGCAACATTGTCTGTCGACGAACTACTTTCTGTATAGGGGTCAGTACTACCTGCAAATAGAGGGGGTCGCTATGGGTAGCCCCGTAGCTCCAGTAGTTGCCAACATCTGGATGGAGCATGTGGAAGAGAAAGCCATTGCCACTGCACCCACAGTGATCCAACTATGGAAGAGGTATGTCGACGACGTGTTTTGTATATTGAAATGTGACAAAGACGATGTTGAAACTCACCTTGCAAGCATCAACAGTATCCACCCCAAGCTTAACTTCACCTGTGAGATTGAAGATGACAGACAGCTGGCATTCTTAGACGTTAAGATTAGAGTGCAGAAAGACGGGTCACTTAGTCACTCAGTTCACAGAAAACCTACACACACTGACCGCTACCTTCATGCCGATTCACACCACCACCCTAGACACCTTAACTCCGTAGTAGCATCATTGACTAACCGTGCATATGATCTATGCGACGAAGATCACTTGCAGGAAGAGCTAGATCATGTACGATATGTACTACGGAGAAATGGATACACCGGTAGACTTCCTAGTAGGAAACAGTCAAAACATCAGAGATATAAGGTTGACAGACAACCTGTATATTTGCCGTATATAAAAGAAGTGACAGACAAGATCTCAAATATCCTTAAGAAGTTCTCTTTAAATACTGTCTTCACTCCCTTAAGAAAGGTATCACAGTGTTTACGATCGCCTAAAGACAATCTCCCACTAGAAAAACCAGGTGTCTATAAGATTGACTGCAGTTGCGGAAGTTCATACATCGGCCAAACTAAACGCACAGTGGCTTGCCGGATGAAGGAACATATTAAAGCGGTCAAGAAAAACGACACACAAAAGTCAGCCATCGCTGAACACCTTATACACTCGGGGCCTAACCACTGGATTGAGTTTCACAACGCACAGATAATTTCTTCAGAACAGCACTATATACCAAGAATGGTCAGAGAAGCGATTGAAATTACCAAATACAAAAATTTCAATCGCGAAGATGGCTTTAAATTATCTAGTGTATGGAATCCAGTGGTTCGAATTTGCGGTAACCGAAGAAAACCAAAAAATACTGTGTCACGATCGGATACTGTAAGTGTTGTGTGTCGAGAACAAAAGTGTAAAAATAGTGAGTTGTCAAACAGTGGTACCAGTGTCGTGTGTAATAAAAGACTACGACGGAGGGTAGATCGATTTGTCTGCTCTTAACAGCTACCCACCCGCAGATACAACAGTTCTCCCGTGATCATGGCGCTTGCAACAGTGCCGAAATATCGGAAACTCATAATAAATAAGGTACATGGTATAAACCCCGAATTAAATAACTCTAGTGATAGTGACCATGAAAGTTTAAATCAGTATATTACTAACCGGTACGGGCCGGAAGTTACTAAATTAGTCAAACACCTTGAACGCGCGCGGAAAAAGAGTGGCTGTTTGGAGGAGTCGCTATCCTTTCTAGTGAAGTGTCGTGATGCAGACATTATTCCTGTGTGTGTTCGTATAAAGCCTCGCTTGGACATCCACGGTTCCGCGAGTGTTCTACGAAACGCGAGTGTCAAACTATTACGCAAATCGATACGGAACTGTAGGTACCAAATTGACAAGGTGCAGTGCGATCTATACCAATTGCACCTCGAGTGCAGCAAGGTTCTTTTGCCAAGTGATTTTGATGTTTGCGATCGCGTTACCTACTTACAAGCTAAACGTTCACAAGAAATTAGTGCTTTAAAACAAAATCGCAAATATGAATCCTTGTTACAAAAGCAGAAGTCATGTGTTGCCTACCACGAGAACTCACTCCCAACTCGAACGGTTGTGAATATGTCTAGCACTGAGTTATCTGACGCTGCATTATCAGTACTAGAAAAAGGAATGAACTTCGCCATGACACCAGCACGCATTCCCTATGAGAAGGTCATTGGATCGGTTGAAGAAAGTATCGTACGTAACAAAATACCATCGATGGATGCGGACATTTTAAGGCAAGACATTGCCGTAGCGTTACGTCATGCTAAGCCACCGAGACAGAACATTACCACTTTCGAACTGGACGCATTAAATGACCTCCGGAGTGACGAGAACATAATAGTTTTGAAAGCGGACAAGGGAAATGCGACTGTTGTAATGAACACCACTGAGTACGAGAGTAAAATCTGTAACTTGCTCAGTGATGAGGACACATATAAAAAGGTGAATTACAATCCGACGGCTAGGACAGATCGTAATACTCGGGCACTAATTAAAGAGTGTTCGCATGCCATTGATGACGAAAGCCTAAATTTTTTACTGCGTCCCCGGAATGTTCAGCCTCCAAAACTATATGGCCTGCCTAAAGTACACAAACAGAATGTACCGCTACGGCCGATTGTGAGTCAAATTGGCTCACCTACACACGAATTGGCTAAACATGTTGCAAGTGTACTACAGCCATTGGTGGGACAAACGTCATCGTATGTCAAGGATTCTCGCCATTTCATAGATATTTTGCACCAAAGTAAGGTCGAAGAGAATGAGTTGATGGTCAGTTTTGACGTAGAATCGCTCTTCACGAATGTACCAGTAGCAGAATGTCTTGAAGTGGTAAAGGTGAAGCTACAAAACAACGACATTCCTATGGAGTATGCGAAGTTGGTGCAACATTGTCTGTCGACGAACTACTTTCTGTATAGGGGTCAGTACTACCTGCAAATAGAGGGGGTCGCTATGGGTAGCCCCGTAGCTCCAGTAGTTGCCAACATCTGGATGGAGCATGTGGAAGAGAAAGCCATTGCCACTGCACCCACAGTGATCCAACTATGGAAGAGGTATGTCGACGACGTGTTTTGTATATTGAAATGTGACAAAGACGATGTTGAAACTCACCTTGCAAGCATCAACAGTATCCACCCCAAGCTTAACTTCACCTGTGAGATTGAAGATGACAGACAGCTGGCATTCTTAGACGTTAAGATTAGAGTGCAGAAAGACGGGTCACTTAGTCACTCAGTTCACAGAAAACCTACACACACTGACCGCTACCTTCATGCCGATTCACACCACCACCCTAGACACCTTAACTCCGTAGTAGCATCATTGACTAACCGTGCATATGATCTATGCGACGAAGATCACTTGCAGGAAGAGCTAGATCATGTACGATATGTACTACGGAGAAATGGATACACCGGTAGACTTCCTAGTAGGAAACAGTCAAAACATCAGAGATATAAGGTTGACAGACAACCTGTATATTTGCCGTATATAAAAGGAGTGACAGACAAGATCTCAAATATCCTTAAGAAGTTCTCTTTAAATACTGTCTTCACTCCCTTAAGAAAGGTATCACAGTGTTTACGATCGCCTAAAGACAATCTCCCACTAGAAAAACCAGGTGTCTATAAGATTGACTGCAGTTGCGGAAGTTCATACATCGGCCAAACTAAACGCACAGTGGCTTGCCGGATGAAGGAACATATTAAAGCGGTCAAGAAAAACGACACACAAAAGTCAGCCATCGCTGAACACCTTATACACTCGGGGCCTAACCACTGGATTGAGTTTCACAACGCACAGATAATTTCTTCAGAACAGCACTATATACCAAGAATGGTCAGAGAAGCGATTGAAATTACCAAATACAAAAATTTCAATCGCGAAGATGGCTTTAAATTATCTAGTGTATGGAATCCAGTGGTTCGAATTTGCGGTAACCGAAGAAAACCAAAAAATACTGTGTCACGATCGGATACTGTAAGTGTTGTGTGTCGAGAACAAAAGTGTAAAAATAGTGAGTTGTCAAACAGTGGTACCAGTGTCGTGTGTAATAAAAGACTACGACGGAGGGTAGATCGATTTGTCTGCTCTTAACAGCTACCCACCCGCAGATACAACAGTTCTCCCGTGATCATGGCGCTTGCAACAGTGCCGAAATATCGGAAACTCATAATAAATAAGGTACATGGTATAAACCCCGAATTAAATAACTCTAGTGATAGTGACCATGAAAGTTTAAATCAGTATATCAAAGTATATAATACAAATATACTTAATTGAAGCAAGAAGGTCAACTGACACATTGTAAGGGGTCTTTTTAACGACTTCCTTTGAAGTAATAGGCACTAGTATTGCATTTGTTTTTTACTCAAAAGTTACTTTATTTAGTTTTTGATACAATACAAAAAGAATTGCACAATAATACGACTATACTTAAGAGCTATAATAAAAATAAAAAGTGGGAAAATAATCGGCAATTTCATACTTTAACCCCTATTATTTGCCACGTCTGTTATTTTAGTTACCCGCACTAACAGCGCCCTCTGCAACTCGCATAGAAGTCAGTAAGACTGTAACTACTTATTAAAGCAGTGTGACGTCATTAATATATATGTTTATTGCATTTACAAAGTACGATACGCAAGTATAAAAATGAGTCTGTAATGTTTGAAAATATCTACTACAGACGCAAACATACATAATATTAATATATAAATATTATTTGCGACCTTATCTAGCGCGCTAACAAACTAGGTTGCGAAATCGGAAACGCATTCGGGGTTCGAACGCATCGCAGGCATATCGCAGAGTCCCTAGTTCAATTTGCGTATAAGAGATGGCGCTAGCAACCAAAACTCAAGGACCTGTGACCTGCGGATGCAGGTTGAGCAGCCATCTGTTGCGATTCTTCCGGGCAACAACATCCAGAGGGCTTTATTTATATAAACATTACTCACGTGGCTTAAAGATTACGTCATTACCGATCAGTGTTACCATGTGCAATAAGTTTAAGGTTGAGAGTTACGATTTGTTGAAAATTCCAGGGCATCTTTGTTTGATTGCCGATTTGGTAAGCATGCGCCAGTTTTGCAAGGTAAGTCCAAAAATAGAATTATTATGTAATAGGTCAGTTACTATTAGATTCATCACGAAATTTTTCATAGAATAGTCTTAATTTTCCCTCTTTTATGAGGAATTTATTAAGACAAGGTGCAAAACAAAATAGCTAGCTTATAAAACTTCTATTTAGGATTCTTGTACATACAAGTTCCAAAATACACCACCGCTTCAGACACAAGATATACCTACTTAGGCTACTATTGTTTGTCTCTACGTACTTATTTTTTTATTTAAGTTAGTTACAGCAACAGAATACAAATCAAGACTAATACTAAGTTACGTTTTGTATAATTTTACATTAATTTGCATCCCGATTATAGCTGAACACGACATTTTCAGATAATTACATACCTAATACATAAAAACTAAAGCAATGCAACATACAGTGAGCTTTAATTAACTTTTACGTTATTTTATGTAAATTGAATGAGATACAGAAAAAATACCAGATGATAACCATTGGATTAAAAAATCAGTAAGCGTCTTTTCTATTAAACATAAAAAGATAGATAATCCTTTTAGGAGAAAACACAATAAATGTAATACAATAAATATAAATCACAGTCTTTACTAAGACAAAAAGAATGTCTGCCTGTCTAATGTTTCTACACATCATCATCATCATCAGCCTATTGCAGTCCACTGCTGGACATAGGCCTCTCCAAATGCACGCCACTTAGGTCGATCCTCGGCTTCTCGCATCCAGCTCCTGCCAGCCACCTTCCGCAAATCATCACTCCACCTGGCCTGAGGGCGTCCTACATTACGTTTGCCGAGACGCGGTCTCCACTCAAGAACTCGTTTACCCCATCGGTTGTCGGTTGAGCGGCTAGTTTCTTTTAGGGATAAAATCAGAAATGAGGTGATCCGGCAGAGAACTAAGGTTACCGACATAGCCCACCGAATAAGCAAGATGAAGAGGCAGTGGGCTGGCCATTTTAGCCGCAGAACCGACATGTTTCTACACGTATCACGCAAAATCTACATACTGCATAGAATTAAATTCAGTTTTTACTGATATTATATTACTAGAGGATTAAGTTAAAATATAAATCTATTTTAAAGTTATAAATTCAAAGCATACGAAGGCAAAGGCAAAGACTGGTTTTAAGTAACACAACTTACCACTACAGTACACAAATTGATTGAATCTATACTAATATTATAAAGCTGAAGAGTTTGTTTGTTTGTTTGAACGCGCTAATCTCAGGAAGTACTGGTCCGATTTAAAAAATTCTTTTTGGATAGTCCATTTATCAAGGAAGGCTGTAGGCTATAACATCACGCTGTGACCAATAGAAGCGAAGCATGAGTGAAAAATGTTGCAAAAATAATCGCGATCATAATAACGGAAATTGACGCGGACGAAGTCGTGGGGAACAGCTAGTTTATTATATCTGTTGTTTTTAAACTTTTGCTTTACTTACTCTAAAGATTTATATTGCAACTGGGTACCAAATGGGTTTTAATTAATATATTAATTGTACCTATTTGTAGACGCAAGTACGCAACTGAAACGCTTATTACGCACGGAACCGTGGTTGGACCCAAAAAAGTCAAAATTTACCTTATTACTAAGTTGCTTAGACAGAAAATTCAATAATACGATACAATAGTTGATATTGTTGTTATTATCTCATTACAGATCCCTGGAATTTTACGTAATACCCTATTTCAGTAATTGATTTTGTATTTATGTAGAACATATTAACATTATATTTACAGCTAGTTCATGGACTGTTTCCTTGAAGTAGCATTTAATCAATACGCTTTATTCTATTTGATTGGTAAGGTTGTGTCGCTAATTAGGTATGTTAATTATAGATCAAGGAACTAACTCGTCGATATTGTTTCATTAAATGTAGATATAGGTGTAGTAGGTACTCTATCTCTCTTTCTCTTACTCAGCTAAAATACACTTACAACTGGGAATAGAGCTACCTTAAGTTTATATCGTCTGTATGTTACATTCAAAACTCATAACCAACAGTCTAAACTGTTGCTGTTAATGTGCTACTGTGGGTTTGATTAATACCCCCCTAGTTAGGTTAGGTTAGGTTAGAACAGCGACTATAACCTCGCTTGAGCCGAGCGAGCTAAGCAAGTGGTATGCCAACGAATCAAAAATCAAATCAAATCAAATCAAATGGTTTATTTCTGTGAATATGGTATTAATTACATTTTTTTTTACATATTTGCTACCGCATATTCGACCATTGCTGGTGTAGAAATTATAGTAAGTAACACAAAATAAATCAGATTGAAATAAAATAAAATAATATGATGAATTGAATTACATTTGAATAGAATACATTAAATTAATAACCAAACCACATTTAACACAATATAATCAATGTCAAGTCGTCTCAATTAGTCAATTCAGTCAATGATTATACATAATTAAAACATGGAGTCACGAATTCTTATGTCAAGGTATTATTTGGTTGAATAAAAGCATTTTTGAAGTAACCATTTAGTCATCGTCGACTTAAATACATTTACAGGCAATGCTCTTACTTTAAAAGGCAGTTTATTAAATATTTTAATTGCTTTACAATGAACATTATTTGAATATAATTTCAGTCTTTGAGATGGGGTAAACAATTTATAAGGGTCTCTGCTGCTCCTTCCTCGTGCATTGATGTGCAATGGATACTAAAATATACTAATTAAACACCCAAATTAATTGATTGGAGTTTTATTTTTACTAGCCCTTTTACATTGAAAGCCCATCCGAACCAGAGAGAGTAAATACATTTACAGGCAATGCTCTTACTTTAAAAGGCAGTTTATTAAATATTTTAATTGCTTTACAATGAACATTATTTGAATATAATTTCAGTCTTTGAGATGGGGTAAACAATTTATAAGGGTCTCTGCTGCTCCTTCCTCGTGCATTGATGTGCAATGGATACTAAAATATACTAATTAAACACCCAAATTAATTGATTGGAGTTTTATTTTTACTAGCCCTTTTACATTGAAAGCCCATCCGAACCAGAGAGAGATAACACTCTTTTTCTTACTCTCTTAGGGATACCACAACTCTCCCGCACATGAATGTGGCATACACTTAAATTTTAATGCTAAACTTAACTTAATACTAATTGTACAACAAAGTGATTATTGAGTACGCTATAGAATAATGCTAAACTTAACTTAGTACAATTGTGCTACAAGGTACGTATTGAGCCGTTCATGCAACAGCCCTACGGACAATTCCTTGGGATCGGTTTTACCACTGGTGCATGATCGACATCAATCAGTTTATAACATTGTATATTTATTCATCCAAGGTATCAGAATGAGGTATTATTTGATTTACATGACGTTTCCATTTGGACCCCTCCACATCTATAATATATGTAACGCCTGGCACAGATTGCTCAATTATGACACCCTGAACCCATGGTTTATACCCCTTTCTATAATCCTTTACCATCACCTTTTGGCCTATTTGAAATTCAGTATTTCTGCTACCTTGACTTTGGCTCTGTATTTTGTTTTGTATTTCATCGTGTAATGGTGGGGGCCGCATGAAACTAAACCTATTCCTTAATTCTCTACCCATCATTAGCCTAGCTGGTGTGATGCCCGTTGTTCGTTGAGGAGTATTCCTGTAGTCCATAAGAAAAAGATTTATAGCATATGATAAAGGATTACCAGCTTCTTTAATTTTAGTTATAGTGGTTTTGAAAGTTTGGACAAATCTTTCTGCCGCCCCATTGGTAGCTGGATGATATGGAGGGGAAAAGGTATGTTTAATTTGAGTCATTTTACAAAAGTTTTGAAATTCTACACTGGTAAACGATCGCCCATTGTCTGTCACTAGATGAATTGGAAACCCAAATGTTGTAAATAGTTTTTTAAATATTTCTATTGTTCGGGTTGATGTTATACTTGACATTTCAAATACTTCTGGCCATTTCGAATAGCTATCCACTATAACAAGGAACATCTTATTATAATAAGGACCGAGAAAATCTGCATGTATTCTGTACCAAGAAGAAGGAGCAACCGGCCATGGCTTCTGGATTTTACATGGATTCCTACTATTTTGGAGACATATTATACAATTTTTTACAATTTTTTCAATATCATTGTCTAATTTAGGCCACCAGAAATACGAGCGAGCAATCTCCTTCATTCGGACGATCCCAAAGTGACTTTTGTGAAGGTCTTGTAATACATTTTCTCTAAGTGAGTGTGGAATTAAAATGCGATATCCCCAGAACAAACATCCTCGATCTATAGACAATTCAGACATTCTTGTGTGATACGAAACGGCGTCTATTGGTAAATTTTTCTTATCAGGCCACCCATCTGTTAAATATCTAACAATTTTTGAAAACGTCAAATCCTTTTTTGTCTCAGTCTGGATTATTCTAAAATTAAGTGTCTCTAATTGGGATTCATTCACATGATAGACCTCGCTTGCATTATCACAGCACAAAGGATGATTGTTTTCATTTACATGTTCTTGAGCAGTTCTAGATAGATAATCTGCTGGGTTAATGTTTGACTTAATATGTCTAATATTATAATTAAATGCAGACAAAAATATTGCATAATGTTGCAATCTTTTAGCAGCCATTTTTGGAATGCTTTTAGTAGGTCCGAAAATCCGTGTGAGAGCAGAATTATCAGTTTCTAGTTCGAAAAGTCTACCATACAAGTAATTATAAAACTTGGTGATACCAAAAATGACTGCCATGGCCTCTTTGTCTATAGTTGTATATTTAAGCTCAGTTTCATTAAGCTTTTTACTAGCAAATGCTATAGGTTTAATTAAACCTTCTTTTGTTTTATTCGACAAAACCGCACCCAAGCCTGTGTCTGATGCATCTGTAGTCAAAATTAATGTTAATTCAGGGTCATAGTGACTTAATTTATTTGCAGTTGCCAGTTTATCTTTTACTAATTTAAAAGCAGTATCACACTCTGTTGTCCAATGAAAATTATTATTTTTTGTGCATTCATATAAAGGGCTCAAAATTGTTGCCATATTTTTTAGAAACCGTGAGTAGTAGTTTACTTTACCTAGAAATGATTTAAGTAGAGACAGGTTTGTTGGTGGTTTTAAGTTTAACAAAGGTTTGATGTTAGATGGAATAATACTAACTCCATTCCTGTCTACATTATATCCAAATACCTCAAGGCTGGTTACAAATAGTTTACATTTTTCTGGTTTTAACTTAAATTCACAGTCTTGTAATGTTTTCAATACCTTACAAAGAGTTTCGAATGTGTTTTTTAAATTGTTACCTTTAATATATATATTGTCAATAAAAACAATAGTGTTTGGTATATTCTTTAACTTATTAGACATTAAGCGTTGAAAGGAGCCTGGGCCTGAACTTACCCCATAAGGAAGGTAGTTATATTTATAAGTTCCTATCTCTGTAACAATAGTTGTACAATCTTGACTATTTTTATCAAGGGATGCCTGTAAATAAGCTTCTTTTAAATCAAGTTCGCAGTAATATGCACCATCTTTCAATGAATTTAATATGTCTTCGACATGAGGCAAAGGGAAATGATCAACTTCCAACACTCTATTAACTGTTAGTTTGTAGTCACCACACAATCTTACTGAGCCATCGGGTTTTAATATTGGTACTACAGGCGTGCCCCATTCACTATGTTCTACTGGTGTGATTCTTTCATTATTTAGTAATCTTTGTATTTCCTTATTTACCTTATCACGCAGTGCATAGGGTACCCTTCGTGTAGGAAGACAGAGTGCTTTGGCACCTTCTTTTAACTTTAGTGTAATCATTTCACCTTTAAACTTTCCCCAGCCGGGACTAAATACATCTGCGAACTGATTTTTTACATGTTGTTGTGCATCTGAAACATTTTGTATATCATTAGTACCTACTTTTACACTATTACTACAATATGGCGGCCACAGTTTCAACTCAGTTAACCAATCTCTGCCAATAATGCGTGGAGATGAATTCTTGACAACAAAAACATTTAATTTTTTATATGAGTTATTATATTCTACAGGTATATTAGTCACAATTCCCAGAGGTTGGGATAAGCTTTGGTCGAAGTTTCGGAAAACTACATTGCAATCTAGTAATTCAAAAGAATTTAAGTATTTTTCTTTGTCCTGCATTGAAATAACTGTAACTTCAGAACCGGTGTCTAATTGAAATGCTATATTATTTTTATTTACTTTTAAGGATATGTAATAAGGAGGTATCCTACTTACACTTTTAAATGAATAAGTTTCATATTCTGTGTAAGGGTTATTGTGATTACTTTCTTCTACTTTAACCCCTTGCTCACTTGCCTGACTAGTTTCAGTTTCTAATATGTTTGTTTGCCGTTGTTTCTTTGAACACATCCTGAAAATGTGACCACGCAGGCCACATTCAGAGCAAAACTTGTTTCTTAGCGTGCATTCTATTTTTAAATGATTATTTTTACCACAGCAATAACATTTTTTCTCACTGTTTTGTTTGATAGGTAGATTGTGTTTTGGTTTTCTTTGCCCTGTTGGTTTCATCGAACTTTGGTTGTAAAGGATCTCAGTCACATCTTGTGGTTTTTCTGCATGCAATAATGCTGCTTCTACAGTGCGGGCTCGTTCAACACATTTGTCTAAACTCAACTCGCATGAGCTCTTCAAAAGTTCAAACTTTATAAGTCTGGAGGTAACTCCATCAATGAACTTTTCTTTAATTTGGTCCTCCATGTCTTTGAAGCCACATTTACCAGCTAATTTACGTAGTTCTAAGATATAGTCTTTAATAGTTTCTTCTGGTTTTTGATCACGTTTTCTAAATTGGGACCTTTCTAAAACAGATGATAAAATTTTCACATACTGTTGTTGAAGCTTGGCACATAAGTCGTCATAAGAACTTTTGTTTGGTTTCACTGGAGCACACAGAATAGTTAAAGTTTCATAAATTTTAGGTGTGAGTTTAGTAATTAACAGCGGTACTTTCTTTGCTTCTTCTACCTCGTTCAAAATTATAAAGCACTCTAGTTGTTGGTGAAATGCTTCCCACTTTTCGCCATCAAAAGGTTTCAGTTCTCCATAAGTTGACATAGTTTTAGTTTTTATAACCTTTTGTGTCTTGTTTTGGTAATAATGACTAAGTATTTTACGAAGCTGTTCTATGTTTTGGTTTTTCGAAAATTGTATGTTCTCCTCTTGCAATATCACACACAATTCTTCTTTTGAACACTTGTATATATAACTGCGTTTTCCTAATCTCACCTGACGTAATTTATTTTCAGATTCCAAATCTGACATAACTTGTAATTCAATCGATAATTATTATTTGCAACAAATATGTACTACGGCCATTAAAAACGTGGTGCATCCAAAATGGCGGCAGTCCACGCAGGAAAGCGCTAAATTATTTAATCTTTTTACCAATGAAGTAACTTATTAATTGCCAATACCAAATCACTTTTCTTTGCAATTACAGGTTCTTGATCCTCGTCGCCACTAAAATATACTAATTAAACACCCAAATTAATTGATTGGAGTTTTATTTTTACTAGCCCTTTTACATTGAAAGCCCATCCGAACCAGAGAGAGATAACACTCTTTTTCTTACTCTCTTAGGGATACCACAGATACAAATGTGGGCAATTCTTAATTCTTAATAGTGTAGACCTTAAACTTAACCTAATAAAGTAAGTAGTATCATTATTAGTTTTGATTTGGACCTATTCCACCAGTCAAAACAATGACTCATCAAGCACTGCTAGAAGACTTTTATCTTAATGTAGGTCTTCTAAGAAGGCTCAATATCGTACAATGGGCGATGGATATAGTGATCTTGGTATTTCACTACGCGATATCAGAAATGAGGCAATCCGTTGGGTAACTAAAATAACCGTCATCAAACGTGGTAAAAAATACCGACGGTGATTAGGGCGGAAAGAATCTAGATTGACCGCGCACAGTAAAATCATTTATTTCAGTAAATCAATAAAATCAGTAAAATCAATTTTTTCTGCAAATGCCCCATGACCCAGGACCACAATCTGTAAGTAGGTCCCCCACTCGTTAGAACGACGATCTGGTTTAAGAATAAACACAAGGGCCGTTTTTCCATACAAACGTAGTCCCATTTATCCTCCCTGGATAAAGCCAGTAGAGCAATAATTTTTATTACAAAAATCTATGGCCATTATTAACCTGTTTCTATGTTTTCTGTTTTTTCATAAACTAATTAATAAAAAAGATATGAGAAATCGAAAAAATTCGCCAGATTTTCCGCTGTGTTCAAGCACCCAGAAAACAAATTTGGATAAATTTAAAAAAAAAGGAAATCATACAAACACGGCCAGAGCCTTTCTTTAATTTTTAATGAAAAAAAGTATTTAAATCGGTCTAGTTTTGGAAAAGTAATCGGGGGACTACAAAACGCTGATTTGGTGTGCTTTTAGTAGGTATTTTCGGTCCAAGAAGCAGTTCTTTGTCTCTATCACACTCTGCGGTGAAGGCGTTTGGCACTGCGCGACAGCAATAGATTTTACAAATACCTATTTTTAATTCTCTCGCCCGTAGTGTTTCCTCTTAAGGTCTCGGGCAGCCGCTGGAGATCCTTAGGGAAAGCCTGTGTCCAGCATATGACTTCGTTTAGCAGAGATGATAAATAAATGTCGACATTCCATTCATTATCGTGATCCCAAAGTAAGTAACTACTTACAGCACTTGTTTTGTGGAGATCAAACACAACGATTTATTACAAATATCTAGACCCGGGAAAACGTAGAAAAACACTTTTTACTGGGAGCAGGCGACACCTTGAAAACTTTAACCGGTGTTTACTCCACGCCACCACTTAGGTCGCCATGATGGTGCTTACTTAATAAACAGGAGGAAGTATTTGTTTGGTACACAAATCTTCCATTTCCTCAATCGCTCTAGTGTATCTGTAGGATCAAAAGCGGCCGCCTATATATGCCTGACATCGGCAGGAAGTCCCACAGGATCGCTCGACTATCCGAGGGCCCGTAACTAATTTAATCATGAGTTGAAGGACCTGTGCCATGGCACTGTTTGCCAATGTGATAAACATACAAATATTTTTTGTTATACTTCATTATAAGCAATCTATGGCCTTAATAATTATGGTCATTTCTGGTTTGGCTTTTCGTTATTAAATTTTAAATATGAATTAAACTTATATTATTTTATTTTATGCAAGCTGTCTACCTTATGTAGCCCTATGTAACCCTATTTAGGTGGTTTTTTCTTTTGTTATTTGAATTTATCCATCGAATTTTGAGCTAACTATTCCAAAATAATCACTCGATGCCAGTGATTTTTTGGTCTACCTGGTCAAAAGTTATACATAAAACAATATCCTCCTCCTCCTCCTCCTTTTTTGGTTGAAAATAAGTAGCATGTATTGTGTTACATAAAAAGTAAATATATATTTCATACTTAAACTACCAAACTAAATTATGTTTGCTTACTTTGTAGGTAATATTAAATAAAATCGTTTGATTCGTTTAGGACGATTCAGTTTTGTTCAAAAACAAGAACATAGATAGTGTAAAAAACTAACTAAAGTCGTGGTAAGAAATCCATACAACCTGATACAAAAACATCAATCATAATTTTCCAAAAATATCTTAAGCCCTTGAAAGATCTGACGCATTACCTTAGTCATCTAAATGACGTGCCAAACCAACCTGTACGTCATTTTCCCGCCAACCGCGACCGATCCGTCAGGCTGTCACCGCTATCCTGACGCATCCTTCCTTATCACTGACCCAGATGGCAGCAATCGCTAATCTTGGCAGACCGATGCGCGCGCATTCATTCACTGGCAGCGAGGCGTGTGTTTCGCGAGTGCCCGCGCCGCAGCCGAACGCGCCGCGCGTCCCCATGCACCACCACCACGGCCGAGCCCGACGCGATACCGCTGGTGGTCCGCAGTGGCCCCCACCTCCAGCCATGTCGTAACATGATGGGATACAACAACCAAGGGCATGGATACAACAAGTTGTTTACGCAGGTGCGCGCGCATTGAGTGTTTTTGTTTTTGTGTTTTGACGTTTCGCTTTCGGGCTACGTTGCTCGGTGTTGTCAAAGCGAAAGTACAGTATTTACGTCAGAAAGTGGTTTAGCTTTTAGTAGGTTCATAATATGAGATGTTTTTACTTAAAATCCAACTGGATTTAAATCGCTGTAATGTGAACATATCTCGAAAAGAACTATAATGTCTAATGCTAAAGAACAACCAGTTTTATTGAGGTCTTATAGTTCATTGTTTTCTCTTGTCAAGGAATGGCTTTAACGAGAATTTGATTCATACATAGATCTACTTTTACAAATCGGTTCCCGCCGAAAACAAGTCAGTAAAATGCAATGGTCTTTTTAAAGAAAGAGCTCGCATCCTTCTTAGATCCCCTTGTTCTATGTTCTCCAATGATTCGTTAATCTGTTTATCACAAAATTGGTCCTGTTATAGGTACCTATGTTTAGCTATTGACAAAACAGGTTGCAGTAAAATAAAGCAGTAGCACCACTGTAAACTGTATGTGCCCAAATATTGTGCAACATTTAACCCTTAGAGCGTGCTCTAAGTTTGAACCTAACCTTTGTTACTAATAAAGAGAAAAACTGATGATTCGGTTGTTCTTATAAGAAGCTAAACCTTAGTGAAAACTAAAACATGTTAATCAATATAAGGAACATCATAAAATGATTATACTGTGTCACAGGAAGGTGCTGGTGCTTCTAGCACGGGTTATCCCAGTTAAAGTACCAGCAGTACACAAGTTTTAGAGTTAACTTGTCCTAGAATAAGATTGATAACTGTATCATGTGCTATTCCATGTTTGTGAAATAAATACTTTTTATTATTAAAAAAAAAAAGGAAGGACATAGGTAAACACTGTAGTAAAACAAAAAAATCTGTACACTAAATGAAACTTATTAATCTTAGAAGATTATTTAATTGATACTCTTCTTACACAGTACAGGAACATGCACATGAGCACATTAGGTTGGTTGTAAAATCGCATCTAACACAACTAGATAAGATGCTTCAATGTATATTTACACGTGTTGTCATTTGAATGAGCACAGCCTGCAGAAATATATTTAAAGTAGGTTTTTGATTTTACGATATTCTTTTTTATAAAAATATTTCAAGACATGACACACTAATAGGCCACATAGGGACATATTCTAGTCGTAAAATGAGCTATTTACTCTTTGTTACTAAGCTTATAGATACAATGAGTACTAGACTTTTCATTGTTTGAAAAACAGTTTTAAACCTTACGAATTTCGTTCTTCTAATATTACCTAATAACCCTTATGAGATATTACGCACAACAAAATTTATCCGTCCCCAAACAGACCCGAACCAAGGGTTAAATATTATTACCAAACCTAAAACGTGACCAAAATAACGAATATCTACTGATTCTTTAAAATCATTCCTTTTTGTATCAAATCTGACGTTCCGTAAAATTACTAATTATTATGGTACCTTTGTTGTTTCTGATTTCCAATATACGAGTACTTTAAATACCATATTATTCAAATTGACATCAGAACAATACGAGTATGTGGTGTGGTCCACACTTATTTATTATTTATTGAATTTACTCAAAACGCCCCGTTGGTCTAGTGGTTTACATACCGGGCCAAGATGTCGGGGTCCCAGGTTCGACCCGGGTCGGGCAACAAAAAGTTTCGAATTTTCGAATGTTGCTCGGGTTTGTGATCACCAACCCGCATTTGGCAAGCGTGGTGATTATGCCGGGTATATATCGGGATGCCTAATTATTTGTACTCCTAATTGTCATTGGCGCACAAACTATTAGCCTAAAATTTTTTCGCACATTTTTACTATTCCTAAACGTGTTTAGCCTATTTTTACTACGCTTAACTTTATATCGCCGTATTATAATTTCGCCGAATATATCATAACACCTACCCTTTTGCAGTTCCAATTTTTTATTCGCAGAAAGTTAAAAACTTTATCAGCATGCATGCATGCTTGCAAAGAAGTAAGCATGCATGCAAGCAAGCAAGCAAGCAAGCAAGCATGAATGCATGCAAACAAGCATGCATGCATGCAAAGAAGTAAGCATGCATGCAAGCAAGCATGTATGCAAACAAGCAATCATGCATGCAAACAAGCAATCATGCATGCAATCAAGCAGACATGCATGCAAACAAGCAATCATGCATGCATCCAAACAATCAGACTTCCGTGACGGCTTCGGCGCTGCAGGGCTCCGGCGGTCCCACGCGTGCTTATCGTCGCAGATGGCTTACGCTCACCACCGCAGCTTCGGCTTTCTGGCCGGCTGCGCCGGCCAGCCTCAGCCGCGGCGCCTCGCTTACAGCCTCCTGCTCCTCAGCCCGCGGGCTGCCTCGCCCCTCCGCGCCTACGCGCTTTTGAATTACACTCTAGGGGTAGAGCAGACAAGACTGCTTGGGGTAGGTTTGTGAGCGATTCGTTTCTTAAACTTTTCTGTTTAAAAAAATAAAGCGTAATGTCAAAAAATGATGCTAATACATTTTAGTGCTTTCGATATTAGACACACTGAAATTAGGGTTTTCAATTTTTAGACCAATCTATAATAGTGCGAAAACAACTGTTAGACTAGACAATAATTATACGTTATAAGTTTAGGTCAATACGGTTCGGCCAAATGAAATTAGGACTTTAAATTTTAGGCGAACCGAAGGGCACCCGATTACGCCAGTTCCCATCATTGCAGTGGTAACTTGAATTCAATGATGGAGGCCTTTTCCCTGCAGTGGGATGATTATAGGCTGTTACTATACTGACAAAATGATCATAACTTAGCTCGACTTCCTTGTTTCATTTCCGCAAACAGATCTTGTTGACATGTTTTTTTCTTTTGGAACTTATGATATAAAATGTGCATGATGTGTCGACCTTACAGGAGTTAGAGAGGGCACGGTATGTCTAAAGTATGTTTTGAACAAATCGTGCATTATTAAAAAATACAGCTGTAAATCTTTCTGGGAATTCCAAATGCGTACCACTGTCGCACAATGGAGGTAAATGTAGCAAGCTCGAACATTCATTCATCATGACTCACATCATCATCATGATCAGCGTTACTCACTCAACGTTAGCCGCGTAATTCAGTGACAGTTGCGTACCATATACTATGATCATTTGGAAGTATTCGAATATTGAAATATGAAATTTAGAGCTTTAAATTTACTCTTACTTTTGAGGAGTCTCTCGTAACACAGGTAAACCTTTTACGAAAGCAATTCAAAATTGCACTTTTTAATACTTTATTAGACTGGTAATATTTCTTAACATTTCAAGTTAATGTTATTCCAATCATTAAGCTTGTAGATATTTAACACTAGATGTCGCCCGCGGAATTTGTCTTAAGTACCCAGGGGCGGATCTAACTAAGGGCTTTTGGGCTGCAGCCCAGGGCCCCGTGGGTACAGAAGGCCCCTAGTCTCCATTAAAATTTTGACAACATCACTTACATTGTTGTGATCCCATATTAAGTAACCATTTAAAGCACGTATTGAGGAGATCAGAAACAACGGAGGTATCACAAACACCCAGAGACGAGGAAGTGTAGAAAAAACACTTTTTTCTAGATTAACCCATCCGGGAATCGATCCGGGCTTTCGGAGCAGGTGACATCTTGAAACCGGTGACCTTATTGAGACAGTATTGCAAGAAAAAAATATTTTATTGATATAAAAAATCAACTACTGCCTCTAAGGCAGTAGTTGATTTTTCGTCGGAAGACCACAGTCTTTCTTAATCAGCCCAGGGCCTCACAAAGACACAATCCAGCACTGCATGCAAGTACCAAACTTATGTGATATTCCTGCCTATAATCTATCTCTGTGGCCAATTTTATCTAGATCTTAGGTTTGGTCTGATCAAGCAACAAATGAATTCTTTCGCATTAATAATTTTACTGAGAAAGATGAAGTTTGTATAACTTTGCACTAAGTTTTATATCAATTATTTTTTTATGTGGTTAAAGCAAATTTTCAAGCTGGGAAAAGTAGGAAATTCGCTCATCGGAAATGGCATTCGCTGAACTCCCGTACCAAACAGGTGCATGAGCTTAAATATGTAAAAAAATTAAAATACTATTTAACTGGGTTTTATTTTTTTTTATTTTTATTAACGCCCCGTTGGTCTAGTGGAACGCCCCGTTGGTCTAGTGCAACGCCCGGTTGGTCTAGTGGTTTAAATAACGGGCCAAGATCTCAGGGTCCCAGGTTCGAATCCCGGGTCGGGCAACAAAAAAGTTTCGAATTTTCGAACGTTGCTCGGGTTTGTGATCACCAACCCGCATTTGGCAAGCGTGGTGATTATGCCAGTACACCCATCATTGCTGTGGTAACTTGAATTCAATGATGGAGGCCTTTTCCCTGCAGTGGGATGATTATAGGCTGTTACTTTCCTTATTTTTATTTTGGAAAGCTCTATGTCCTAACGGCAGATGGATTTGGCCTGATGCTGAAAAAAAAAACCGAAAAAAATTATATTATAATATAATTTGCCACTGAATTCCGTTCACTAAATCGTCGCGCGTCGAATCTTTTATTACAAAACTTTGAACATATTAACGTGTTTGACAGCGACACAAATTGGCATCTTATTTTGTGTTTTTTGTCGTTCTTAAAAGTAACTCGTTCCTGGTATGTACTTCAATCCTATTTCGTAACTTAAGGTAACAAGTCTGGTTTTGAATTTGTGTCAAATTGTAAATGAGGATAATATTGTTATACTATAAAATCCGTAAAACCGGTAGAAATGCGTTAAGCGTTCACAAGACTAATAAATGTTTGCGTTTTCATTATTGAATTGCATCGCAGTGTTGAATAAATACATGGTAAGATTTAAAAAAAAAGTAATTTTAAGGTGCATTAGTTTTTATGAAAGTTACTTAATTGATTCTGGGTTTATGGTACCTTGTATTTTATGAGTTTCCGATATTTCAACACTGTTTCAAACGCCATGATCACGGAAGAACTCACACGGTGACACCCCGAACCAATTAACTCTTGGGATAGCGATCTTATAAGTTATAAATCAGTAATTAGTACAAATATTTTAACTACGTGTGTTGCAGACGTAAGCTTATACTCTACTTTAGATAAAAGGCAACGATCAAAACTAAATATAAACCAGACGGGCCTATTGATTTCACCTACATTATGATAAAGCCAGGCATAGCGTTTATAGTTTTACAGCGCACTCATAGGCCAAATCGCTTGAAATGGAACGTTCGGAAATAGTCCGAAATACCAATAGAACGATTATAGATCCGCGTCAGTCAGCACTTACATTCGACTAGAATCAAATATATTAGGAATCGATTTTATATCATTGTTTGTTATGAATATGTACTTTCAAAGATTTAAAAAAAAAATTGCTATCATGACTTTACTAACATTATATTAAATTAGGTTTTCCTCGTTTAATTAATTCGTAGTGTTAGCGAGAAAGCCTAACTCAGGTAAAATTGTTTATTTTCGTATTTATAATATAAAAATATATCAAAATAATCTTTTTTTTTAAAACCACCCTGTTTCAATTCGGTGTACATATAACAATGCAGCAAAATGTATTCGGGACCGCGTCCAAAACAACGCCGCAAAATGATTAGCAAAAAAAGCTTGACATCGAAAACGTATTAGGCCTGACCCGAATAACTCCAGCTACCCCGAAACGGCAATAAAAAG
The DNA here is from genome assembly GCA_949315895.1 of Anania crocealis. Classification (NCBI taxonomy): domain Eukaryota; kingdom Metazoa; phylum Arthropoda; class Insecta; order Lepidoptera; family Crambidae; genus Anania; species Anania crocealis. Next base: position 1,840,328 of record OX438881.1, on the reverse strand, counting down.
TGCCCAAGTCTGCTGGCATTGCCCCAAAAGCAGGGGCGTCAAGTGCGGGGTGGGGGCGGGGAATGACGTCACTACTTCGACCCGCCGGTCTGCCGCCTAAACCTTGGTGCCTCGACTCCAGTCTCAATCGGACCTCTTGATCAACAGCTAAGGCTGTATGGTTCATGATTCCTTTGCTCTTTCAAAAAAATTGAAAAAGGCGGCCAGATTTTTAAAATTGTTTTGAAACATTTTCAAAATGGCTTTCGGTGTAAAGTTAATTTTTGTGTTATCTTGTATTTTTGGAAGCAGTGGCTAAGGTAAGCCTAGTTAGCTAGATAAATAGATTTAGTGACTATTTAGAACTAGAATAATAGATACTTGTAAAAGACTAAGTAGTGATGATTTTTGCGATCATACTCATTTAATTAGATTTTTTTTTCTGGTGATTATTTATTAATAAAATATGTGAATTGGATACAATATTTTTATGTTATTTTTAATATTTTTGTAATATCTGCTGCTATTGAACAATGTTCAAGTCAACATTATACAAACAATGAATCTATTTTTAGAACATCTGAATGTAGGTCAAAGTTTGTTTTCATTACAAATTGCTAAAAGGAATCTCATGAAATCTCGTGATAGATTTGCTGTGTTTGGATAGTGCATTAATATTTACGTATTAGAAAGTAAACATCCTTTATTGACAATTTATTGATATAAATTACATTGAACAATGTTCATAATGGCAATTGATCAAGAAAAATAATGATAAACTTACGTTTTCTTTATTATTTTGATTTTAACGAATGTGCATGATGTAAAATGTTACCTTTCTGTCTAGGTGCATTTAGTACCATGCAGACAGCTTCAGACCCGTATTAATGTACCGATCTCAATTTTATTCAAATTCAAAAAGACTTGAATGGTAATTCTGTCAACGGAATATATTTTATTTTTGATTCCTAAGATTGCTCTATTGATGTCAATCTAGAACCCTATCGCACAAACTAGTCACGTTTTTTACTATTGTATTGAATTGTTCTTGAAAATTACAAATTTCCAAGTAAATAATTGGTTAAAGAATAATCTATGACGATATATATTTGGCATAGTTTTCGGGTATTAGACGATTTAAAGTCAAATCTGTGAACCTTCCTTTGTTAACTACAATAAACTAAAAAATACTAAAGCCCAATTTTGATTTAGTATTATTCATTAGTTTTGATTTAATCTTCGTTTCGTAATCTTTGTGGTTTGCCTATTGGAACAAAGACTGACACCTTTTTTTTACTGTAAGAAGGCTGGCTGGCAATATGTTCTTTTAGAGGCGTTAGTAAAATTATATGTGCAATCTCTTCGGCTTTTATCGAGTTTCAAGATTTTTGGGTGTTCAATTAGTCTGTCTGTGTGATGGGGTTCATTAGTATGGGTCTAAATCTTGGGCTGGCATGTATGTCTGATTGTGTGTTGCGTTGCATGCAGTCGGCACCCCTCGCCTGCGTCGACCAATGACAAACTACAAGCCCTTGGTAAGCACTTTATGTTGCTATTCTTTTGTGCGTGTGCAACAAAAAGAGGCACTTTTTTAATAATACAAAACGCTTATACTGAGTCAAGCTTTCCTGGTCACTATCATACGCAGAAGGTAATTGTTTCAAGGTTTTTACATTTTATAATAGTTACAAAGACGAACGCAACTTTATTTTGTCTTCTTCGTATCATATGATCCTTACCTTTAACCTTCAATGATAGTCTAGTGTCAGTTCCCCGAACCGCCTATTACAGTTAAGCCTATGACGTTACTGTTTTTGCGACTAACATTTTGCATTAATTCAAACTAGACTAGAAATCGAACCCGGAAGTCCGAGACCCTTATGTATGTCCAGCTTTCTTCCGTAAGCATGGCATTCATGAATTTCAGATATTTTGGCTCAGATGCTGTAACATCGCCAAATAATGGAAAAACTAGAGGAATGGTAGAAAACCTGAAACGATTACTTATAAAGTTTTAAGTTTAAAGTTGGTAATCATTTTGTTGCACACGAACGCAGTTATAGTTGTGTTATTTTTCTGTTTTCACTAACAATGAAAAAAACATGTTTTTTTATCTAAAACTTTAAAAATTTTGATGTTAGTTTTTTGTTAGTTGTAAGATGCAACTGAAGGAGTACTGCCAGAAGACTGGCAGAGTAGTTTTTACTACTAATGGCCAAACTAAGGCTGCCAATCCGCTTGCCAAGCGAGGCAATCAGCCGCATCAGCAGTGGACTGATGTAGGGTGGTGGTGATGATATTGTGTTACGCTATTTATTTCAAACCAACTGTCATCTGAACAATAATATTATTTTAGTAGTATTTATAATCATTTTTTGAAACATATTTTCTTGAGCACAATTGACGCAGAATTGTTTGTTTGCACCGACAAACAATTTGCTATAAAATTTACGTTTTTTTGTCGGTTAAAAAGAATGGAATATTACCTTCATTGGTATTATCTACATAATGTCGTTGTTCAGTGTAGAAAGCTGAATAATGTACAATCGTTTTGATAGCCTTACATCAGTAATCATTTTCGCAGGAACATGTTCACAAAAAAAACCTTATGCCATAAAATTATCTATTTACGAGTAAGAAGGGTTTCATTCTCTAATGAAGAATTTACATTACAAAAAAATGTGTGAAGAGTTTACACAAGCTTTGTATCGTGAATTTGCAAATCGACAAACTAAAGTTTACATCGTACTGGAACACTACTACTCGAAATGAAAATGGAAGTTTTAGCAAGTTGGTCCAATTGGGCCTTGACAAACTTACTATATATACTCACTGAATATACATCTTACGTCATACGTGTAATATAGATCTAATGAATAAATAAGATCACGTCCTCAGCAGTAATATAAGAACTTAACCCCATTACAAACGCCCATAAAACATTATTTCTAACATTCTATAAGTGGGATATTAAACTCGCCGAGTCCCTACAGTCTACCGATATACAGGATGATGGCTTATACGCTAAAAATATTATGGCGAACAGATGATACCAGCCTATTAAAATTATTTATATCCATACTAAATTCAATGACAGGGAGCAGTTTGTAGGAAACAATATTTAGAAAACTACATTATGTTGTTAAATTTCTTGACACCGCTATTATTATTATACGCGACGTGAGGAATGAGGGATCAGGAAAGGAATAAGTAAATGAATATATTAAAATTTGACGACCTCCGTGGCGGAGTGGCGTACACACCGGTTTTCAAGGTGTCGCCTGCTCCAAGGTCCCGGGTTCGATTCCCGGACGGGTCAATGTAGAAAAAATGAGTTTTTCTACATTTTCTCGGGTCTGGGTGTTTGTGGTACCTTCGTTGTTTCTGGTTTCCAAAATACGAATGCTTTAAATAGTTATTCAAATTGGGATTAGAACAATGTATGTGATGTTGTCCACATTTATAAAAAAAAAAAAAAAAAAAAAAAAAATACAAACAATTATAATTTTACACGTGTTGAAAGCTTAGGCTGAAAGCAAGATCACAATGACAACTATACAAACAATTTATAAAATGATAATATGTCAATTAATAATATGACAATTAAAAAGTTAAAAATAGTATAATATAAATGTAAGGAGGTTCGCCACAATTATATAATAGTGTCATGTGATTCAAGACAAAAACTATCCTTTGTATTTTTCAGTGTCTCAAGCTGTCAGAATAATGAATGTTGGTTTGCCTTATTTATTTCAATTATTATCACTAATTTATTTCAATTCTCTTGGATTAATATGAGACGAGCAGTTTATCAAGTGTAGTTTCCAGTCTTTTCATGTCATTTCAGCTCAATGCTTCGTCTTCCTCGTTTCTTAACGTTCACGTTCACTTGATTGGATATTTTTGATGAGTTGAGTGAATAGAAATTATCAACAAGCATCTATTAATAGTGCCTATACACGAAACACACAGCAACAAATATCTACACCTATGTCTAAAACCGTATAATACTATGCATTAAGCATGGCTTCAGCCAAAGACTGAATAAACTTAACAGAAGGTCAATGCCGTACAGATTTATAAAAACCTCATGAGCCTATTTGAAATTCTTAGAACATGAACGAATCGTTTTTGAATGAAAGCATAAAATTAATGTTTACTATTAAGTGTTATTATACCGTTTTCACTGTTAACAGGGGTCCTCGCATGTCGCTTTGTACTTTGCTTTAAATATAAATTGTGATAACACATTGTCACGCGATCTGGGCATACGTTTAAACAAAATGTTTATTGTGCGTTGACTGATAAATTTAATTTGTAATAATTTAATATTTATAGAGAGCTTTAATTTTTTTTAATTTGATTAGTTTTTCCCAATTTATATTGATCCTTTATATGCCCAACTTATACCTAGTTAAAAATGATTGGGGAATTCAACAATCATGAGTTTGACGTGCTGCTTAATGTATCAACCTATCTGCAGTAATATACTGATTTAAACTTGCAACAGTGCCGAAATATCGGAGACTCCCAACCCTTGCAATACGTTTTTGGTTTTACTCAAAAATAAAGAATATTTTGATTTTGATTTGATTTTGATTTGAAATTCATAATAAATAAGGTACATGGTACAAACCCCGAATCAAATAACAATATCTGCAGTAATTATAATTTATAAACATTGCTTTAGTAACTACTATGAAAACTAGAATAAATAAAGTCATCGTAAGTAAATACGTAAATTTTGAAAACAAATATACAGGATGAAATTTTAACCACTTTCCAAAATTTTTATAGACGTTCAGTATCGTGTTTAGAGCCTATTTATCAAGTTAAAAACGTAAATCAAGTTGTCACCCGAAAATATTTTTCGCGATATAGTTTTCAATTTTTACGGTCCTAGACCTGCTAAGGTATAAAGGGAAAATCAAAAACATATGAATAGTAACGTAATGAATATAAGAGATGCGCGACGCGTAAAAAAAGTGTTGCTCGGCGGCCGTATCAAAAAATTTAGAATTTTGGCGGACATTTTCTAAATATTTTATCTTCACATTTTTGTACTGGGCTATACCAAAAGAAAAAATACGTCCTTTGTTTTTTGGTTCGTAGATTAAAATATTAAAATTTGGAAGGTGGTTAAAATTTCACCCTGTATAAAAATTACCCAGTAAAGTGTTAATAAAAAAAATACATTTATAATCACAAAACAATCTTTTAACCAATCAAAAAGTATCTTATCTTTTGTCTCAAATCATGAATTTTGTCTCAACGTGTAGGTATCTTCTATTGTTCGATGTCGGAACTATTCTTTGACGAAATCTTATGGTCAGTTGAACGGAAAGAAACCCGGTAGAGAACATTCAGGGTAGCTGCATGATGGTGCAGAGGGTTGCGGACGCTGCGCGCGCACGTCCGGGCACGTGATCTGACGTGTTTGTTTACTTTTTCACCTCTTGCCAACTAGAGCTGGAAGTAGGTCATCTTCGATTTTGATAAGCCTCGTTCGGGTTGCATGCCAAAGTAGGTCTATGCAGCTTTGGTATTGAAGACAATTGAGACATTTTTTCCAAATGTTTGTCTTTGCACAATTTGTAATATTATATTCTATAGATAGAATAAGAAGACAAGTGTGTTTAATAATTTCGTTTTTTTAACGTTGAGTATTATTAAATTTGCAATGGAATAATTTTAAATCGTAGGCATTTCATTCAAAGCTTTTCAAGCACCAGAAACGTCTTTTTATCTTTTACATGACCGCAGTTTTTAATTATCCTGTGGCAAACAAAAAAGTTAATACTTACACTCCTTTTTAATAAGGGACCGGATGGACATTCTATACCGACTACCACTCTCTACATTTTATCTAGTGCTTTGATTTGGCGAATTGAACCTTTCTTTGTTTTACCTGCGTTACCTTTCAATTAAATAGTTATTAAATAAACATAATAATTTATCCATTCATAAACATAGGTTGTATAAAAGTTTTAGAATCGTTAAGTTTTAGCTCATGGAGCTTTGTTCTTCACCTGTTCAGGTAGACGAATGGCTTAATAAAATACGTATCTACATACTCGTACCTATAACAAAACGCAACGAAGCTATAAATATACATACCTATATAAGTCGAGTAAAACTCGCTCATTCTAACCAGCTCCAATAAACCTTATAATATCTTTAATTCCAGGGCTCAGCAGATTCAAACTACTCACAGCCATCGTCGGAGCTGTCGCTGGACGAAGACAAAGAGGCGCTGCGCCGCGAGAAGGAAGCGCAGGCACTCTCACAGCTCGACAAGGCCCGGGTATGTCATCTAGATAACCTTCTGATACTTAATCGAAATCAAGAAATCATATTTTTAATGAAAACGAGAAGTATCAATGCCCGGGTATGATGGCATCTAGATAACCTCCTGATCCTTAATAGAAGCCAAGTTAAAATTAATGATGAGAGATATCCAATTCCTCTTTGACGTACTAAAAGATCTTGGTCTACCAAGAACTGCACTTCTGTCCGTATTGTAAAGAAACATTTTTGAAAAGTTTAATCGCTAATGAAAAGTCAATCTTCTATCATAATTTAAGTACATTCGAATAAGGTCTAGGTCATTTATTGTAGTTTTTAACTAAATTAAAAATCTTTGAAAACAATGTCATTTTTTTAGAGCACCGATATCAAGTTTAAACTCTGCACATCAGTCTGAATTTTTTTGAGAGAGTACCTACAGTTTGTATCTGTCTTATAACTTGCAATTACAAAAAGATGAAATTTTCATTAGAAAAAAATGAAACGCCGTAAAAATAGTAATATTTCCAAATTTCCAAATAAAGAATCATAAATTCGTAAACGGATTGGCAGCGATTTTTTTCTCTGCCACGATCCTAGCCAACATCCTAAAAAAAAAATTGTATCCGTCTGGTCTGGGCCACCCTGTATTCAAAAAAAATCATCATGATAACGCCAGACCACACACATCTTCGGCAGCATAGATTAAGAGAGCGTGGTAGGAAATTGTTAATACATCCACCATATTATAGTCGTGACCTTATCTCTCATATTTCCACCTTTTAGGATGTAATCAGACTGGTGGATTGTCGGTTATCGTTCGAGGATATTTTGGTGTCAGAATTTTTCCATACCACCATATTGCATAGTATCTCTTATGTGATTTGTTTTTTACAACTTCTTGCGACACAAAATGGTACATAATCTCAATATAATCTATTTGTAGCAAATGATCAATTGAATTGAGTTGACAAGACATGGGATAGCTAGTGCCTTCCAAAACAAGACTAAAAACTACTCACCCCTTTCAGACTGTCACACACTTCAATGTAGAAATGATCGTTGCCTGAATTAGCCTGACCGGGAATCAAATTTAGGATTCTTGCGTTGTTGGCATACCCAGCACCACTACACAAACAAGTCTTTGGACACTACAAATTCATAGTATGGAAACATGTTTAGTTAATTCTCAAAGAAAAAAACTCTAGATCAAGGTGCTTAATTAAGCACCGACCAAAATTGGTGCCTTAGGTTTTTGCAACTTCTGATCAGTACATTAAAAATTTAAATCTACCTATTTTACTAAGTTATTTACTATACTAGTAACTACTGTGTTACAGTCGAAGCCGGTAGCGTTCGCTGTTCGCACGAACGTATCGTACGATGGCACGCTCGACGACGACTCGCCCGTGCACGGGAGCGCCATCTCCTTCGATGTGCGGGACTTCCTACACATTAAGGTATGTTTATTAAATTATGAATTTAAATTCAAATATTTTTTGCATGTCACATAACTTTACAAAAGATGGTTTAAAAATACAAAGGGTATTTACATGAGAGCGTCACAAGGCATAGCAAGTTAAGGTATTGTTTATTAAATAATGTATTTTTAAACCATCCCCATCATTCCGCGTCAATCTACTTACTGCTGGACATATGTAAACCTTTGCAAAATTGGGTTTTTGCAACAATCGCCACACTTAAAAGACGAAAAGGTAATCGCAGTTCGGTCAATGATGGAGAGAAGGCTGAAGCTGGTCTTCTTGTGGCAGTACTCCTGCTGTCCTTTGACTTAAATAGAATAGAAATATATAGGTCAATAGCCACTTATTTTTCTCTGTGTTATTTGAGTTTATTTATAGATTTGTCCGACCAATGTTGAATTAAGGTTTAGCGTATCTACAGGATGAAATTTTAACCACTTTCCAAAATTTTTATAGGCGTTCAGTATCGTATTTAGAGCCTATTTATGAAGAAAAAAATGTAAATCAAGTTATCAGTATTATATTTTTCGCAACATAGTTTTCAATTTTTACGGTCCTAGCTAGTCCTAAGCCTGTTAAGGTATGAAGAGAAAATCAAGAACTTATATAACGTAATGAATGAATGAGATGCGCATCAAGTAAAAAAGTGTTGCTAGGAGACCGTATCAAAAATTTTAGATTTATGGCGGACATTTTCAAAGTCCTTTATCTTGACATTTTTGTACTGGACTATACCAAAATAAAAAATACGTCATTTGATTTTTGACTCGTAGATTGCTATATTAAAATTTGGAAAATGGTTAAAATTTCATCCTGTATATCAGTCAACTGCTGACAAGTCTCCCCAAAAGTAGATTTTAGCAATAATCAATAGCAAGTTTAGCCAATGCTGGAGAGGTGACTAAAGCACTATACCTTCAGTCCGACGACAGGCATAGGAACAAGAGATATTTCTATACACAGCCATCCGACCGCGTCTAGCCATCCCATCAAAACATTCCAGGAGAAGTACGACAACAACTGGTGGATCGGGCGGCTCGTGAAGGAGGGCAGCGACATCGGCTTCATCCCCTCCCCGGTGAAGCTGGAGACGGTGCGGGTGGGGCTGCAGGCGCGCGGGCGGTACACGCGGCCCGCGTCGACCGCGCCGCTCGCCGCGCCGCTCGCCGCTCCGCTGTCCAGCAGAGGTAGCACACCCCCCACGCCCGGTACGTCACAGCCCATTCCAGGTGGTCGCTTCGCGCGCGGTGCGCTACCGTCGATTTTGGACTGGACAGTTTTTTGATAGGGTTCGATGGGAATAGACAAGTGCGGGTCGGACTTTGTTAATAATGATTATTTGAATGTATGGAGCGTATGGCATTAAATTTTTCCAGCTCGTATATCTAAACACTAGCTGTTGCCCGCGTCTACGTCCGCGTCAATTTCTATTATTATGATCGCGACTATTTTTGCAACATTTTTCACTCATGCTTCGCTCCTATTGGTCGCAGCGTGATGTTATATAGCCTAAAGCCTTCCCCGATAAATGGACTATCCAACACAAAAAGAATTTTTCAAATCGAACCAGTACTTCCTGAGATTAGCGCGTTCAAACAAACAAACAAACAAACAAACAAACTCTTCAGCTTTATAATATTAGTATAGATTTATTTACAAAGAGGCTGACAATAGTGACCGATTTTCTTGTGCTGCGCCTTCTCGGCATCAGCCCAGAATTGTCCCAAAGCAGTGGTAGGTTTAAATATTGGGACGTGCAAAAGCGCCTCCTGGCAATTTTTTTTATTTTATTTGCTCACTGAGGGTTCCTTACAAATTTGTTGATAGTTACATGACATACCGTTGCTGAATTGTAGACAGTGTCGAATAAATACGGTTATAAAGCCTAATAAAAAATAAAGTCGGTATACGGGCGAAAGTTTTACGTGACAACGACTTTGAGTGGTAAAATAATTTTAATGTGAATATTCATTCGTATAGTAGGAAGAAGGATGAAATAATAGTAACAATTTAAAACATTTATTTATACAAAGAATTATATTTAAAACATTAATTTATACAAAGAATCTCGCACTGAATTTCATATTAACAAAATTTTATTGAACTGGATTTTATAGAAGCGCAAGACATGAACCGGTGTGTATGCCTATCTCTCTCACTCTCTCTCTCTCGTGTAACTGTGCTCGAGTGGAAGGGACGCGTGCCTTTCACTTTTTATGTCTGTCTCTCTCGCTCTTAGGCGGGCTAACCATGCCCGAGTGGAAGGGACGCGTGCCTCTCACTCGCTCTCATTGTGAGCGCATAACGTGAGCGGAGCGTAACGCAGTTTCTTGAAGTGTCACCCGGTAAACCAATTTATAAGACGTTGTCACGTCAAAAGACACAATAACGAATTATATAGCTCAAGAAATGGTCTATCAATCGTGACTAGCACAGCATTAATGATGACTAGGACTAGAAATTAAATACGGAACCCTCCGAGACCGACTCGCACTTGGCCATTTTTTCAAACATAATAAAGTAATGCTATACTTTCAAAACTACATTCTGGTCTATTATTTTGACGGTAGCGCATGCTGCGAATGAAGTGTGTTATGACTGAATGCATTGCAAAGAAGTGATGAGAAATAAAATATTATGATAAAAAATAACAATATATTTTAAGTTCTTTATACAGGGTGTTAGGTAAGTAAATGGTATAGCAAGCCGAAACCAGCATATATGCATATAAATACTTGAAGTCAGAAATTTGATAGGTACCATAATTTTTGAAAAAAAATTTTTTTTGATGCTGTATTGTATGAAAATTTAAAAAATTCAAATGATTATATCAAAGGGCATTGCTCACTTACCATAGTGACTTTGGCCTAGCGTGGACAAGCGATTGAGCGTTTTTGTTGTAGTTGTATTGCTAATTTTTATAATTAAAAGATACAAAATATAAACTTTATTTTGTATCAGAATCCATAAAAACTGTTTTTTTAACATGTACTAAAAGAAGGTTACTTACAACAACAAAGGTGTGCCTCGGTCAACGTTTTAGCGAGGTTCGTTAATAAGATGCGAGTTCAATATCTGAAAGTGCGTCATAGTCTTGGGAAGTAGAAATATCAGGGCCGTACTGAGAAAACGAAGTCTTCGATACAGAATTTACAAAAACAAAACTCACGATATAAAAATACAAAGCCAATGACAGTTTGACATTTAACTTTTTTTTGCTTCGTGCTGTCCACACGCATATTCACAAAATAGAGAATGATCGATAAAGAATCGTTAACATCATCGTCAATATTTTCTAGCAAAATACTAGTTTCTGAACACTTTAATGTAATGTTAGATGGCCACACTAAATAAACCATATTTTTATATCATTAGAACGAATACACATTGGGTAATACTTTTTACTCGCGCGGGACATACATATCGATTTGAATCGATTTTATAAAATAAACTGTTGGTAAACTATTTTTTGGCAGCACTAAATCTTGAATTACAAACCGTATGCTGGGATAGTAAACTTGTTTCCTATAATTATTTGATTTTCTTTAAGGGTAATTGACACAAAAATAAAAAGAAGGAATGCCTGTTTAATTATAAAATACTTCAGTATATAAACTTGAAAAATTTTTTTAGGCGGGACGGTCAAAATTTTCAAGTTTATATACTGATATTATAAGTGCAATTAAGTTGCTAAAATATCAAATAAAGTATATAAAATTATTATTGGTTAAATTATTTTTTTGTTAGTGATATGTTCACGCTAGGCCAAATATGAGCATTTCCCTTTCTGACTTCACAGTACTATTAATGCATATGTGAACATAGACTAGTTTTGGCTTGTTTTACACCCTTTACGTAACACCCTGTATACTGATATTAATAATATTAATAAAGAATGTATTTTTGGTCTTTTCTGCAATGCATTGTGCTTGTTCTGCACGCTATTTGCGATTTGTTGAAGTTTTACGCCCTCTTCTTATTTATCTATGCCGTGAGTTAATTAATAACTAGCATATTTTTAATACGTGACTTATAAATATGTTTTAAATTGTCAAAGCTCTGTTTTTGTGGGTTAGTGAGACAAATTATTTATTATTTTTTAAATAATCGTGGCCTAAAAAAGGATTTTATTACGGGGTATAATTTAGAAAAAATCACAGATATGTGTACAATGTATTTGGGGTACGAATATGCTTAAATATTTAAAAGATTTCAATCTCGTCACTTAATATTATCCATAAAACACATAATACAGGGTGGTGAATAGTATTACAAGGCAAAATTTACGTCACCGACTGGGGCGGTATTAGATGTTGTCCAAAGCACCTTTAATAATATGTATTTATATATCAATCTATCTTTATTAAAACCTGCAACAAAATAAAAACTAACCTTTTTCTTTTCTAACAGTGGATGTTGTGAATGTGTTTGTTACCTGCCTCATTCTGTTATCTTATTAATTATATTTATCAGCTAAATAAAATCGGATGGTCAAAATATATTTAAAAAAGAATAGCTAATTTCAGAAGGTTTAAATGCAACCTTTTATTCTACCTACAGATTAAAACGATTCGTAAATTTAATTTCATAACTTCAGCAAAGAGTAAATAGCACAGAAGTAGCACATTCAGTCTAGTGACCATCTGTCAAATGCTTTTATCATACGCCAGACAAAAAGGGAAATTTACTTAAAAAACTTTAGTGATACTACCTATTCAAGAACAGAATTATATTTATTACCTTTGGTTTTATTATATTTTTGTGAATAAATTATTAAAATATGAAAGTTGATTTATTGTTTCTTCCCATACTAATTTACTATCAAAACTAAATGTAGGTGTCCCATAGTACTTAAGCAAAATAAAGCGATAGCTAGGATTATAGTATCAGACTAGCAGAAATAAACAAGCAATTAAAAAATACAATTCAGAAACATTATTTTGATGTTGGCCTCATTATTTTCTAAGACAATATATTAGTTTCTGAAAAAGCTAGCCAGTCTGAAGTGACTTTCTGCTTTTCAAAGATAGTCCTAGCAGCGTTTACCTAATTAAACTATTTACTTGGCCCTCCAGTTTAAATATTTTAATATATTTAATTGTGTTCTCCTTTCGTCTGGCGTGTTGCATAACGTACAACGCAGTTTTATCTCTATCTGCCGAATCGTCAAATTCTTTCTAACGTCTAAATTTTCAACTAATTCTTCTATATTTTTATTAATCAAAATTATATCTATTTTGAACTAAATTGCGACATAGGAGGATGAGGCGATTCGTCAACAGTAGCCGTGATTCGATGTTTCAATTGGCTATTATCTTTTTAATTATGTAAATATATATATCACAAATAATATATCCCTTATTCCTTTCTTGATTTTACCTCTGTTAAATTTAAGTTTATTTAACCTTAATTATATACTAAAATTTTCCCCCAAAAACTGCCCGTCAAATTTAATAATGAATCTTAATATATATGGAATGTATAACTGCTTTGTACTATCATCTCATTCGCACGGCTCGCTGGTGGAATTTGGTGGCCTGGCCGCACTCACCTCTGCCATACTTTCAGATGCGCCTGATCGAGGTAAGACTCTTTTCACTCATCCGCCAGGAAATGTTACCAACTTTCACCAATTGATTTTCTTTAAGTTTATAACTGTTGAATGACAATGAGCAGAATATATTGCTAGATACTAAAGCAACCGCTGAAGTTGCACTCTGTGTTAATCCCCATTACATTCTTCGGAAAAGTAAACAATTTCTAAGTTTTTGCTTGTAACGAGCACAGTTGCAGATAGTTGTTAATATACAGATCGAAATTATAGCTTGATAAACAGAGAAAGGAAATATTTTAAACTGATAATATATCACAAGTTTCACAATTCAGATGGTATTCTTGATAGAAGCAGTCTCATCCAGATATATATTTTGTTGTATCCAATACTGCTCATTGCCCTTTAACACAAATTTAATAATTGATAATAATATATCTAATTTCTTGCTGTCAGTCATGCCATCCCCATTATCGTTTGCATTTATCCTAATCATATTTATAATAAGTGTTTTTTTTTACGTGAAGCTGTTAAACTAATATTTTGTATTTACCAGATTTCCTGTTTCGAATTTGGCAGATTTCACAAAAATATTGAAATAAATATATCCTGAAAGACAATAACTCGATTTGGTGTTGATGTCTTGTTATGTTTTACAAATAAATATAATATTGTTGTTATTGGTTTATTTATATTTACAAGTTATATAAATTGTATCTGAATTTCATTTGTCGAATGAGATTTTTACCTTATCTAAGATGCAAATGTTCTTATATTTGACTAATTAATAACAATACACAAAGTAATAATAAACTTGAGACTCAAGACAAATGGAACTTGGATGGAAAACTCAATCTAAGTATTCTAATAATATTTATTGTGTTATTGTTATGCATGATATTGACTGTGCCTAGTTAAATATCTATAATATTGTTTATGTATTAAATTTTCTCCGGAATATTTTATTTATATGTCTAATTTTTTTTTTTTGAGATTGTTAATTAGGAAGTTATAAAAGAAGTTGATAGAATAATCGAAATTGCTAGTGTTCCGGTTTATGAAGTACCATTATCAGGTGCTAGGTTGATTGATTCTCCTTTTTCCTATTCGTTTGTTTATTATCTATCTGTAATTAACATTAGTCTTGTTTTAAAAAGTTGTCTTTTTTTCTTTTTTTGTCTTTTATTAACTGAGCCCATGAAAACAATCATAATGCAGGCAGTTTAAAAGATTAAACTCCATAAACTGGTACACTTCCTACTTCTAACATAAAATTGTGTACAAAAAATTGGCATAATTATGAATATTATCTTAACAACAAACTTACCAAATCTTGTATTGGTAAAAGGATTTTCGGGGATTTAATCAAATATACATAGGGATATAATTCAAAACAATAGCAATGTTAATATTATTTTCTCCTGATTGCAATGTTCAGACGACAGTAAATTAGGCTAAACAATGGCAACAGGCATCTTACGATGTTTAAAAAGGCGCTATTACAACAAAAATGAGTATGATATACTGACCTAGACAAGCGCATTGTAAATCAACCTAGTTACCTACGTAGCTAGCATAAGCAATATAGTCATTATGCCGACAAACAACTAATGTAAAGGTTAAGATTTATTTCAGAGGTTGTAAGTTCTTTGCAGTTGCAAATAGTACAATGCACCAGAATTTCCATTAAGATAATGGAATTCGATCTTATTTTTGTGTTGGCAATATTTTACACAATCCCGAAAGAACAAAAAAAGGCACTTTTCGTTTGTTCTTCTAGAAATTTGGAGTTACTTGCTAAAAGTTCTTGTAACTCATAGCTAGGGATGTAACCTTATACTACCTCAAAGTAAAACTGAACGTATTAGCTTCTTATTCGTTGAAAAACTCGTGCCCCCAAGATCCTTCTGTCAATACAGCCTCTCACAGTCCAGTTTTATAACTGGTCCTATCTCACCCCTCAGGGGAGGATTCCGATGGAGGGGCGCGAGGGCGGGGCGCGGGCGGGGCACTTCCAACAGGAAAAGAAAAACGGAAACCATTCTTCAAGAAGCAGGAAGCATGCACGCCCTACGACGTAGTTCCGTCTATGCGCCCCGTGGTGTTAGTAGGACCCTCGTTGAAAGGTTATGAAGTCACGGATATGATGCAGAAAGCGCTTTTTGATTTTCTGAAGAGGAAGTTCGAGGGGAGGTGAGTATCTTCATTCTTGGGTTTAGCGCGCATAATGCAGTGCAAGTCACCGTTCAGATCAAAGTATTGCAACTAATTTATAGTGATGAGTTGCCTCTAGGTATCCTCTGTTACTACAGCACTACGCTAGGTACTGTATGCCTGTTTTAATTAGTTTCAAAGTCCTATAAATATATCTACAGCTGTCATAACCATCGTGTACTAACAAGCTTGCTTTAAAGTGTTTTTTAATAGAAATAACATTTATGACCACTATAACGTAAAAGATATCTTACGAGATAGTGGTCACATAGAAAGATACTTCTAGAAACTTATGGACTTCCGTTCATTCGAATCGTGATCTTTCCACTGCTAGCGTTTCATTAGCTATCGGACTCGATTGCAAGATGCAAGAAGCCTGATTAGTCTTGTTTTCAAACATCTAAATTTACGATTTCTCTGCGATTTTATCAATAGTCTTAAGAATGTGTAAAAAATTTATTTGATTGGTGACGTGTAGGGCTTCAAATTACGCTGAGGCTTAGCCTAGTAGCCATCAGTAACGTCAGCTACCATTCCAGGATAATAATAACCCGCGTGATGGCGGACATATCGCTCGCCAAACGCTCGCTCCTGAACAACCCATCGAAGCGGGCCATCATGGAACGCTCCAACTCGCGGTCCACCTGTCTCGCCGAAGTTCAGGTATATACCGACCGATGCTGTGTTCCAGGATCATCATCACGCGCGTCTCCGCAGATATATCGCTGGCCAAGCGCTCGCTCCTCAATAACCCTCCCAAGAAACCGATCATGGACAGATCCAACTCGCGAAACAATTGCCTCCAGGAGGTGCAGGTGCGCCGTGAGCTAGTTTGTGGGTAGCGTAGTGCTTGGTTGGACCCGTGTTCCCGAATCGTTAATGGCGATCGGTAGTATTGCGTGTGAATGAATTTGTCGACTAACCGATCGATAGTATCGAGACGAGATCACCAGCAATCTGAGCAGCTGTCATTCATTTGTCTTGTCAAGATTAGTTGTTTCAGTAACGAAATAATTGATTTGATTTTAATGATAAATTATCTGAATGTGATTGTGGTGTAAATTATTTTTATTTTATGCAGGTAATTTACTTTAAATATCTGATTAAATTACCTTTCGATAACGTCACGATACGATCGATTCCAATATCGATACAAAATCACCAATCGATTGTTTGGCCATGGAATTTTGCAACACCAATTGGACTAACTTGCATCGGAGCTGTTGTCACGTTGGAGTGGCTTGAGTGTAGATTGATGGCTTGTACTGTATTGAATATATTGCTGAGCAACTCAATTTTGTAGTCCGATTTTGTCTCTTATTTTTTTAAGCAAACCCAAAGTATTTTAGATAAGTTTTGTGACCAAACAAAGTTTAAGAATTGTATTAAATAAGTGACAATTTTAAATTGAGAGTTAAGTTATTCGTGACTATTACAAAAAAGACAAAATCACACTACAATCGTGGCAGTTGGACGATGTTGATAATGCTTGTATTTGACTGCAGCATTAATTACTGATTTCATACCATTACAGTGACCATTTTAAACTACTGATTTGAACCGAAGTAATGATTAAAATGAATATAAACAAGAGGTAACGTTGATAATTAACCGATGTAACATTTATTTATTTATTCTGAATTATTTGTCTAGTCTTCAAAATGTTTTAGGCACATTATAATATTTTTTTATTTTTTTTTATAAATATTTAAGACATGCCTCACCGGGCCACACTGAGCCATCTAGTCCCAAATTAAGGTACTATTAAGTACCCTGTCGTATGGGGTACTAGACAACCGATAAACTTACTTATATACTTTTTTTTTGTAAATACATACTTATAATACATTATAACTTTACCTCTTGTATGTTGAGTGACGTATCTGCAAGTAACTAATCTTTGGATGTGTCATCAAGTTCGAAGTTTGACAAGAAGATTTGACCCAATCTGTTCACCAACAGCCTTTTAAGTTTTAAACAGCGTTTGAAATATTATTTTACATATTTTGTATGGGAATTGTGTCAAATTAATCGTCAATCTATGTTCACCAATTCGTCAAATAATATTTTAAACACTGTTTAAAACTTAAACGTCTATTGGTGAACTCTACCCTAAGTCTTTCTAAGCTGTCATTGTTAGACACATGCGATTTTACGGGGTGGAACAGTTGAATCTTTCATCTATAAAATTATTGAAATTAAAAATGTAGATACTTAACTTTTGTTCTACATTAGGAGAAATATTATTAATTATGTTGAGTTTGCGGTTACGCATCAGAATAAGCCCTCAAGAATTCAACTTATTTCTGCTACGTCTTATATGAAATTTAATTTGCAATCACAGTTTATGCTGACGAAGTAAATAAATTTTTCTTTCATAATTTTAGAGTAAAAACCGACTTATTTAACTGGCCACATCCACCATTATCCCAATCAGAGATAGTTGCTTGTGTTGCTACTTGATACAGGTAGTGTACCTACTTATCTGCAAATTAGTCACTTTTGCACATTTCCCAATATTCTATTTGTCTTCCCATCACAGTCTAAAACAAGGCAACATTTGTCATTTATGAAACTAATAGCTCGACTTTTTATTTGAGATCGTAAATATACTAACCTATCCTAAGTACAGGTATACCTAGACAGTGCATTTACAAACACCTGAAAAACGAAGCCTAAATTTCATTGCAGCATACCAATCTACAAAATGAAATAAACATTGTATATTAATTGTATTCATCATATAAAAGTACAGTCGCACAAGTAAGCATATCTTGGCAGCATCGCGGCACAGGGTTTGGCTAAATAGCCAGTGGAATAGAAAAATCCAATTCTATCTGGCAACTAAAATGAACTTTTAGATAGCACTGGATCTTAGCCGGTGTGCCTTCTCTGCCGGTGTTAGCTAGGCAAGGCTTAGGTCATGAGGGCTATTACAATTTACGAATTTTCTTTCGTTCACAGATCTATCAAACAAGCAGAAAAACTAATAAAGTCAGTTCTTCAAATAGTCACTGACTTTTGTATTTTTTATTTTGATTCATGGCATAAAACAAGTAATTCGTGTCAATGGCATGGCATGAAAAAAAGTCGTGGCTTTATAATATAATATCTTGTTCTATTCTAATTTTACAAGAAAATAAACAACATTATACACAAAGCTACATTACTACTATACACTACTACAATGCTAGTGACGCGTGGTCACAATGCCTGGTGTGCAGGCGGAGATTGAAAGGATATTCAACTCTCGGATTCTGAGGCCTTACTCCGCAACACTATGTCCGTATACGAGTATTCTCTCTATCACTCATACCAATGTCTTACGGTGGGTTCCAATAACCTATCTATCTTCAGTTTTGGCATATCGGAGATAGGAAACAGTTTCTATCTCTGTTTTTGCCGTCCAGAGAAACAAAGACAGAAGTTGTTTTCTATCTCCGATATGCCAAAACTGAAGATAGATAGGTTATTGGAAATGGCCGAAAGTATCTGAAAGAGACAGATTACCGTATCCGTAAATACGAGACTCGTGTTGCAGAAGGCATCTGAATCAGTCCTTCGTAATTGGGACGTATTCTCTTCACCGATTGGTCAAATCCGCCACCGGGCGTGAAGATTAGCCAAGTTCTCTTTAAATTACGATAACAAGACATTTATCGGAGTCCTATCTCCCTTAGAGACCACAGCCGAATTTTGGGTACTTCTTTAATTGTGGAGCCAAGAAGAAAAACATATAACTATAGCTATTTAGACGTGTGGTTATTATCCCTGGTGTACAGGCGGAGATTGAGCGGATATTCGACCTGGCGCGGACGCTACAGCTGGTGGTGCTGGACTGCGACACCATTAACCACCCTAGCCAGCTGGCCAAAACGTCTCTCGCGCCTACGATAGTTTATTTGAAGATATCCAGTTCGAAGGTGAGATAGATGGTGATTTATTTTTAACCGATACAGGTGTTGACAACACTGATAGATAATTTGAAGTCTTATAGTTCATACATATTGTGCGATTGCGAATGCGAATTTTAACAGCACAAAGGCTACTTTAAATCCCAAAAATACGTGGTACTCGTGGAATAAACGTGTTTGGTTTTCATATAATTATCGTGATTTTTGAATGTGGTGTATTAGGAATGTAGGCCAGATTTTATCCGCAAACAAAGACGCGAGCATCAGCCATTACATAAATACAGAACGCAAGATACCAAGTACACTTCTAAAGATGAGATAAATACCACGTCTACCCCATAAATATTTACAAACGCCATCCTGATCATTCCAGGTTCTCCAACGGCTGATAAAATCCCGGGGGAAGGGGCAGACGAAGAATCTATCTGTCCAGATGGTGGCGGCGGAGAAGCTGCAGCAGTGCCCCCCCGAGATGTTCGACGTCATCCTCGACGAGAACCAGCTGGAGGACGCATGCGACCACATCGCAGAGTACTTGGAAGTAAGTAGTCGTAGAGTCGAAAATGATTCAATTTACCTGTGTTAGTCGTTATATAAGTCCCGTCTAGTGGTCTATGTATCAAAATCAGTAATCAGTAGTTTTCAATTTTAGGACTTTGCTCGGGTTTGTGATCGGTCATCAACCCGCATTGGGCAAGTGTGGTTTGATATAAGCCTTCACCCATCATTGTTGTGGTTACTTCAATTCAATGATGGAGAACTTTGCCCTTCAGTGGGGTGATTATAGGCAGTTACTTTTACTTTTCTAGATATTATAATTTTCCAGTAAAACCTTATTCGTTTTTATCCATTTTTGATTGTTATTTTACCTGACGATTGATGTCAACATAGAATATCACGTGCATTTTCTTTTTATATATGTCGTAAAATTACTGCAATTAGAACGGCAAAGAGACGGGCAATAGAGTCTTCTTTCTAACATATACCACGATTGCCAACCCGCCCCGCAAAGCGTGAATAAGCAGCATAATTTTACTTTTTGAGAGTCCTGTATCCGACAGTGCACTGATGATAGCATATTGCATTTTGGAGAGGTTCCCTTCGTCAGAGGTCACAGCTAAAAATATGTTTGGTGATTTGTTTAAATTGACAAACTGTACAAGATTGTAATATTTGTGCCGTTGAAGTCACCGATTTTCATGTTTAAAAAAAAATACAACATTATCACCAACTTCATTCAATGCATAATATCGCGTTTAGTTGATTGCTTAACTTTAATAATTGAATCATTAAAGTGATACTAAATTGAAGTACGCAAGCGAGTCCGACTCGCCCTCGTTTTTTATTTCACATCAATCCATATCAAGCTCTATGCTGTTAGTAATAAGTGTGCGTATCCGCAGACGTACTGGCGCGCGACGCACCCGCCGGCGGCGGCGCCCGCGCTCTCGCGCCCGCTGCCGCACGCCGCGCCGCACGCGCCGCCGCCGCACCACGCGCACGCGCAGCCCGGTGAGTGCGCACACACACACACTATACATACTATATGAATAGGAGTAGGAGTAACACGAACATAAATTGGTTTCTCGTATCGACGTAAACATTACCGGGTATCGTGAAAGTTTTTAAGTGTTTGCTTTAACCAATGATATTTAAAAAGTAATAGATATGTTACATGCGCTCTCAATATGCGTCCCTAAAACGTCACAATTGTGACGTCTTTTCAAATCCATGAAAGAGAACAAAATAATTTTTTTCACGAGTATGATAAGGACAAAATAAGAATTACGCATGTGTGCTGTTGTTCGCAAGCGGCACATATATTTCGATAGTTTTGTAAGAGCATAACCTATCTATACTTTTTAAATATCATTGGCTTTAACTAATTCAATTAAGCAAGCAAGCACACATGCATTAGGATTTCTTCGTCTACGGCGCTGCGAGAAGTGTAGCCTCTCCGCCCTTGCGTAACAAATCTCAGTCACCCGTGCGAGCCGTAGCGGCAGAAGCTGGTTGCCGTAGGCCGAAGGCCCAGGCGACCAAAGAGCCGAAGCTGCGAAACAAATCTCAGTGCGCAACAAATCTCAGTCACCCACGCTCGCCTTCGCAGCTTCGGCTCTTTGGTCTCAGTCTCGGTGACTGCGCTTTATTGCAGCGGGCGGAGAATTTTTAAGGATGTAAAAAATAAAAAGCATGGATATTAAACAAAAAATTTAAGAGAAATAAAATATTTCAAAGAAATTTCAAAATTTATGATATAGTAAAGATTTATTAACAACGATTATGCATGTTTCGATTATTTTTTTCAATATAAATAATTAACACGACACAAAGTTACTTGGTTTTTTTATTCCGATTAATAAATCATGTTAGCAAATAAAAATGTGTATGTAAAAATACGGAAAAGGTTATTTTGATCTTTAATACATCTAGAAAATAAAATTATTGTATGCAAAACAACTGTGAAAAGAAAAAAAGTGTTTCAATAATCGGCAATCTGTTCTGGAAAATGAAACATCTATAAATGAAATTTATTATTTGCAATATTATGTATTAAATTATATTTGGTAGTTATTGAAAACTTCTTTAAACCGTTTTCGAATTATTGAAATTCGAACTGAAAAGTTTCGAAAGTAAGATAGGTTACCAAGTACTTACATATATTTTATAATTATTAAATTACATGCTGCAATATACTCAACTGTATTTGACTGCGCGCATTCCTCTAGTCTAATTCTTGCAAATTCTACGCTCTACCATTTTTACCATAGTCGTTACGACTAATAAGACTTTGACGCAACTTTTAGATCTCTAAAAGGAAGACGTTTTTAAGAGTTTTCAACTTATTATGTCTAAATTTGTGATGGGTCACCTATGTAATCCGTATATATTGTAGTGCAGCGGCCCGCCTAGTTATCAAGGGTTCGATTCTCGTTCTGGTCAATTGAGTAAATGATCATTTTCAAATTTACTCGGTCCTGGAAGCCATTGGGGATTCTAGCTTTGATTCAGAGGACATTTTACGCAATTAGTCACGGCTTTACGGTTCGCAAGATGGACAAGTCATGTCAGGGGCATGTAATAAAAACTTTGACACCGGTTTTCCTTGAGGGAAAGTCATACGAAAAGAAAAAGAGATCACAGCAGTTTTATATACCTACCTGTTTATACAATCAAATATCCAACCTAGGTGTGTATGAATTTAATCATTAAGAAAATACTATCGAAAACAGTACACTCAAGGTAATAAATTCTATAACTTGTTCTAATATGGATAATTATCAGATACAGGATAAAATAACTGATTTTAATGTTGATAATAACCAAAATAACCTACATACCATTAGGACAGGAAGTATCGCCTTGTGTCTATTAATCTGTCTAAACTTTACTAAGACCTTCATCTAATCACATACCTAACTAATCATAGAGCCAGATCAAATCCATGCTATAAATTAAACTGTTGATAAAATAATGTAAATGAAAGAGATGTTATTGACTATTCCAAAAATTTAACTGCCCCTTATATTATGCAACCCTAAGCTTTAGTTAGTTTGTTTTGTATTATTATAAATTTCAATTTCCACATTAACACTAATGTATAGAGATGGGACATTGTGGCTAGACCTTTTATTGATATAAGATTGAAAATAGATATTTTATCGATCTCCAGAACTGTTTATTTAGTTATTAATTTACTCAAAGTACAGCAACAGAATACAAATCAAGACTAACCTAAGCCACATTTTATATAAGTCATAGATTTGACATTACCGCTTTTGCACCTCAATAATGTTATATTCCCTCTGTTGATCCCCCTGCACACTCCGGAGGACACCGCGAGCGGTCCGACTCGTACAACTACGAGCGGGAGCGAGGTAACTAACTCACTAACACATTCACTTAATAAACTGAGAAGTAAGAGCTAGGACAAACTAACATGGTACATAACAGGCTTCTCTTTCCCACTGGGCACTATGGGCACGTCATGCTTAGGGCCCCATGATTGATACCCCTTTCGAAATGGCCTAAAACACGTCAAAAATGAACTTATATTATTTAATTAAAGGTAGTTATTGTCTCACATTGACTAGCAAAATTATTTTTAACCTCATCTAGGTCTGGGGGTGTCATCAAGTCAAGTCAGTATGCCCAGGGTCTCCAGAGAGTTGAAGATGTCCCTGAGATCTTGCAACTGTAAATATGGTTCCTGGGGTATATGCGCGATGTATTTTTTATTCGTGTGCCTGGAACCAACACTTGATATAACAAAAACAAATCAAACGCAGCTACCTCAAGGCAGAAACCGTATCAATTATAATAGAACGGTTAAGAAATTTAAACACAATGTAATGTAATAATTTCTTTTCAACTATTGTACATAACTTATATTCATACTTACTTCTTGGTTTTAAACCCTAGTAACATTAAAGGTTTCATCAGACTACAACCTTCATCTCATAAATTTAAAACACTCTATAATCCTTGTCATATCAAAATATTACTTTACTTTCAGCGTTCATTTTCATTAAATAATTTCATCATTTGCCATGTAAATCTATAATCATTTATTTATATCTTGCACGCCCCCAGTAATAGTATGTAGACGTTGATTCACTGTTGTAATGGATGTTGTCTTCCCTGCCCCGGGCATATGGTATGTCCGTCCTTCCACTGACCCTTCCTGTTCATTTCAGTACAAGCATCTGGACAAGCGCACTAACCGCCGACCGAAGATCATTATTCCAGCATTTCCAGATGTACCCATTATTACCTGACGCAGGGATCCAGCGGCGTGTCCAGGTTGAAACTTTTAGCGGTAGCCCGCGATAACTCGCTTCGCTACGGGGTGTCGCTTACTAACGTGAGGTCAACCGTCGAATGCAGACGACCGTCGTTAACCGCATTCTTTGCCGCTTCCCTGCTCCCGGACGGGGATTAAGGCTCGAGGGATCAGGGGTCTACTCGTTCACAAGAGTCTCTCAGCTGATGCGGCTAGTGAATTTCGACTAATGCAAGTTTTATTTGAGAAGTACACCAGGCATGAACTAATGCTTCTGTTTTTGGTTTAAGTGGGTTTAAGGCTCGAGCGTGTGGTAGAGCTGAAAGATTCTTTTAAAATGTGATCCTTCGAGCCGGAGTCCCTAGCGCCGGCTGTCACGGTGTGCTTCTCCACAGCGCCGCCGTCGCCCGCGGCCGAGGTGCTGCCGTGCCCCGGCAAGGTGCGGCACTCCGGCGAGCTCATGGTGCAAGTGTCGCTCAGTATGGTCTCGTAGGCCGTAAGTCAGGGTGTCCCCGCGTGCTGGGCGTGACATCCCCGCCCGTGTGTGCAGTGTTCCGAGTTTGAATGCCCCCCTGTTTGCAGTTTGATTTCCCGATTCTCCAAAGTTCGATTCAAAATATGCAACCTCGGATTGCCTTGCCCAAAATAGTCGAATCAAAGATAATAGTGCTTAGTGTTTCTTTTTGGTCCAGGATAAAGATATACTCATTACTTTATTTGCAACCACAATGTAGGTACAGAGGATGTTAAATAAGCGAGATTCCTTTAGTAGCATGGAGAAGTCAATTTGTGATTTGCATATTTTGCTTTCGATGCTTCCGGGAGCTGTATCTGCAGCACGGTCCTTTCCTGACTAACGGTAAGTGTGTTGCAGGCGGCAGATCACGGGCGGCGCGGCCGGAGCGGCTGGAGGAGGAGTACTACGGGCGCGAGCGCTACCCGCGCTACGGGCGCGAGTACGAGCAGTACGCGCATGAGTACCCGGCGCACGCAGACGCGTACGAGCGCGATGCGTACGGGCACGACTACACTCGCGAGGCGTACGCGCGCGACTACGGCCGCGACGCGCCCTACCGCGACGCCTACGCGCGCGACGAGCGCCCCCGCCGCGACCGCGACGACGACTACGGCCCGTCGCGCCGCGCGCTCAACGCCGTCTAGACTCTGTGCTACTCGCGCGCGGTGTGCCGCCGGGGCCGCCCTCGCCCGTCGCAGGGCCTCGATCCAAATTATTGCGTGACGCACTTTAAGGGGCTCCTCGCGGCATATCATGAGAGCCCGGGAGCCGGTGGCGGCTTCGTCCCCGCGCGCGCCGATCGTTGTGAACGGTGGAAATCTGTTTGTGAACCCGTCGGACGGCGTGCGCTAACGCTGCGTTGTTAGGATACTTTATTTACCCTTTAACGCGGGCGTTATTGTTGGGCACGTATATGTTGACGATGTATTGTTATTTGGCGAAGCTTTTGATTTTCATTTGGAGAGTATCCCCGGTTTTCTTTTATGTTGTGCAGAAATTGTGGTGTGTGCTAGGTGTAAATATTTATTTCTGGCCCCCTCGGGCCGGCTTCGTGTTGTGGACTGTTGGCGACGTCGCCACCGGCTCCCCGGCGCGGCTGTTTCAACGTGGTGCTTCTGAAACTGGTCATTCTGCGGTTTCGCGTATCCTTAACCTTTTATTAGCGGAGTGCTTGACTCGCTGAGCTTCGGGCCGCCGCCGTACACGTACCGAGGGACCAATTTTAGGCGATAGATAATCAAAATAGATAATCACACCCGAGATGTTATCAATCAAGTATAATAGATTGTAAAAGAGTGGATATTACTTTTATTTTATTTGTGGTGTTTGGTATGAACGTTTCGATGATTTGTGATACCTAAATGTATTGATCGATAAATACTCGATATGATTCTTCTATTGCGATAAGTCTATGGCGATTGAATAGGGACCCTGAACTGACTGTAAACCTGCTGACCACACTAAGAAATTTGCTTAGAATAAACAAATAATTGCTGCCTTTTGGAAGATTAAAATCTAACTTACCGATTATACCGCTGGCGTTATGATTGGTCACACCAAATTTAGATTCAACCCCGTAATGACTGTCACGTTAATAGACCGTTGTGCGAAATGATAACTGCTGATATACAAGTAAACGACCAATTAAAACAGTTTCTATGCGGATGGTATACTCAAAACATCATTAAAAGTCGTAAAAAGGCTTTCAGAAGTCTTGTAAACTTTACCTTAATGTTTTGGTTCGAAAAAGTGTTACTAGGTTGCTAAATAAAAGGTTATGGGTATACCAGGGTAAGCATAATGCATGTACTATTTTCTTTGAATATTCAAAATAGACATAGCTTTTCGTCAACCACTGGATGATTTGTGGGCAGCAGTTGATAGCCAGTTGTTCTTCTGGTAGCGTTGAACGGCTCCGGTTTCTCGGCCTGGCCACGATCGCTTTGGCGACTCGCGTCGTGACTAATCGTACGATTGCCTACTTCACTTTCATTTCGTGAATATTTTCCTAAGATATCAATATTCAGTTTGTGTGTAGCTGCGTTGCCTCTATTGTTTTTTTTAATGTTGTCATAAAATAATAAACCAAGTCAGATGAAATCCAGAAGTTCCAGCTGATTGCTTTATCGTTTTGTTTTCACTCGAATGAATTCCGATTTCCGTAAGCTGCAAAATAATCTATGTACCTAAGTAAATATACACCTTATTCCATAGTGAATCTACTTGTATCTCTTTAAGGGCTTATTCTACAAGATCTGCTTCTGTCAGTTCTATCATAGCTCTAACTACTTTTGAACTTTCGCGTTGCACAATTATTTAAATGTAAACGGGAAATTAAACGCGATCATACCTTATTATACATTTAAATAGCGAAATACGTTGCCATAATAAGAAATTCGGCTTCTCCTCATAGTTGGACTATTAATAGTTAACCTCGGAAATCATCTATAATATCGATGGACCTATTGATAGTATCGAGAGCTCAGTTTAGTAAAATAGTATCATTACACTACTACGGTATTAGTGTATCGACAGTATTGCAGGTCAATGTCAAAAGTACTATCGGTAGACTATCTATGGTTGAGCAAAAGGAATAGTAGGTATAGACAGACCTATCAATACTATCGATATTACTTTTATTAATGAGGTCTATCGATAGAATCCATAATAATAATACAGTTAAATAGATTATCGATAGCAAACTATCGAGTGACAGCACTAGTACTGGTCGTTCTACGGTCAGATGTAGACATCGTGAGACGTCGTACGGTTAGCCGCGGCTCATCGTGGGCAGGCCGGTGGCACGCTTCGCCGGACCGCGCTCGGCGCGGCTTCGCGATTGTATAAATTTTACATAAACAATAATTTTAGTACCGTTAGATATTATCCGTTTCCCATTTTTGACATACTCTGTAATTATATTGCATCGTCTGTACTTCATTGTTGCAATCATTTGTAAATAAAATACTTTATATCGAAATTTGTATTCATTTTGTTTTTCCATTTACAGTGCTAGAATCATGGATTGAAAAACAGCACCTACTGCTTCAGTGGGACTCGATCAAGAACAGTTTTTTAGACAGATCGAGGGTTTGATTTGGTTTGATTAGGCACTTAGGCTGATTTTAATATTTTTCTATTTTTAGGGAACACATTTGACAAATAATAAAACTGGCCACTTAGTATGAAACGTATCGCAGTTTATTGAAGTAAATTCGATGATGTTTTACATAAAAGCGAAGCTCGCATTATCTTTCTCCTCCATAAATAAATTACAACATTACAATACATAACAGATAAATAACTAATTTCATATACTCTCGCTTGCCTCTTTGGTGTCTACTAGCTAAATTATATACAATTTTAGTATTTTTTTAATGTAGGTAACAACTACAATCTGCTGAAACAATGAGAAATGAGGTGAAGGATTTTGTAGACTAGAAAAATATTTTCTATTGCATTTTTATAAACTTGATTACATTTTTACATAATCGATAACATAGACGGCATAAGACGTCATATTGTGTGATACATGACATAATATATTTATCGATTTCGATTCACATTACAAGTTTCATCTTGATAACATCACTACATTTAGTGTTAATATCATTGTTAACTAACACTATGTTAGTCGGTAGACGAACTATAACATCTCTTTGGTTTCCCTCCCGCACAGAGATAATACCGCGTTCAAACGTCTCGGGACGTCGATATTTACACTTTTTACAAGCTTTAGATCTATATACACAACTCGAGTCTCTTTTTCACTTTCCGGGCTCGGAACTTACAACCTTTCCAACCTAGCCTCTTAGGAAGTCTGGGCAGATAGACGGCTAGTCAGATATACAAGTAGTCGTTCTTAGTTTCCTTACAGTAGCTGATGCTGGGGTATTGGTAAACGGGGTGGTATCGTCTCTTTTCGCCTTCGGCTTCTAGTGAGAGAGCGGAGAGCGCTCGGGACGGTTCGTCGTCCTCTGCGGGGGTGTCGGGCACGGGGAGCGTGCGCGGGGGGAGGGGCGGTGCGCGCGGGTTGCGACGCACCCTGAAGTGGCATTCGTTGTCGGGCGCCCACGAGCGCTGCACTTGTAGAGGCAGGTCGTCTGGGTGCAGCTTGCGCTCGTACTCTTGCGCAGGGCAGACCTAAAACATAAGTAATTAAATTTACTTAAAATATAATACCACAAATAAGTTGATGTATTTTTTATATGTTATAAAATCTTAATATCTATAATATTTATGACAGGAAAAAAAATATATATATTGTAATGTGCTGTACGTAAAAGAACAGAAATTCGATGATTTCAAAAGAAGATTTTAGTCTTACTTCATAAAAATTGATATATACAAAACGTCCCCATAACTGGCTTAGACTAGGCGAGGTCCTGGGATTAAAATATTTAAATTGATCCAAAATGCACATAAATGTTGTACCTACTAAATTCATTGCAATCATTTGTACTTCATGTTCAAACCTATACAAGCTGAAATTTTAATTACCGTCCATAAGAATCTGCTTGACAAATAACAAATGACGTATTTTTTCTTTTGGTATAGCCCAGTACAAAAATGACAATAAGTATAAAGCATTTAGAAAATGTCCGCCAAAAATCTAAAATTTTTGATACGACCTTCTAAAATAAAAAAATAAAATAAAATCTAAATTATTATTTTTTTGTTCGGACATGTGTACATGGTAAACAGGTGATAGGTCATCAATGATGGTTTCAACATGCTGCACCGAGACGGTGTACAAATTTAAAAAATAATAAAATTTCAAACAAACAAAATAAAATGTAACATTTTAGTCAAAGTAAATGTCAAAACTGTAAATAAAGGATTATTCAATATTTTAGTATGTTAAAGTCAAATTTGAATTATGCAATTATGCAAGCAACACTTTTTTACGCGATGCGCATCTCATTAATTCATTACGATATTATTTAGTTGTCGATTTTCCCTCCATACCTTCACAGGCTTAGGACCGTATAAATTAAAAACTATGTTGCGAAAAATATTAGCAGGTGTAAATTTGACCTACATTTTTAATTCATATATGGGCTTTATACTTAATATAAAATTTTGAATAGTCATTCTGTATATCCGTTAAAATGTTTTTGATAAATCGTAATAGGTATATCTCTAATAAAATTTAAATATCCAGATGGCCGCCCTTCAGACTACTGGGGCTGTGGCATCTTATGTCAATGACATAGATGCTATTTTGCGACAACAGATTATATTCACATTTGCAGGGCTCTGTACTAAAGCAATGAATATCAAACAACAATTTAAGTATTTCTAGCAATAGCAGTCGCCTGGTAAGTGGACGGTTGTAGAATCGAATCTCATCCAAAGAAGTCGAAAAAAAATTAAAATTTATTTAATAACATCAAACCCACCTCATATAGGGAGAACCTCTCGACTCCTTCGTTAGAATCATAGCAGTGTAGCAAAATAGCTAACAATTCGTCGGCAGTCGTCTGCTCACTGGTCAGGATGCACTTGTACTGCGAGGACGACATGAGTGCCGAATCGTAGATCTTCACTAAGCCACCTGGCCGCATCTGCAGCGAAAACCTGGAATAGAAACGTTGAAATTTAGATACTTGCATTCAAATAATTGTATTTAAGGGACTTTGCTATATCATTTTTATAAGGCGTTTGATATCGGTGAACAAAACGCCTGGCCCCTAATTCGCGTAACCAAATCGTATCACAATCGTAATTGAATAGCAGATTTTAGACAGTTCTAGTAAGGGCTAAATGTCAAAATCGGCCAATTTAATTACGATCGAACTGCGATTGAAATAGCTGAATAAGGCCCCTTTTCTAATTAGTAGAGCATCCAAATCTACTTAACCGTAAGAAAATTTGCCGCATATATTTTTTAACAGGAGAGTTTTTTTTTAAAGTAGTTTGATTTTAAGTATTGACACCATAAGCAAGCTGCTTTGTTTGAACTCGTCTTCAACAATAACACCATAAACCTAACCCCTCAAATAGTGTCAAATATCCCTGACACGAGTTCTCAATATGCCCTAAACACAATATTGCTGTCAACAGTGGAACGTGATCCATATGGTCAATAAAGTGTGATGTTTTTAGTGTTTTTACTGCTCTAAGGACAGTGGTTCTTAACCTAAACTAATTGCCCCTATTGTTTTTAATACTCATTACTTTGCAGTTGCATCTTTCTTTTAAAGTGGTTAGTTAAAGTATTGAGACGTGTAAAAGCGCCTCCGGAGGCCTATTTGCAGAAATAAAACTAATTTTAATGGTGAAGGTCTATTTGCTGAAATAAAACTGATTTCACTGGCTTAAAAACCAAAATCTGCCGGATCTTTTTAAGCAAGATATTACCCATTATTTTGATATCATATGTTTCCCAAAATGTTCAATCAGAAACATAAAATTATAAGCAGCAATATTTTACAAGTACCTAACACTCCTAGAAACGCCCAGATATTATTTTAAACACACAATGTAAATGCAAAAACCACTTCAAATAAAAATCAGGTCGATTAAATGGGGTCAATATATTCAAAAGCTTTGTTAGTTAGATTCGAGTGTAAGTAGGGATCCGAGTACAAGGTTGAGAACAGGTGGCCTACTGTTTACGGGACGGGAATAGACGCCGGAAGGGGACATGGGTTATTTTTTGAGAGCGAACGGTGACGGTGGTCCGGCTAAAGAAGTGTAGAGAGACAAAACAGCGATTTGCTGGGACTACCGAGTTTAGCGTGATTTTAGGTTTTCCCGATTTGGGTGTGTGACAATATTTTCCACTCTAATATGATTGAATAAAATTACCTATATCTTTCGAAAAAAAAGTTGAAATTTCAAAATTAGGGCAGATACATAATTTCTACTTAATAAGGCGGTTTTAAAAGTTTTTAAGCAAAGCTTTGCACAACAAGGTTATCATCGTAATATCAGTCCAGTCCTGCTTATGTCAGAAAGAGGTACTTTTTAGCAGAACTCTCTTAGTCTCCTCTTACGACACCCATGCGAAAAAAAGGTCCTACAATAATTACAAAGAGCCGGCACCACACTACTTCACAAGTTTAGATCAATTAGATTACTCAATGCCATAATACTTCTATTCGATCTTAAATTATAACGACAAATAAAAAACGACGACGTTAATAAAATAACCTACTAAGTTTTTTTTTTACATTCAACACAAGATACGGATTGCAAATATCGGATATGTAAACACCATGAAATTGGCTCTAAGCGAGCAAATAAATATTATCTGTTGCTACCTACGATTAGTACCTACCGGATATGTTGAAGCTACATCTAACTGATAACTGCAAATGATGTCAATCTTAATATTTTTTTACAAAAATATCAAATACCACTACAAAACCTACAATAGTACAAAAATTGTGTCGGCGCTTAAAGATTGTTGTTTCATTGCTTGTTATAATTTTCCTACAACATTGACCCGAATGGGAATCAAACCAAGGAGCTTTGCATCGCACGCGGAACACCGATCTATTACGCGAACCGGGTCGAAAAGATAATTGAAAAGCTCATATTAAGTTCTACCTGCTTCAGACCCAATACATCGAACATAAACAAACGTACGTGACGTACAAGGTAATCTAATGTATTGTTTACTCCCTACAATGGCCAGGTTTCCTTTGAACCGGTCATGTCTTATTCTTGGTACGAACTGTATACCCTATTAATAAGCGCCTATAGACTTTCTTATTTCTCAACCGACAAAAAACATAAGAGCTTCTTTTTTTCGTTTGTCTGACCACGTAGAATCTCATCGTCTTTTTTCTTCGTTCGAAACCTTTAGAACTCCAGGTATACCCAACTCATAGTTTATCCTATTTATATTTCTGATTAGAAATGAAAATTTCTCTCATATGGGTAGAAGAATTGGGTGGACAGCGAAAAAAATACTATTTATGTAAAAAAAAACAGCAGTGTAAGTCGTCGTCGGTGTCAAATAAGATAAATAATAATAATATTTTAATACATGCCACACTGGGCCACACAGAGCCATCTAGTCCCAAATTAAGATATTACTATTAAGTACCCTGTCGTATGGGGTACTAGACAACCGATAAACTTACTTATATACTTTTTTTTTTGTAAATACATACTTATAATACCCAGAAAACACCCAGACCAGTACAGACAGCCATGTTCAGGCACACAAATATTTGTACTGTGCGGGAATCGAACCCGCGACCCATGGCTCAGAAGCAGCGTTTACTTACGCTGATCCAAATGGTCGTCAATATCACATACATCGACTCAAATTTGATAGTTTATTTTATAATTTTCGTCGTTCGTACTTTTTTTAAGAATAGTTAATATGTATGTAAGTTAAATAAACACATACATTTTCTTTTAGCAATATTACCGCATCGCTAATGATGGGCGTGGTTGGCTTATTCGAAAAATTAAAATGTTGTTTGGTTGACATTATGTCCCAATTTTACACTCTTACGGGTTCTATTTCGTATCACAGTTTTTCTTTGCTTTTATACTCAGAATACAGAACAAGACCTCTACTTGTATAAACAACGCTTGTAGAAAATTTTTGCGTTGGTCTTTGTGGTATTTATAAAAAAGAGTAATTAGGTACCTACTTGTATTAGTTTCTTGAATAAGTCTACGCGCGTGACCACGACCATTGTTTGTTCAATATGTATATCGGGATAAACCAAAATTAAATGTATAACCCTAGTTAAATCCCAAAAAACAATCTTTCATTTCTATCAAAGATGAAAGTATTCCTAATTCTACTTACTTAGAGTATCCTTTCGGGTGACAAGCCTGCAGCGCGGCGGGCCTTGCGTCGTCGTCGAGAACGAGGGTGGTCCTCAAGCCAGCAGCCCTGACCCTGACCTCCATGCTCAGGAAGAACAGCCTCGGGTCCCGATGACGCATCCGGAACTTGCCCAGGAGTGTCGCGACCACCTCCCGGGCGCGAGTGCCCCACGTCACTGATAGGGTCTTGTATTCGATGTCCGGGCGGAGACAGCGAGCGTACACCTTGATTGTCGTCTGTGGAGCAATGAAAGGGAAATGTTTGGTTGTTTGTACGAAAAGACATATACTTAAGGTGTTATTCGACGTATTCGACACATGTAGTAATTACAATAATGTACCTAAGTACACTCGACAGCACATCAAGTTAAACAGTTGAACTGCGATAACAGCTTTTATTACGTAGGGCATAAAGGCGGTCTCAAGGTCAACATGTATAGTCTGATGTGCCGCCGTGTGTACAATATAACTGGCAAACACTAAAACGGTACATGAAGACCGCCGTTGATCACCTATTTACTTGACGTCGAATCAAAATGTCTTAGTTAACTAAGCTACAATGCAAATACCTACCCCTTTTGTCTAATTGCATTGCATTGGATTCATGAGTAAGGAGCGACCAAAAGAACACTGGGAGAAGAAGGTTCTCCTTTCTCTACCATTGACCACACATGTGACTTTGTTAGTCTTTTGATAATATGGCATCATTTAAAAAATGCATTTTTGGTGATATGACATCAAATGACTTTTGCGATCAAATCAACTGTTGGCGAAATAGGTATCCATAGATTAAATGGATCGTCGATGAAATAACTTCTGATGATGAGTCCAAGAGACCTAGAGAATTTGAATTAAACCTTTATGGGTCAGATAACTTATACGAAAAGATAGCGAATGAAAGATTCATTAAAAATTCGCCAACATTGGACAATTATGCACTCTGAGTGAGATGCAATTATCATATGAGGAAAAGTAGTAGATGTGAACCGAAATTTAAATGACTGTAGTTGATTTCCAAAAACATAACACAAAACCACCATTAGTACACAAAAGAGCTTTTTATTAAAAGCACAAGCCTTGAAACCAATAGATCACAATTATTTTGACGACACACCAAATTGCTACCCGCACGCTCTATTGCGAAAACCCGAATTACGAGTAGAGTCACCACAATTGTCAACAATAGAGACACAGATCGTAGCGATGTTAGTATATTGTACCTTATGGTCATTACTGTAAAGTTGGATATGGCATTTTTGAGCTCAAAAAATATAGTATACGATCAAAATGCAAGAGAATGCAAAGATTGCCGGATACCAGATTCCCACGAGAGCAAGTCGCGCGACGAGGCAAGTTCTTTCCCAATCGCGAAAATATGCAACGCTCCGTGAGCAGGGAGTATGAATATCAATTTCACCCAGCGAATAGGAAACTTAAGCCCACCCACATTAGTAACTCTTGAATTAATATTATCTGCATAAACTACATGAGTCATTTATTATTCAAAAGTTATTTGACTGTCTATGTTACTGCATCTTACTGTATATTACAGTAAATCAATAAAATATCCAACTGGACGCTCCGTTGGTCTAGCGGTTTAAGTAACAAAATCTTAGGGTCCTAGGTTCGATCCCCGTGTCGGGCAACAAGATTTTCAAACTAGAACATTGTGCTCGTGTTTGTGATCATCACCAACCCAGAAATTCTTTAAAAAATTTCAACGTGATGCCAACAGGAAATACTTTTTATTTGAAATGTTCGCACCTGTCATTTCTTCCGGGCTCTAAATAGCACATACAAGTTAAGCAGAATCCTTATAAAAACAGTCTCAATTTATTCAATATTTCATTAAAGTTTGCAGTCAAATCTTTAGTAACGATATTTTCGTCAAACAGTTTTACATTAGCATTGTGACATTTTACATCATTGCTTAAAGCTACATCTTACAATAGGAGTTTTTGATGATACTCGTACTTAAGTTGTTGTATTCGTCTTCGCCCCAAAACAGAATTATTATTAAAATTTGGAAAAATCACAATGTTTTTACGTTTTTCAACATGTACATTTTTAATATTTACTTGTTTAAATAGAAAAAAAATGATATAATTTAATGTTGAAGGTATTTTCTCTGCAGTGGGGTGATTATAGGCTGTTACTTTACTTTATTATATAAATTAAATGCTTTATATATCCAATTCACATTCAAATTTACATAAAGCACGGTATCAACGACTGGCTCTTTTCTCATAAAGCCTATTTTTTCTCACACATTTTATCTTATGCCCCAAATATCTTTGATGACATGACAGAAACTAAAAAGATATATTTACATGTACACATGGTGACTTATAATATTACGTTAAAATCGAAACCATTGTAATTCAACACAAAGATAACAACATTTAACTACTTATGTATTCGGTTTCCGATTTTCGCCAAGCCTGCTTATAACAATATGAACACAAAAATTTAAACTTTTGGAACCAATCTTCATTTCACACAAAATTCAATTTCCACCACTTTATTCAAAATACTATAAACTTACATGAATATTATGCGGGTGTAGGGCTAGACGCAATCGCGGTGCGGGCACAGGCGTGGACATTACGAGCGCGCGGGCAAAGCTATCTACACTAGGCGACGCAGGCGCAGGCATGACGCTAAACTATAACGTTGTAGTGTGCACTCCACGCCGGCCGGAGAGCTACTGAACTGATCACTGAGCCATAGTCCACTCTGGAGTAAGGTGAAGCGACAGGAAGCACGCGCCCCCATCGACAAAGGGTAAGTTGATACATCGGCTGTTATTAGGGCTGCAATAAACTATATTATCCCTAATAAGTACTAATAACACAACGTGAATAATGAATGTTTTTAGTAGATACTTGTAATGTTTGAGCTTTTTTTAGTTCTACTTAGTCATTTGATGATAGATACTATAATTGGACTCATGCACCTGTATACCGCCCAATTCTATTAACTATAACTTTGGAGAAACCTTTATTCTGTATGGCAGTTGCAATATAATGATGTTCTTGCATAGTTAAGAATTATCTGTTTGGGAATTTCTTCTTCCTTGTAATTCTTGATTTTTATCTTTGTATAACTAACTTGAAATTCAGTAAATAATGTGAAGGCCCTCAAATGAAACTTAAATTGCGTTTTTTTAAATAAAAAAAACAAGGTACCACAAATACGCTGACCACAGTCAATGCAGAAAAATGTTTTTCTACGTTAACCTATTCCACGTCGCAACTCGGCTGTCACAAGTCATCAAAAAGAGCAAGCAAACAGCAAGAACCGTTTTGACAGCCCTACTGAGCAACCACCTGCCGGGTGGAGTGGCAGGAAGCAGGAGTACAAATCCATACACTGGTCTATTGATTCCCTGGGTAAAATATTGCGTTCTGCGACAACACGGTCGAAGGAAGTCACTTGAATGGACATTGTCGTCGACAAATTATCGATTTTGTAAACATAAATGGATGACATCGATCACTTTTGTATGGGAATTCCGTATTGCGGATACATAATTCAGAAGCTATTGAATATGAATTAGCAATGCTATTATTATAGTAATAAGTAATTGTTAAAATTTGAATTGTATGTAAATGGGAATCTTGCGAAATTTTAACTTACAGGATATGTGAGTAAAGCCATTATTTCTACTTGATTTTAACTATGTAGGTACTTTTTATGTGTCGTTAATAAGATAGTTTACTTCTACACATCAAAATGTAAAAACTTATTTATTTATTAATTTATTTATTGTTACACATTACAGATTTACAATTAATACACGATATAGAAATAAAAAAGATTAAACATATTTGAAGACAAATTGTAACTCCACTATATGTGCAAACGACTTGCTTAGCTTTAAACACAATATATTATTATTAATCTAAATTATTAAAAGAGTACAATAAATTTAATTTAGCAAAATAATTAACAAGTAAAATTATTAAATGGGTATAATAATTATTATGATGAATCAAATTATGGATATATAATTAAAAACAAATGAAACTTATTCAAGAAATACAATTAATTAGATTGATATTATGATTAGTAGTAATGATATAACTTAATTCTACGCCTTAGTTATAGAATTAAGTAAAACACGCCTCCATTTTCCGAGTGATGAACCGTAAATGTCAAGCTCACGATTTGAACGACTCAACAATACGTTTGAAACAGAATTTACTCGGCGTAACGCCTACAATAAAAGTAGTACCTAATTGATTTGAGGTTAGAGCACGGTCGCCGTTAATATTTATTTAAAAAATTCTACATAATTTTCCTTTAACAAGTTTGTACTCTATCATCCTAATTTCACGTATGTGTAAAATATTATTATGCAAATTCATTAACTTTCTTATTTCAGGAATTTTAATTATAATATGAAAACATCAAAATGAATAAGTAACAATAGTTATCTAAAGGTGTAATTATTTTATTTGAATCTATAGCTAAAAATATAACTTAATCGATTTAACTCGGATTGTTAGTTTCACCAACAATGTATTCAGGAACAACTAAGCATCGTGATCATCACACAGAGCGATAAGAAATCGATTGCAACGCATGATAATATTATCCGATCGGATCGAATGCGATCGAGTATCGAGCTATATCGGTGCGCGCGCGCAAAAACTGAACGATAATTTAACCAATTAAAGCCGAACCGCATATTTCCCACGAGATCACCACGTATCTCACACTGTGCGGAATGACTGTAAACTTGTTATAACCAAATTCCTTTTGATCTTACACTTAGATAAACATGAAAAAATGCGATGTATTACTTAAAATACTTCAGGTGTTTTTTAAATGTTCGCTAAAGGAATATTTTTATAAGAAAAAACCTGTTATCTTATAGATGAGCGAATTAATAAGGAACCAGTGATGAAATGAAAGAAAAATGAATCGGTGTACAATACTGAGCTCTGCTCCATCTTGAACATAAAGAGGTTTATTGTTATAAAAATATTCCTTTCTTATTCCTTTTGGTGGTTTTGTTCCATATTCAAATACGAGTACAATGTCAACTAAGAGGTTAATTAACATGAACTTAGTTTTGGGATTCACTCAAAAATCAAAATCCTTTAAAATCTGTGTTATTTCTGCAAATAGGCCCCAGGAAGGCGCTTTTACTTTTTTACTGGTATTTAATGTAAAAGTTTCGATGAATTTTTGTTACTCAACTGATCTAGATAATAAAATTCTTAAATAATTTTCATTCCTTGGTCTAACCGTACATATTTGCAGGCTCAACATCAAAATAATT
The DNA here is from genome assembly GCA_949315895.1 of Anania crocealis. Taxonomy (NCBI): domain Eukaryota; kingdom Metazoa; phylum Arthropoda; class Insecta; order Lepidoptera; family Crambidae; genus Anania; species Anania crocealis. The sequence goes on along the minus strand of OX438881.1, from coordinate 1,801,512 downwards.
AATTGTAGCAAAGCTTAAAATGAATGGATTGCACATGGATGACCATATTTACTACCAAACGACACCTTCTAAGAAATAATAACACATAAAACATCATAATATGCAACATATTGAATATTGTTAGACTAAGGATAAGTCTACGAAGAGAGTTCAGCAGACGCCTGATAGCTGGATTCGCCAGTTTTACAGCAAGTGACCATTAAAATTAATACTAACGAGGCCCTTGAACGTATTATTTCGATACTGTACCAGTACCTAGCTGGCTAACGCAAGGAAAGTGTCCATCTCGGTAAAAGTAGGCGATGTCCTCAGATCTCGGAGGAAGCGCAAAAAGCGACGACGCCGGACGCGTCAGGAATGCGGGCGCACGCGCAACAGCGCAAGATTGGATGAGATGCGCAAGAGTGGTTTTATATCTTTCGACTTGCTGTCATAGATTGTTTTGTTTGATACCTTCGGACAAGTTCGGGGAACATCTGTCGTTTAAGATAGACACTTTACATCAGGATAGGTTACATGGAGCCAATAGGCAGTGGGGGAAGAAAATCAACTATACGGATGGACCTGGGATGCAAAGTTTTTAAAAATATCGATATATCGATATCGATATATATCAAATCAAGTCGATATTGACATATCGATATATCGGTCTAGTACGCCGATATATCGATATATTATCGATATTTCTCCTTTTTTAAAGGCTTATTAAAATTAATGTAGTTTTATAGCCTCTCTACACAATGGGCTGTGATGGTGACCATTCGCTGTACATTACTGTGTTTTACTATAGTTTTAGAAATAAATTCGGCCTTAGTAAGGTCAACTGTTCACTCGACAGTGTACAGCGAATGGTCATCATCAGCATGGCATGATGATGGCCCATTCGTGTAGAGGACAGGAATACTTCAAGTACCTTCCAGACAATTCAAGTACTGATTTACATACTACTACTTATGTCAGAATTTTTTTTATACCCTAAAATTTTTCGATATTTCGTTACGATATGCATTATGAAATAATAAATAGAAATATTTATTTAGATATGCTCTCTGCCCATGGGATTCTGCCAGGACACACGCTAATAACTCGAGCTATCACAAAAAAATGCATCGATCATTTTATGTTGAAAGTAAATAAGGCTAAATCGTCTTGTTTTATAGCAATTTTGAATACGACGATAACAGATCATTTAACAACATTTCTTTGCCTGTCAAAAATAAAACTAAAACAATTAGCTCCTAAAACCGTGACAAAAATAGATTTTGAATTATCGCTAACTTATTTAAAAAGTCTAAACTTATCTCAGTTACTTTTCTGTGATGATCCGAATATAATTGTTGAACAACTAATAAATAAACTGGTAGAGTCATTAAACAAAAGTCAAATAACAAAAACAATACCAAAAAGTAAGAGAATAATCAAACCGTGGATCACTAACGGTATTTTAAAATGTATCAAAAATCGTAACTGGTTACAAAAACAGTCTCAAATTGATCCCTATAATGAAGCCAAAAAAATTACTTATACGCGATATAGAAACTTTTGTAATAATTTAATTAAAAAGCTAAAACGAAAATATGAAAGAGATCTCATTAACCCTTAACCGCCTACCATACGTCTCACAGATCTTGTTGACATAATAATTGTGAATATTTTTGCGCCGGAGAGTTGCATCGACTCGTTCGATCCTGTACCTTTTTCCCACGTCCCTTTATACCGATCAACGGCTTGTCAAGGTAAGAGGTGCGCGCGTTTACCTCAGGTGAGTTAATTAATACCGGCGTGGGACTGAGAGACCCCTGTTAGGAGGTTACGTTATTTTTTATTATTGTTTTAGTTTTAATGGTTCTTAGTGAAGCTGTAATTTATCGTTGGTTAAAACAAAACCAGATTTATCAGACAATGATATACGAATGCAGAATGCAGCGATGTGGAACAGGTCGAAGTTAATCGCGTACTGGAAGAAAGTGGCGCGTCTGATTCCCAATACGAAGGGCCAACTGTATTACAAATAAACTCTGTGAAGAGCTATTGGCGGTTCTTAAAAACTGTTTCAATTGCACAATATAAAAAAAACGCAAAACACAAATACATGCGTTCGAATGCAAAGCCCCAATTTGCTTAGAATGCTCGAACTAAATATTGTCTTCGCAGTTGTGAAAAGCTCTAAGTTTAGAGCCCGCAATTTTGTTAAATAATTACTATAATGAGTGATATATTTATTTTTTTACGTTCCTTGTTGATTGAATTATATAGAAAAAATATAAGATTAATTTCCTATTACTTACATTTTTTTTAGATCTCATTTCATCTAAGTGTTAGTAAGAAAGCCAAAAAAAAGAGAATAGGCCAATTATTTCAAGTTATTGTGAAAGTATTCTTAATTTTAATGTTCCTCTTTTATTGAATAAAGAGGTTAGTAATGTTCAAAATAGAATTTTTATTCAAATTGTATCTCGCCCTTAATGTTTATAGGTAACATATTTATTATTAATCTCGGGTCCCACAGACGTATGATAGGTGGTTGTGTGACAGTAATAGTTGGTAGGTAGTTAAAGGTTAAAAATTCTATACATAACAATAAATTACTATGGAAAAACATAAAATTATTAACTTATACAAATAAAACTAAATCTCTTAACTCTGAATTACTAAACCTTAAAGAAACAACATTAGACTCCGCAAATCATATAAACACATATTTTGCTAAAATTGGAAACCAGTTAGCTAGAGACACCCAAGCAGCTGTAAATAAGGCAGCCCTCGATAAATATCTTCTCTCATTACCTTCCCATCTACAGTCATTTGTACTTTTGGATACTGATCCTGATGAAATCAATAACCTGATCATAAACCTTAAATCAGAAAGTGCTCCTGGCTGGGATAATATTTCTACAAGTTATATAAAATATGTCAAGAACGAAGTAATTCCAATAATAAATCACTTGGCTAATCTTTGTTTCAGGATGGGAGTATTTCCCATATTGCTAAAAAAATCGATAATCACCCCTATTCATAAAGGCGGAACATATAATGACTTAGACAACTATAGGCCTATTTCAGTGCTTCCGGTTCTAGCAAAAATTTTAGAAAAACTGTTAAACACCCGTTTACTGGACTACCTAGACACTTACCAAATTCTATCCCCACGTCAATTTGGTTTCAGACGTGGTATTTCCACTGAGGATGCAATTTTATCGATAACCTCAACTATCACTGACACATTAGATAAAAACAAAAATTGCCTTGGTGTCTTTTTAGATCTGAAAAAGGCATTCGACACCGTGTCGATACCTATTCTTATTAAAAAATTAGAAAAAATTGGTATACGGGATACACAATTGTCAATATTCAAAGATTACCTAACTGACAGGAAGCAGAAAGTGAAACTAGACCAGTGCATAAGTGAGGACATTGATGTATCATGTGGTGTGCCACAGGGGAGTGTGTTGGGCCCCACGCTTTTTCTCGTTTATATAAATGACCTCTGTAATATGACTCTACCAAACGCCTCCATCTTTTCGTACGCCGATGATACCGCAATGGTCTTCACAGCTCCTAACTGGATGGATGCCAAAAATCACGCTGAAGTAGGCTTAAACCGGATAGCATCGTGGCTCAAATATAACCTCCTCACACTAAACACCGATAAAACAAATTACGTTTGTTTCAGCATTCAGGATAACAAACAACCTGACTTTGATTTAAAAATACACACTTGCAGTAAATACTCGGATGTTTTAAGCGAACCCAATCATTGTAAATGTCCATCAATAAATAAAGTAAGTGTTGTTAAATATCTCGGAGTTCTACTGGATCAGAGGTTGTCGTGGTATCCACAATTAGAACGTATTTCATCGAGAATCCGTAAATTTAATTGGATGTTTAAAAATTTAAGATACTTGACCCCCAAACGTGAGCCGTCTGAAAACGTTAATGCTAGGAATTTGCTAAATGATATATATATCTCTCTTGTCCAATCAGTAATAAATTACTGTATTTCGATATGGGGTGGTGCTCTTCCGACACGATTTATAGAGGTAGAACGAGCTAAGCGAAACCTATTGAAAATTATGTATTTCAAAAAGAGGACTTTTTCAACCCAAGATCTCTACAAGTTGTCAAAACTCCTATCAATAAGAAAACTATACATTTTACAGATTGTATTGAACCAACATAGGAAATTAATTTATTCACCCGTTATTGATAAAGGAAGACGACGAAAATATAATGTTGCACCTACCTTACAAACAAGAACACAATTTGCCAAAAAACAGTATGTAGTGCGCTCGGCCTCCCTATATAATAAGATTAATAAAATTTTAGACATACATGGTAAATCTTTTTATGTGTGTAAATATACTATTACAAACTGGCTACAGAATCTGAGCTACAGTGAAACAGAAAAAATGTTAAAATAGATTAGTTTTAATTTTTATTTTTATTATATTATATTGTTTAGATTAGCAGTTAGCGCTTTACAAAGACATAAAATGTATGGATAAGAAGAGCGGAGTTCTCTTGAAACAGGCACTTCCGTGCTTAAAAAGAGGCTCCCGAAACGATGTGTCATATTATAACTTTTGAAAAGCAATAAATAATTTTGAATTTTTTTTGAATTTTTTGAATAAAAATAAAACTACTGGCGATAAACAAAAAAAAATACTTGTCATATATATATTTTTTCGATATATTTAGGCGTCAATATATCGATATTTATCGGTTTTTCGATATATCGTTGCATCCCTTGATGGACCTATTTCAGATTTAGATAGGCTTACATGGGCTAGTAGATTACATTGAATGTCGACAGTTTCTGGATTCAGTTATGGAAGCGTACTGTTTAGATGTTTTGGCGTGGTTGAGTGACAAGCATGCATCCAAACTGTCACATTTATCATATTAAGTAAGAAAAAACCCAGAATAATATATGTATTTCGTTACTATCAAGAAAAAAAAAGGGCACCAACAGATCATCAGTATATTATCTTACGCTCATCTTATGTTGCTATCATAAACAGTTAATGATATATTCATAATAGAAAACTATATTACGGACCAATAAAGGTAGTGCACCGGATTCGCTACTAAGTTGCATCTCTCAATATCGTAACAGGTGGAATGCCCAACCAATTTGTCATCCAGGTTAGTAGAGTCAGCAACAAATTACAAAGTATTAGATTTAAAAGAATTTATGTATATGAATGTCTCACCAAAGGTCTCACCTAACTTATTGCTGGATCTAAGTAAAAGTCAAAATTTGTCAAGCTTAGAAGTGGAAGCTGGAGGCAACATCAGTACAATCTTTTTTTTAAGTGGATGGAGATAAGTTTAAAAAATCTTAATGTTGCCAAATAATAAATAGACCAGAGGTGTAAAAGTAACGAAATATTGCGTACTCGTACGAACTCGTTACTTTGACAAAGAGTACTCGTTACTTTCGTATCGTTACGTTACTCGTTACTTTTGATACCTCATTAATAACACAGTGCGGAACAACAAAACGAGTAGTATTCCGTACGAGATATCATACATAAAGTATGATATCACGGAGTCACATCAATCGTAATATGTAGGTAAAATACATCTAAATTACATAATTAAGGTGTATTTTGTCTTGTTTTTTTTTCAAATAACCGGATTAGGCACGAATTCATATACGATCAGCAAACGTTACAACACATGCATCAATGATACTTTTGCGACCTAATACGGAAAATGTGAGTAACGAAATGCATTCTTGAGTAACGATTCGTTACTCGGTACTACACGGAGTACCCGTTACTCAGTACCGAATACATACAGTTTGTTACAGCTCTAAAATAGACTGCATTTGTCTGTATTGATAAAAAATATACTCAAATCTTTCATGACACCAAGGCCATCAAGACGTATATAATCAAAGAAATGAGAAAGGAAAGTTGGCGTTAGTAATAAACTATTAAAATTTGTCATAAATAGTCACTTATACTCGTACATACATACATACATATTATCACGCCTCCTTCCCAACGGGGTAGGCAGAAACCAAGGCCTTCCACTTACTACGATCCTGGCATACATCTTTCGCTTCTTCCACATTCATCAATCTTTTCATGCATGCTCGTCGGTTTAGAGTACTCTTGGCCTGACCTTTCTTCAGAACATCCCCGATTTGATCGTGATAAGTTCGTCTAGGCCTTCCTCTTCCAACGTATGTAAGTTAAATAATACCAAGATTAGTAACAACTAAGTTTCTATCTGTACCAAATAAGCGAAGGTACAAAACGACGGCCCTAATGAGACCGCACACCGCAAACTGCGCCTGCGCAATTCATTGTTCGAAGCCCTGATTCGGTAATGGATCGTACTTTGGAGTTTTTGGAGTATATCAACCTACTTGTGGATTATAGCTGCAATTGGGAAATTTACTTTATAGAGCCAGTAATATTATGGCACGTGTGAGTATAAGTTTCGAGCAATGAGCTTTGTTTTTAAGTGTATCGTGTGGTGCCGGCTTAAATTAGTTAATTTAAATTGAGGAATTATGTTGTTTTAAGATGAAAGTATTTTGAAAAATAACTTACATGGTTATTACATTATTTATCAATTGTTTTCGGTTCTGTCATTTCTTTCCTTATTTTATTTATAAGTTTTAAATATTTCGCCACTGCTACAAGCGGTACGATCAAGGTGAAAGATTTTGATCTAATTTCTTAGTGTTTATCAAACGAAATTTTCTTCTAAATGCTATTCTAAACGTTTTATCAAGCGCCACGTGAACCACCGCGGGTCAACATACAAAGCTCGGCAGATCGATTTGGCGCGCGCGCACGAAGCCGCAAGCGGGTGCCCAATACAGGCATTTGTTTTCAGGATTAATATAATAAGAAAGTAGGAAAATAACACACTTGGTTAATGAGCAACCTCAGAAGTCAACATCATAACTATATCATGATTGATTTCTGTGCTTATGTCAAACTAAGTCATCATCATATCAGCCAAACGATACGCTCACTGCTGGACATCAACTTCCCCTAAAGGGCTTAGGCCTTAATCGCCACTTTTAGCAGGCGGGTTAGCGATTGCAGCCTTGCTAATGTTCGAGATAAAACGCTGTTGCCCTTGTCTTCTTATGGCAGTACTCTTTTAGTCGCCTCTAACGACAACCTTAGAAAGAGAAGGAGTAAAATACCCATTCCTTTTTTATAATTCCAACGGAATCGAATTTGATCATTATTGATTCTACCATCTGTTTAAAGAAATATGTGCTATTTTATGTCCCTACTAACTACTAGTGGTGATGTATTGTCCGCCAAGTAAATATAAAAAGTATGGACACCCCAGCTAAATGCGCTTGCGCATTACAGCAATCAACGTCATAGTAGCTTCATAAATGATGCTAGTTTGTACATCTCGAATGCAATTGACCCTTGTGGCAGTCGGTTTAAGGTTCATTTTGTGTGTAAACCTTAAGTACAAACTGCAAGTAGTTTAAGTTATGGGGTTAAATGTCGGGTGATGACATCATGGCCGCCGACTGCCGTGCAACGCATTATGAAGAAAAACTACCGTTTAATTAAGAAGTTTCTGGGTACTTATTTTATTTCTTCACATCTTGGCATTATAAATTTTGTTCCTTTGCTACAACACCGAAATAAAGGTTTAAGTCTTTTATGTGTTTATAGTTTTAACGAATTATCATAACAAAGGTTACTAATATTACTATTTTACCATTACTTTACAATCAAAACTGTACCCCATTTTCCATGTTGAATATTAAAAAAAATAGCAATCAAGTCGTTTCTGGCGACCGAAACGGTTGAGTTGTTGTGCAAAAAGAGTCACTAAAAACCTTCCTTTTTTTTAAACTAATGCTTATCAAAGTAATAACGAACTATGAAATGCTTACTAACAAATATATACAATATTTATTATATCCATAATGATCGAAATATAGCCTCAATTAATGAACTCACTAAAACATGTCATTCTTACTGGAAATAATAGTTACTTGTACTGCTAATTCCTGTTACTCAACAAAAATAAAAACGAAAAGAGACAACAAAAACAAACGTTTATTTTACTGATTGCACCTTTATCAATTTTATTAATTAATTTTTCAAACCTATACAATGAAATATCAAAATACTATTATGTTTTTCTATCGACACCAGCATCAAGTAGGTACTAATTTACTATGTAATTTGTTGATTGACGTGCTCGATCGTAATAAATAATTGGCACGTATAATTAACACGTTCGTGCTAGTAATTGCCATCGGTGTTATATCTGAAATATTTGTTTTTGCCCGCGTTACAAAGTAATAGGTACTATGAAAAACTAGCCAACAACATAATTGATCCAATGAAAAACTTGTAAACATATTTCAGTAGGAAACAGGAGGAATCATTGTGCTTTTTGTTGAATAAACGATCGATTATATTTCTTTTATAAACAGTTTTTTGTGGCCTCGCTATTAATCGGTGATAAAATCCACAAGTTTAATTCAAGGCGACTAAAGAGTACTTTCAGAAGAAGACGGGCAGGCAGCAGCGACTTCAATCGACCATTGGCCAGGCGATCACTAACCCGCCTGCCAAGCGAGATCATTTATGATTAGGCAAAATATAATTAATTATAAACAAGCATATTGTGATTCAGGATGTTAACGCTCGACGACTACAGAAAAAACTACTTCTATTGTTAGAGTCATTCAAATCTAGCCTATCACCTGGACCATAGTAACGAATCAAGTGGGTCCTTATTCGCCAAAATCGGATGAATAGTTCAGACTCTACGGAGAAACGTACTTTTTTTTTGGCTGCACTTTAGTCGACCAAAAACAATCAGAACAAGGTGTTTTTAACATTTAATATCATCATCATAACTTGCTAATACATTCAGGTCGTTATATCTGTAGTGCTAACTATATCTCGTCATTTATCTGTCACATTTTAATATTAAAACAACTTCCACATGTATATCAAAGGAAGACTAATAACCCTACCAATCAAACGCTCTGCACCGGACATCTAACTGAAATAGAAGTGGTTAGAAAAACCTAAGAAATTGGGCGCGCTTCCTCTTCCCTCATTAGGGTCAATTAAATAAAATTCATCACGCGTTCAAAGGGACAAAGGTTCAGTGTCAATTTCATGGCTTTATGTTACGAGTACTAGATGCATAATACGTGTAATGTGTTAAAAAACATATAGAGAACGGATTAAGAGTACCTATCCGCTCTTACTACACTTAATATTATCAATAATATAGTTTTCCCACAGTATTACACTATCACTTAGGGATAATCTGATGCAATAGGTTGGCATTGTTTTAACCAACAAAATAAAAGAAGATATCAGTATATAAACTTGAAATATTTTGTCTCAGGCGGGACAAGGGAAAGAAGATGTCCAGTTTGACGCATGTGTGATTAAATTTCAACGCATGTGTTTTATAAGATAGACAGATTTTGATGGTTTTTTCATACGGATCACGGTACCTAATACCTAGGCTAAAAGCCGGATAGTCGCCTCAGTGGGATACTTGTCTCGGTTCTGAATACACTATGTTAGGTACGTTAGTAGCGTTAGCACTTTACAGAAATGGTAAACACCCTTCCTGCAGACCTCAAAGTCATGTAAACCGTTAGGATAGACGCATGGGTTTCGTCTTTAAGAGCAAAAATCTGCAGTGAGAAGACTTTGACCGGCGTTAAAATTAAATTGGTTCATTTTTGCTATTGAATATTTTTCTTACTGATTGTGATATCACTTTACTATTCATTTATTTGCATACATAAGAGCTTAAATAACATATTTTATTACATTTTATTGCTAGATAGTTTTTATTTATTTTGCAAATAAAAAAGGCAAGTATCCCTAGCGAAAAAGATAGTTGCCCTAGTTACTTGAGCGGATAGTTGCTCTAGGGGCAACAGTCCTTGAAATGGTATGGATGGGACTGAATTATTGTTTTCATTGCTACCATCTTTAAATTAATAACTTAAAAAAGAAACACCAAACTATTTTTTTTAATTAATAATATCCTATGCCAATCTGATCAAGGTCGCGGGAAGCCGCTGGATGCGGACAGCACAGGACCGATCGTTGTGGAGATCCTTGGGGGAGGCCTATGCCCAGCAGTGGGCGTCGTACGGCTGATATGATGATGATGATGATGCCAAAAGTTTTGTTAAGCCTATCTAAGAGAGCTAAGCAATCAGCAGATTTTAAAAATTCCAACTTTATTATTATTAAAATTAAAAATAATGATGCCATTGAATCCATAAAAAATGAGAATATATTAAAAAAACAAAGTCTACCAAACCGACAAGAGATCTGAAAAGATATAAAAATTCAAAATTGCTTATTAAAAATATATACAGGGTGAAATTTTAAGCACTTTCACTTTCAAGCGAAATGAAACGTTTTGATTAACTTTCGAGTAATAATAATAATAATAAATATTTTAAGACATGCCTCACTGGGCCACACAGAGCCATCTAGTCCCAAATTAAGCTACTATTAAGTACCCTGTCGTATGAGGTACTAGACAACCGATAAACTTACTTATATACTTTTTTTTTGTAAATATATACTTATAATGTATAGAAAACACCCAGACCAGTACAAACAGACATGTTCATGCACACAAATATTTGTACTGTGCGGGGATCGAACCCGCGACCCATGGCTCAGAAGCAACGTTTGCTACCGCTGATCCAAATGGTCGAGTAACTATACTGATTAAACAGTTTCCATTCAATACTTTATTTTTGCTATACTGTAAGCTGACTGTATACACTCCTAAAAAACGGAGTGTATTTCAGGATTTTTATCCCCATATGGATGGATAGCGAAAAAACCTTTTTAGGAGTGTATTTCAGGATTTATAAGGGGATGGATAGCGGAGGGATTGACTTTAAAACGATTTAGTGTAATATTTAATCTTAAAGTTTATCGTACGTTCTAAAAATGCATTATTTAGTGATGTAATATTTTTCTGAGAATAATTGAATGATCTGAGTGCATTTTTAAAGATTTATAGGTCTACTTACGGCAGGTCAATCGCATAATCTGTCACCAGCATCAGTGAAATGATTATTAAAAAGAGATTCAGATTGCGTAAGAACAACAGTATAGGAGTTATATTAATTGCTGCTTTTCACTATTCACACGATACGCTACTCAGAGATCAACATCTGGTATGACATGTCGATTGTTTTTTTGCTATTGTGTTAATGACATTGAATCGTAAGAGATGTTTCAGTTTTCAATGCTTTCGACATGAAATTAATTCTTTCTTATAGCTTACACAAGCTTGAATGTTTTGTACAACACCTAGATATCTAATACAAAAATGACATCTAAAACCTCCTACAAACCTATATTACCTCAATGCCCGTAGCAGTCTAATACGAGCGACCACAGATCACAAAGCGCCACCATCGAGCGTGCTTCCCATTTCCTAACTTCCTGCGCGCGCGTCACACCTCATTCGGTCAATTTGGTCGCGTCCTGTTTAGGGCTGTCCGATGTTCACGCATCGATAATCTGATAATATCGATAGTTACTGTACCGGTTTGATTTAATCGCCAATTTATGTAAATTAAATCAGTGTACACAATGATGCTATAAATATTTATGTCTGGTGAAATCAGTGTGATTGTTAAAAAGGGTTACTTTTAAATTGAGAGCCGAATATTAATTAGTGTTATACTAATGATTTAAACCACTTTGATTTAGGAGCCACTAAATTATTCAAATTATAAGTCCAGTAGTTATACAGACAAATGTTGCTACGTAAACATATCGCAAGCCTAAATAAAATTACCCTTTCTTGTCCTATGTTGTAAGTCATAAGCGGCAAAAAAGAGTACTGCTAGAAAGAGACGATCAGCAGCGTCTCTCTACCATTGATCAAATTGTATGAGGA